>OZ020581.1:7138423-7738423 GCA_963971525.1 Cephus spinipes | reverse complement strand
TATACGAAGGCAGGCTATTTTGGATGAAAATGAGCACTATGAAGAAACTGAAGACATAATGTATGGTGCAGGCATCGCTGATTAGACGTAAGTAAGATTTTTTCTCGATTTTAAAGAAAACTTTAAACGCGTTTTTCTCGAAATGACATTTTTGGACGGCTTGTTGATAAAATCTCCGAAACTATTCAACCGATCCTTACCAAAATTTTACCACATGTTCTTTATGACTATAGCTATAGCGCATATCATACGAATTTTGAAATTTTGAGTATAACTATTTTTTTTTGGCAAAAAACGAAGGAAAAAAACGTGTTTTTCCGTACTTTTTAATAAAAAGGCCGCCATTTTGTCATTTTTTAAAAAATCAAAAATCGTATGATATGCGCTATAGCCATTTACCTACTGAATCTAAAACCATTTTTTTTTTTTTTCAGATCATCCATTCCAGAGATTTTATCAACAGCGCACACCCATCTTTTTTTTTGGACCTGTCTTCTGCCCCATTTTTATGTACAAAAACGGAGTAAAATGAATATAAAAAAATTTTTTGGTGTATTTTAAGAGTGTAATTTTTAGGCCTAACACTTTTTATATCCATATTTATAATTTATACCGGTCAAAAAAATTCGTGAAAATAGCCTTCTTTTTGCTCGTCTAATTAGGGTAGACCCCTTAACTAATTTTTATGAGCAAGTCCGAGCTGCACAATATTTATCACCTAGAATAGGCCTATATGAAACACATCATACCATAGTAATTACCCATACGAGTCAGAGATATATTGGCAACGATTGATTCTGCTGTTACGACAATCTTAGCCCAAGCATTGGAGCAGCTAGATAAATCACGGGAGTTACAAACTGAAAAGAATAGAAATTCAAACATCAGAAATTAAAATGACAGTTCATCCAGATCAATTTTTAATCGCATTAGCGTAGAAAAAAACTACCAAATAACTAAACCCTATCATGATGCCTGTAATCAGTATACTGGGAGAAGTAGGGCTAATTACAATCGTAAAAGAACGGAACGTAGACAGCAGCAGGTGATAGATTGTGAACAAGTAAATTTGTCTGACATGTGTTTTCCACCGCCAGTATTCAACTCAAATGTTAATAATAATCAAAATCCAATACGGAATACTAATAATTTAAGCTAGACATGTACGGAAAGAAGTATTTTGCTAACTACATCATGATTCACGTTATCACAGGAAATATCAGATGTTACCATAGTGACAGCAAATACAATTGTTGTCGTTACAAAAAATATTTGTTATTGTAGTATTCGCTAGGGAAGCAAATATTATTTGCTGCAACAACATACAAAAAACTTTGCATCCCTTAGCAACGGTTTTCTATGAAAGCAAATATCATTCGCTGCAGGAACCCCCTATAATGTGTACTACACCCTATAATGCTTCCGAATTATATACGTAAGACACGTATAAAAAATTCTACCGTTTCAGAATTGGATTGCTAGGTTTTTGCGCTTTGAGCGACTCACCTATACACTACAGATACCACACAGATATGAGCGTAAACCTCGAAGTTGTTATGATCAACTTTTGACAATTATAGGGACATAATTATCACATTGCTGTATTAGCTCGAATTTTTTAAGCTCTGACAGCAATCACTACGTTATACTAACAAAAAAAAATTATATCTTGTAACAAAATCATTATTTGTTAGACACATCACAAGAAATCTTGCCAAGTAATACCAGTTACAAACTAAGTCGGTGACTTGAGTAAATGCTTCGTTACGTCAGCAAATCGTTTTCTGCATTAGCAAATATTCCGTAACAAATTTTTTTTCCTACTGGAAATTATTTTTACGGGAACGACAATATTTTTGCTGTAATATCATTCCGATTTGCTGTGATAACAGATCCACACTTACATATGCAATTTTACTGTAGTTACTAAAACATTTTTCTCCGTGTGTGTGCAATATACGGGGTGTTTCTTACGCCCCGGACAGGACACATACCGTTAGATCCGGCGTGAAAAAATAAAAATATTAGCGTCAACAATATTCAAAATTTTTAATTAGTTTATTAATTATTACGGATTAAAGTAAGCCAATCATAAGCGCGTGAGAACTGGTAACTCCTTCTCAGTCTCCTCCCATTGGGGACAGCCAATCATATATTTCCCCACAAAAAACGTTTTGCATTATTCTTTTGTTTATTTCCGTTACTCTTTTGTTTGTTTACATTACTATATTCGTTTACGTATCCACCGGTCACTGTTTTTGGGGGGAATTAAATGATTGGCTGTCCCCAATGGGAGGAGACTGAGGAGGAGTTACCAGTTCTCACGCGCTTATGATTGGCTTACTTTAATCCGTAATAATTAATAAACTAATTAAAAATTTTGAATATTGTTGACGCTAATATTTTTATTTTTTCACGCCGGATCTAACGGTATGTCTCCTGTCCGGGACTTAAGAAACACCCTGTATAAAGATCCAGCCTTGTATCCTCATGATTATGAACACATTGTAGAAATGGACGAGGACCTTAACGGGGTTAAAAGTAATCATGATAAAGTTTATGATAACGAAGATAATAAATGTCTCCATATGTTGATTAGTATTGTATATATGACCTAGTATATCCTGCTTTAATACATAGTAGTAGCCAAATCACGTGTGTATCGGATTCTTTTTATCAGCAGGTAGTACTTTAGAGTTCAATGCCAGAAATTCCTGTTACGAGCTTACAGGTACTCACAGCCATAGGTAAAAAGACCACGACAATAACTAAACAGGTTTCGATACCATTTAGCATAGGTAATGTATTTGATGAACATACATTTTTTGTAGTTCCGAAATTGACCACACCTATAATCTTAGGTAACAATTGGTTGATCCGTGTAGGCGCCATCTTGGATTATCAAATCAATTATTAACAATTGATAATCATAAAATTCCGTCCGATTTGACACTGTTTGGTGCTTCTTCGGATAGGAGAATGTCTATCTCAATTGTTCTCAATGAGAATAATGCAATACTTCAGGGGGAAGTTAATAATTCAGATAATTTGAGTCATCAGATTGAAAACTCTGTATACAGTCGGAAGAGACGGATAATCCATATCCCTATAGAAAGTTCTTATAAGAAGATTAATAATACCTTTTACGTCAATGTGAATGACTCTCGTAGTATAAAAGAAGGGCAGATCCAGGATGCCCAAAATAATATAAATGTTAAAAATTGTAGTGATATTACTAATACATTTACTCCGGTACATATGGATAATGAGGATAATCAAAGCATTTGCTATTCGATTATCAACTAATTAACCGGAAATATTAAATCTAATGAATTATATGATATTATAGATGAATATGTTAATGACGAAATGAAAATTTCGATGAAAATGCTTAAGCTGGTTGACCAAAGAGATGCCCATGGCTTCAGCGTATCTGATACAAAAGATAGTCATTGTGATAAATGTACAAAAAATGCTAGTAATAATGAATTTAACATATTATATGAATGTGATCATGCAATGAATAGAGATTTCTAGGGATAGTCAATTATCAACTGCTAGAGACATATTTATAAGCAATTTAAAAATTGAAAAAACTTCAAACCTCAATATCAAAAATTAATTTTAAAACAGGAGAACTTGTTCTATTACGGGTCCCCGTCTATTAAAAGCATACGAACAAATAACTCGTAAATTTTTTAATTTATGTGAGGATCCATACCGAATAAAAAAGATAATCGGAAAAAATGCATATCTCCTTAAAAAAAATATCGATCATGCTAAAGAAATAGTATATATATATAATAAATCTAATTTAAGACCATATTATATAAGGCAATTGTGATCATTAGAAAGTAAATAATTTGATAGATTTAAAGTTGACAATAAGACTATACATCAATGTTACATTATCTTAGCTATCCTTAAGAATAGTTAATAATTAGTTAGTTAGTATAAAATCAAATATCACAAGAAAAATACAAAGTTATACATTTGAATAATTATATAAATTGACAAATGTTCACTCGTGATATTATAAACAGTATGGCCCTTACCCGAGCAGAAATTTAGTCAGGCTGCCTGATGTCGTATCAGGTCCGAATCAGGTATCGGTGTGGCATGCCTGATCAGGATAGCCGGATAAGGCCCAGATCCTGCCCTGATCATGCATCAGTACAACATTGAGTTTCCGTCAGGCTCGGGTCAGGTTTTGGGAAGGCTGGCCTGTTCCGGCTCGCCTGCTCTTAGCCTTATCCGGACCTAAACTAATGTCGCTACGTTTGCCTGATCTGGCTTACCTTACGTCAGCCTCGTATACATATACATGTAATACAACCACCGGCCACCAGAGGGACAGGGATTCCCGCAAGCAAAAGTGGGTCACTGAGCCGATAAGTTCCAAACTGTATAGAATTCTGTAATAGAGACGAAGAGGCGATAAAAGCTACTAACTTGCAGCACCTAGCAGTCCTATCCATCTCACTGCTTCTATATACAATTTTTTAGGATCAACAAACTAATTTATAATTTGCAGGAATCCTCCTACCTCTTGAAGGCAAGGCATAATACGTCACACTGAATTATTCCAATACCTACAATATTTTCAAAAACTGTTATAACAGTTCCGGCTATAATCCGACATGCAGTCCGGCCCGGATCAGAAGCCTGATCAGGGCCTGCCTCGCAGCAGCGTTACACCCCGGATAAGGGCCTCGTGAATCGGCCTTAGCAGGGCCGGATGCCGTTTTAAGGCACACTTTATCAGGGCCTGATCTGAGCCTGAATAAATTTCTACTCGGGTTACTCATACCTCTCTTTTAGCGTTAAGAGACGTCTATTAGTCGTTAAAAGACAGCAGATAGCAGTCGATAAAAGACGTCTCTTAACGCTAAAAGAGAGGTATAAGTAAGGGCCTATGTATAATATGTATGTATACAGGGTGTTCGTTATGAAACGCACTGTAGTAACATCGTTGCATTCCTTGTCAAATTCTAATGAATACCTATATTTTCATTTTTTATTTCATATATCAAAATTTCGAGATAATCAAGGTTGAAGTTGCAGTAATGCGACCAATCAGAGCGCGTTTAAACGGAGCGTAGATGACGTAGCGAGTCAGCCTGCAAGACTTGCTTACACTAGACCAATAACACTAAGAGTATTGTCGTAGTGTCCCTGTTTATCTGCATGTAAATGAGTTTATTCCTTATAATGTCTATTCTTTTAATGTGACAAGATAGTTGTACCAACGTATTACGTTTTGAGTGGTCCTGAAAAGGACCGATTTTGATCTGCGCATGACCGAGCTTGGATCTGGACATGCTAATCTGCAACAATCACATACATTTTCTATGATAATGATTATTCTGAAACAGTAAATATTGTAGAATATGTACGACCTTTGAATAAATTATAATAGATGTTCAAAATGGCCCCCATTCACATTTAAACATGCTCTTGAACGTTTAAGTAAGTTAGCTTGGACATTCGTCAGCATCGTTTCATTAATTGTGGCGATGCTTGCTGACAGTCGAGCCGCTAAATGTTCTTGACTTTCTGGCCTGACTCGATAAACGAGATCCTAAAGTAACATTGTTAGTGTAAATTATGGTAATGGCAAATAGTACTCAACTTACTTTTAAATATCCCCAAAAAAAGAAATCTAGCGGATTTAAATCTGGGGATCGTGGAGGCCATGGCACCCGACCACCTCTACCAATCCACTTATTTTCAAACATGATATCTAATATCGCGCGAACCGGTCGTGCGTAGTGTGCAGGCGCGCCATCATGTTGCAACCACATTGTACGGCGGACGTCAAGTGGTATGTTTTCCAGTAACTCAGGGAGCACCTCCGAAAGGAAAATTTTATATCGGGATCCATTTAGAGTTGCCGGCAAGTTGCGGCTCGACTGTCAGCAAGCATCGCCACAATTAATGAAACGATGCTGACGAATGTCCAAGCTAACTTACTTAAACGTTCAAGAGCATGTTTAAATGTGAATGGGGGCCATTTTGAACATCTATTATAATTTATTCAAAGGTCGTACATATTCTACAATATTTACTGTTTCAGAATAATCATTATCATAGAAAATGTATGTGATTGTTGCAGATTAGCATGTCCAGATGCAAGCTCGGTCATGCGAAAATCAAAATCGGTCCTTTTCAGGACCACTCAAAACGTAATACGTTGGTACAACTATCTTGTCACATTAAAAAAATAGACATTATAAGGAATAAAGGGTACCTTCTGAAATTCAGTGACGTTACAGCGAGCGATTGTATCTCACTCAATTACATGCAGATAAACAGGGACACTACGACAATACTCTTAAGCCCGTATTCAGAACTCGCTCTTAAGGTCACTAACAGAGTCACTATTAGTTAAAAGTGACTGCGCCGAGTTGTTAGTGACCGTATTCAGAACTCGCTTTTAAGCCGCTTTTAGCTAAAGGTACGCTAACAGGGAGCAGCGTCTTGTAACATGTACTTTCAACCGCGTTCGGAATCGTTCGGGAATACTCGGGCATATTCAATTATGTCCGGGAGCATTCGGTGGCATTCGGAAAGCGCGAACTTCATATTTGGTGAAAACTGCAGCCATATTTGAAATTCGAAACTCAAGAATTCCCTTTCTTGAAGCTAAGCTATTCGTATTTAATTAATGCGTTAAAACTATTATAAGACAGGCATGACATGAAAATGAAAAAAAAATAAAAGGTTGTAGATCATCATGCAACGAAAGGAGAATTTCACCCTCGAAGAAAAAACATTACTCATACAATTTGTAAGCGACAATCGTGATATACTAGAGAATAAAGCAAATAATGCTTGATTGCAAAAGAGTAGAAGAGACAAATGAATGAATCTAACAGCGACTGGAATTAAGAGGGAATGGAAAGATATAAGACATGCATAGCAGCGGTGGAAACTCACAGCAAAAAAGACTTTTTTTTTGCTATTGAAAGCGTGCGAGTGGTATAGGTGGAGGTTTTGCTCTCTCAAAACCTTCTGGGCTCGATTTAAAAATCAATAAAATTTGCCTGGAATATTTCGTGGAGGATGAAGATCCGACGAATAGGGATTACCGACTAAAATGTCCGTAATATGTCAGGACAATCGATTTCGTAATTCCCTCCTAA
Organism: Cephus spinipes; assembly: GCA_963971525.1. Taxonomy (NCBI): domain Eukaryota; kingdom Metazoa; phylum Arthropoda; class Insecta; order Hymenoptera; family Cephidae; genus Cephus; species Cephus spinipes. The sequence goes on along the minus strand of OZ020581.1, from coordinate 7,731,278 downwards.
TTAGAACAAGGCACACATGTAACTTTCGGAGGACGACAGGTAATCTAGCGCATTTATTAAACTAACAATTTTTATTGAATTGTTGGTGTTTAATTTTCCTATATACAGCCAGTCAAATTGCTGAGGCAATAGGGTTATTTAATTATATCAATGATAACTGACTAATTAATTACTAACGGAAAATCCTAGATGGAACATAATTATTATATTACACAAATCATCACCAGATGGAATTGTAATACTGAAAGGACGTATCATCGGACGAGCTCCAAGTTCATCGAATTACCATCTAATTAACATAATATAATCTCACAATTCTGAATATCTATGTCCAGATTGAGTGAGTACGTTTGATTGAATGATGCTTTAATTTTATTGCGAAATTTTGTATTCCACTAGAATTTTATATGTAAGTCGGTACGTGAGATATATATATTGTGACGTGCCACTTCGTGCAAGTCACAAAGAAACAGGGACTAGGCGATAAAAAAGAGCTACACTGTGAAGTCCACAAGGCAACCTAACATTTGCGTCGAGCATGGACTGAATTTAGCATTAATAATGTGTATTAAAATAATGTGGTCAGTCCCGTAAGGCAACCGCCACAAAAAATAAGAAACAACGAGGCCCGTTATACACCAACGGACAGGCCTGACTACGCCAAGCCAATGCGCCCAGCGGCACTGGCATGACGTAGCCAACAGAAGGAGAGCTATGTGAACTTGGCACCCGACTTTGGAAAATCAAATTTTTTTTATAGACTTATAGATTTAGGTATGTAGTTGTTTGTAGTACCAATTTTTTCGTTTGTAGTAGACCCAAAAAAAAGTTATAGCATCATAAAAAAGCCCATCCACCGACTTTGAAAAAAATAAAATGTAATCACTGATTCTTGCAGAGAATCGTTTGTAGTTGATTGTAGTGAAAGAATTTCCGATTGTAGTAGCATAGAAAAAAAGTTAGAACGTTTTTTTTTTTTCAAGTTATTTGTAGTCGCATATAAGTAGCAGCTTCGTTTCGTTTGTAGTTGTTTGTAGTAACGTCTATGTCGTTTGTAGTAGCTTTGTTTCGTTTGTAGTTGTTTGTAGTAACGTCTATGTCGTTTGTAGTAGCTTTGTTTCGTTTGTAGTTGTTTGTAGTAACGTCTATGTCGTTTGTAGTAGCTTTGTTTCGTTTGTAGTTGTTTGTAGTAACGTCTATGTCGTTTGTAGTAGCTTTGTTTCGTTTGTAGTTGTTTGTAGTAACGTCTATGTCGTTTGTAGTAGCTTCGTTTCGTTTGTAGTTGTTTGTAGTAACGTCTATTTCGTTTGTAGTAACGTCTATGTCGTTTGTAGTAGCTTTGTTTCGTTTGTAGTTGTTTGTAGTAACGTCTATTTCGTTTGTAGTAGCTTTGTTTCGTTTGTAGTTGTTTGTAGTAACGTCTATTTCGTTTGTAGTAACGTCTATGTCGTTTGTAGTAGCTTCGTTTCGTTTGTAGTTGTTTGTAGTAACGTCTATTTCGTTTGTAGTAACGTCTATGTCGTTTGTAGTAGATTTGTTTCGTTTGTAGTTGTTTGTAGTAACGTCTATGTCGTTTGTAGTAGCTTTGTTTCGTTTGCAGTTGTTTGTAGTAACGTCTATGTCGTTTGTAGTAGCTTTGTTTCGTTTGTAGTTGTTTGTAGTAACGTCTATTTCGTTTGTAGTAACGTCTATGTCGTTTGTAGTAGCTTTGTTTCGTTTGTAGTTGTTTGTAGTAACGTCTATTTCGTTTGTAGTAACGTCTATTTTGTTTGTAGTAGCTTTGTTTCGTTTGTAGTTGTTTGTAGTAACGTCTATGTCGTTTGTAGTAGCTTTGTTTCGTTTGTAGTTGTTTGTAGTAACGTCTATTTCGTTTGTAGTAACGTCTATGTCGTTTGTAGTAGCTTTGTTTCGTTTGTAGTTGTTTGTAGTAACGTCTATTTCGTTTGTAGTAGCTTTGTTTCGTTTGTAGTTGTTTGTAGTAACGTCTATTTCGTTTGTAGTAACGTCTATGTCGTTTGTAGTAGCTTCGTTTCGTTTGTAGTTGTTTGTAGTAACGTCTATTTCGTTTGTAGTAACGTCTATGTCGTTTGTAGTAGCTTTGTTTCGGTTGCAGTTGTTTGTAGTAACGTCTATTTCGTTTGTAGTAGCTTTGTTTCGTTTGTAGTTGTTTGTAGTAACGTCTATTTCGTTTGTAGTAGCTTTGTTTCGTTTGTAGTTGTTTGTAGTAACGTCTATGTCGTTTGTAGTAGCTTTGTTTCGTTTGCAGTTGTTTGTAGTAACGTCTATGTCGTTTGTAGTAGCTTTGTTTCGTTTGTAGTTGTTTGTAGTAACGTCTATGTCGTTTGTAGTAGCTTCGTTTCGTTTGTAGTTGTTTGTAGTAACGTCTATTTCGTTTGTAGTAGCTTTGTTTCGTTTGTAGTTGTTTGTAGTAACGTCTATTTCGTTTGTAGTAGCTTTGTTTCGTTTGTAGTTGTTTGTAGTAACGTCTATGTCGTTTGTAGTAGCTTTGTTTCGTTTGTAGTTGTTTGTAGTAACGTCTATGTCGTTTGTAGTAGCTTCGTTTCGTTTGTAGTTGTTTGTAGCAACACTTTACAATTCACTACCAAAAATAAAACTGATCTCGACACAACTGCACACGATTCCTAAACGATTTGAATTGGTCAATGAGTGAAACCGATTGCGTGTTACCAGCTCTACGCAAAACAATAACGTTGTCAAAAAGCGAATGGGACCCACTAAAAACGCATATCGTAAATTATAAACACCGCGAGTACGAGGTACTTATTATTGGTTGGGCTGATGCAACTTATTATGTTCTTTGGAGTCATCTGAAGTTACCATGCCCCTACTCCTTTAAAAACGCAAAAATCAATAGAAATCCTGGCGAGATATTCCTATCAATTAGAGGTACTTGCTCGGAATGCAAAGCGAAAATTCACATCTATTGCCAAAGTGAACCAACTGAGGACGGTGTGTATGTTTCTACTTTTGATTCTCGCGGGATAGCGCATAAAAAAAGCGACAAGTACGTGGCGACAGAAGACTTCGTATCGGAAAAGAATTGCAAGGTAAATCGACTTACGCTTGGAGGCGTGACGAAGCCAATAAGTTAATGGATTTCGGAGATGCTATACCAGCCAACCTACCTTCGGAAAATGTTGTACGTAAAGCAAAACAGGAAGCTGAAGATAAAGAGTTGGGTTTGTTCAAAGTCAAATCGGCCCTTGCCTCAGTGTGGGACTTGAAATATAGTGAAGAGTTCAATGGGAGTATTTACGAGATCGGACTGGACAAATTTTACCTGATGTATTGGACTCCCACGCAGCTTTTTCTGTATAAAAAGGTTCTGAAAGAAGCCGATATTAGCAGCATTAGTATTGATGCGACAGGTAGTTTATTTAAACAAATCATGAATCCAGATGGCTCAAAGCGCGTTGTTTATCTATATCAGGCTGTCTGCGGCTACCGGGGAACAATACTACCACTATTTCAGATGATTTCCGAAAAGCATGATACGAATACATTGACGTATTGGATGCGAGAGTGGTTGCGCTCTGGGGGGTCATGTCCCCAAGAAGTAATCATAGATTATTCATTGGCACTACTCAATGCGACTTCTCTAGCTTTCAACAACTGCGACCTCAAGACGTACATCGAGAAATGTATTGTTTTCGAGAATAGCTCCACTGTCCCGCATGTTCAACGCCCTCAATGCCTCATCCGCATTGATATTGCTCACTTAATTAAATTGGTTTCGCGTTGGAGCTGTTTTGATCGTGAATCTGCTGGGAAAAAAGACTTTTATCTACGATGTGTCGGCCTCTTGACTGTGTGCACCCAGATTGATGTTTTCATTGAAGTATGCACGGACGTCCTCACAATAGCGCTTTCGACTCACGAAGATATTGATGACGAAGAAAATCACTGCTTCGCCGCCACAAAGAGGATGTTTCGTCGTTTGAAATCTTATGATCTTCCAAGCGATGAGCCGAAAAATCCCGAAGATCATGATTCCAATTTACTGGTACGCTTTGATGACTTCGACAACGAGGTGGAGTTAGACACGAGCAGTGCAATCCATGCGATTTTAAACAAATCGAAACGGGCAGCATGAATCATTTCAAACAAGGTAGGTTAAATCCTTATCATTGCGCTAATTTCGGTTCTCGCCTCGTCAAATTAACGAAGCAGTTTGTTCTTTGGACAGCTGTAATGACGGGTGATATTCATCAAAACTCTACCCTCGTAGAGTTTGATGATACACGCGTTGCTAGCTCGGCTCGAAGTGAGAAATATTTTGCGACACTTAAACATGGCGTCTACAAAAAGGGAAAGGCAATCAGGATGGACAAAGGCCTCGTCATTCATCTCAGGTCTTTGGAAGGTACAAGTAAATTGTTAAATGCACCGGACACGCGAAATAATAAAGCTTCTACGACAATTGTACACTCTACGCCTAAAGAATTACCGAAGCTAAAAAATACTATTGTTGAGAGTCGTGATCGCTCTGACACGTTCTCTCTCGCCGAAATCGAGAATACACGATCGTACGATCTCTCATCAATGAAACCCCTTGAAAGAGGAAAAGAAGGAGATGACTGTACAGAATCCGATAACCTTGTTGGGTCTGACATTCGCAATACGGAAAGCTTTGAGGTGGATATAAGCAAAGATTTATCGACATCCCACCATACTACGGTTGACAGTGCTGTCCCAGAAGTCTCATACTTAAATGAGATCGAGAATTGGAGAGGTCTTAACGAAAAAACGGATTCAATGAAAGCAAAGATGTCGGGTACAGCGAAAAAACGAGGTAAATACCTCACCGCATGCCCCGATATTGAAATTATACACAAACGACCAAAATTCACTTCAAGGTTGCCTTTGTTGATAAACGGTAATAAATTGGGACCAGTCAAAATCGACAATAAGGTGGTCAAGATACAAAACACGTGTGCGTTTGATTGCACCGTTCAAAGCTTGTTGGCCGGATATCATGATTTTGTTCCTTATTTCGAACATCTCACAGAAAATAACACCGATCTATCTCAATTTATCCGGACATTATCGACAACGGGGATAACGGCGAAGTTGTACCAAATGCGAGGATGTATTTTAAGTATTACGAAGGAAGTAGGAGATGGAATATTAAACTGTGAAATTAATATTTCGTATCTACAGGAAAAATTTATCCTCCGCGACGTGCCATCTCTTGAAAAAACCGTTCGCTGCGATGATTGCCAATTCAAAAACACCAAATCAATTCCGGTTTTACACCTCAATCCCATCGCAATTTATTAATTGGGCCTGGTGGGTTTACAAGCAGCTTTAAATGAAACTCTTTATTCTAGAAGTATGAGCACGTGTTTTCGATGTAAAAGCATGAAAATCGCGAAAAGTTTATTGCCAGGCAGGCACTTAATACTTGATATTGAGGATGTTGGATGTCCTCTACTTTCATCTCGCCATAGTTATCCGGATTGCAGAAGACATTTCACTGTACAGGAAATACCAGATAATCTGGTTTACTGTGATTACAAATATAAATTTGTTTCAGCAATAATTTACGATGATGGCCACTATTTCGCCATAATTAAACGAGCTACCGGTAAGTGGGAAATACATAACGATCTTTTCTCGCGAGTAATGGACGTTACTACGCGAACTCTCCTAAAGAAACACAGCATCCATGTTCTTTTTTATGTCCAAATGTGTCAAACAATCGACGCGACGTCCAAATAAAAATCTGTCACCTTTATTCTGCAAATAAGGTTTGGGTATCGGATAGTCAAAATTATTTGGACTAAGAGTACAAAAAATAATCATTGTGAAGTTAGCATCTCATGTTCCGGCATCCCAAAAAATAAACACAGTTCCCTTCGCATCCAGTAAAGTTCCATAGTTCCTGATGGTTTTTATCAATAGTTCTGGTCATTTAGCTATAAAAATTGCATTTAAAAAAATGAGATGCTAACTTCCCGTCCAGCATCCCACATACGAAAATTGATTTAAAAACTAGTAAATCTTATAGATTTTGACGAGCTCTATAGTTCTCTATAGTTCTAAACAATAGTTCTAGTCATTTAGCTAAAAAAAAAGCGTTTTAAAAAATGAGATGCTACCTTCCCGCGTAGGTTGGCTGCATCCATTCAATGTCCGTAGACGTGAGATGCTGGCTTCTAACGGCGTGTTCCATTGAGTTCCGAACAGTTCTGGGATAATCTGCGATGCCTGTCACTGTTTCAACAATAGTTCCGTCGAGAACTATTGTTTAAACAATCATGGAAGTCAGCATCCCACCGTGCAGTGCACATAGACGTGAGATGCTGGCTTCTAACGGCGTGTTCCATTGAGTTCCGAACAGTTCTGGGATAATTTTCGATGCCTGTCACTGTTTCAACAATAGTTCCGTCGAGAACTATTGTTTAAACAATCATGGAAGTCAGCATCCCACCGTGCAGTGCACATAGACGTGAGATGCTGGCTTCTAACGGCGTGTTCCATTGAGTTCCGAACAGTTCTGGGATAATTTTCGATGCCTGTCACTGTTTCAACAATAGTTCCGTCGAGAACTATTGTTGAAACAATCATGGAAGTCAGCATCCCACCGTGCAGTGCACATAGACGTGAGATGCTGGCTTCTAACGGCGTGTTCCATTGAGTTCCGAACAGTTCTGGGATAATTTTCGATGCCTGTCACTGTTTCAACAATAGTTCCGTCGAGAACTATTGTTTAAACAATCATGGAAGTCAGCATCCCACCGTGCAGTGCACATAGACGTGAGATAGTCAACAATAGTTCTCGACGGAACTATTGTTGAAACAGTGACAGGCATCGCAGATTATCCCAGAACTGTTCGGAACTCAATGGAACACGCCGTTAGAAGCCAGCATCTCACGTCTACGGACATTGAATGGATGCAGCCAACCTACGCGGGAAGGTAGCATCTCATTTTTTAAAACGCTTTTTTTTTAGCTAAATGACTAGAACTATTGTTTAGAACTATAGAGAACTATAGAGCTCGTCAAAATCTATAAGATTTACTAGTTTTTAAATCAATTTTCGTATGTGGGATGCTGGACGGGAAGTTAGCATCTCATTTTTTTAAATGCAATTTTTATAGCTAAATGACCAGAACTATTGATAAAAACCATCAGGAACTATGGAACTTTACTGGATGCGAAGGGAACTGTGTTTATTTTTTGGGATGCCGGAACATGAGATGCTAACTTCACAATGATCAAAAAATACGCAACATATAAACCTTAAACTATAATGAAAATTTTTATTATATTTTAAAATTAAAGAAAAATTAAAATAGTAAAAAAAATTAAAAACAGAAAAGTAAACAAAAATTTTCATTAAAAAAATAAACAAAATAGGTAAAATAATTTTTTATAAAAAAATAACAAAAAAAATAAAAAATATTTAAAAAATAAAAAAAAATATTAAAAAAAAAATAAAAAAAATTAAGAATGAAACCGGATTTTCGTCACGTCCTCGTCGTCGGTTTTGGATAGCGCCAAGAACGGAAATGCAGTGCTCTAAACCTGCTTGTCAATCAATTCATCAGGCATCAATTGTTGATTGATGAATTGTAGAATTGTACGCTTGCAAGTTAACATGGAGTTATTTTTAATTGTTGATTGACGCAAAATTATGGGCGTCGAAAGAGTTCACATTCTAGCTCTGGCATCGTTTTTTAGTTGCTCGCAAACTAATATGGATTCAATGTGACGCAAACTTTCGGTCTAAAATCATCTGTAGCTTAAAGTACCATCAATTTCGATTGTAGCATCTGGTGACAATATATAAAAACAATTTGATATGAGCTGAGCGTTTAACATAATTTTTAATTTTATGCAGTAGCGTTTATTTCATTTTTGTTTTCGCGAAATAGTATATTATATACTAGGACGGCAAAGAAGGACTTTCTTGACGATAATATATTTTGAGTACGAATCGTAAGTGAGCCCCTTCCTCCCTCTTGGAGTTCGAGGAACTACAAAAGAAACAAATGTTACTACAAACAACTACAAACGAAACAAAGCTACTACAAACGAAATAGACGTTACTACAAACAACTACAAACGAAACAAAGCTACTACAAACGACATAGACGTTACTACAAACGAAATAGACGTTACTACAAACAACTACAAACGAAACAAAGCTACTACAAACGAAATAGACGTTACTACAAACAACTACAAACGAAACAAAGCTACTACAAACGACATAGACGTTACTACAAACGAAATAGACGTTACTACAAACAACTACAAACGAAACGAAGCTACTACAAACGACATAGACGTTACTACAAACGAAATAGACGTTACTACAAACAACTACAAACGAAACAAAGCTACTACAAATGAAATAGACGTTACTACAAACAACTACAAACGAAACGAAGCCACTACAAACGAAATAGACGTTACTACAAACAACTACAAACGAAGCAAAGCGACTACAAACGAAATAGACGTTACTACAAACAACTACAAACGAAACAAAGCTACTACAAACGAAATAGACGTTACTACAAACAACTACAAACGAAACAAAGCTACTACAAACGACATAGACGTTACTACAAACGAAATAGACGTTACTACAAACAACTACAAACGAAACGAAGCTACTACAAACGACATAGACGTTACTACAAACGAAATAGACGTTACTACAAACAACTACAAACGAAACAAAGCTACTACAAATGAAATAGACGTTACTACAAACAACTACAAACGAAACGAAGCCACTACAAACGAAATAGACGTTACTACAAACAACTACAAACGAAGCAAAGCGACTACAAACGAAATAGACGTTACTACAAACAACTACAAACGAAACAAAGCTACTACAAACGAAATATACGTTACTACAAACAACTACAAACGAAACGAAGCTACTACAAACGACATAGACGTTACTACAAACGAAATAGACGTTACTACAAACAACTATAAATGAAACAAAGCCACTACAAACGAAATAGACGTTACTACAAACAACTACAAACGAAGCAAAGCTACTACAAACGAAATAGACGTTACTACAAACAACTATAAACGAAACAAAGCTACTACAAACGAAATAGACGTTACTACAAACAACTACAAACGAAACAAAGCTACTACAAACGACATAGACATTACTACAAACAACTACAAACGAAACAAAGCTACTACAAACGACATAGACATTACTACAAACAACTACAAACGAAACGAAGCTACTACTTATATGCGACTACAAATAACTTGAAAAAAAAAACGTTCTAACTTTTTTTCTATGCTACTACAAACGGAAATTCTTTCACTACAATCAACTACAAACGATTCTCTGCAAGAATCAGTGATTACATTTTATTTTTTTCAAAGTCGGTGGATGGGCTTTTTTTATGATGCTATAACTTCTTTTTGGGTCTACTACAAACGAAAAAATTGGTACTACAAACAACTACATACCTAAATCTATAAGTCTATAAAAAAAAAAATTTGATTTTCCAAAGTCGGGTGCCAAGTTCACATAGCTCAGAAGGAGGGCCAGTGAGACCGTAGAGCACCACTGAACGAGGCCGCCTACGCAATAGGACGCCGCGAGACGATCCAGGATTCTAGATGCATCAGGGGGTTGCAATGGTGGCCTAGAGCCGTACAACGAGGGATAGGTTGCGAATGTGATTTCCGCCCCGAGAAAAGACACTGCAATCGTCCAGAAGAGGAGAAGATGCTCGGATCTATTTGTCTAGGATCAAGGAAACAATTGAAGATCGCGGGCGAATTAGGCTGCGTAGGGGCCAGCGCGAATTTGATTGGGCCTGCAGGTAATATTCCTCCGCGCCACTAGGGCACGTTAGCGGGCGAGCGATCGGGTAGCGTCACTTGCGGTGTAGCTAAGCTATTGTGCGAAATGCCAAAAGTACTTTTAGTGAAAGTGAGATAAAGAGAGAGCGAGAGGTAGAAAGAGCTATGGATAGAAAGGAGTTAGACGATTTGGAGAGAGCGATTTGGAATGAGTGACGCTACCGACATCCAGACTTTTGTAATTGATCGAGATTAACGGGATCATAGATTTAGCTGCTGGATCTTCCTCGCTTTCATTATGTAACGCGCATCTTGTTTCCAGAAACGTTCGGCCTTCTAAGAAATAATTTTGAGTTTATCTTAAAGGTTTCTGATCCGTCTAATCCTTTTCAGTGTTATTGGTTGTGATGCGTAAGGAATTATTATTCCTTGTTATCAGAATTTTAAGGGACCGTTGGTCCCTACTTAGTTAATTGTCTTACATTATTTTATTCCTGACCGAACTGGTTGTTCGATTTTATTATTATTCACGGTTTCTAGGTTGTTGAGGAACCGTCGTTCCCATTCTCGTTCATTCTCTGGAACCGTTGATCCGTCTATTGTATTATTCTTCGTTTTATACTTTATTTTAAAACCGTTGTTCCTTACCGTGTTTCGTTATTAGCAAATTTCGTTATATTATTTTTATATTCCGTCTTATTTTTCCTGTTTTGAATAAATCGGGACCGTTTGTGGGTTCCGTGCTTTTAAACAAAACCTCAGATCTGTTTGATTTTTCAAAACCGCATTTGTGTTGTCTTGTTTTGATTATAAATTTCAGATTTAATTATTTTCTCCTAGACCCAGAACCTCACCGCATAAGAGCTGGCCAAGGTATCCTCTGGGGACAGCAGCATAATTCTGGTTATGCCTTGCGCCCAATAATTTCATATTTCAATAATTATTTCTAATAACGTAACGTCCAATTGAAGTGCAACACTTGAATTTTTTTACATATCTGTGAAAGTATGACAGATTTCGAAAAACCAAAGACACATTTTTTAGGAAATTTCCTTCCCGTTCGAATGGTAAAGGTTTTATCTTGATCGGATAGAAAATGGCTGAATGGCAGGGGTTGGAGTGAAAAAGTGCATTTTGGGACTTTTTGAAAAATTCGAGATCTAGTAGTTCCGGAAGGAAATTTATATTTCTAATTAAGGCACGAGAGAGAGCATCCTTCGGCATTAAAAAAACACCCCCATTGAACGCCATTTTTCATTAGGAAAGCAATGAAATAGAAGTTTCATATTTATCCCCGTTGTAGCTGAGATTTCAACAATTAAAACGCGCTTTTAAATCTCCAAATACCAGTACGCTAAGGGGTTAAATTATCCGTTTGAAGAAACGCCTAAATTTTGCGAGTTTCGCTCGAGGCGCTCGGGGGACAATTGCTTGGCGCGCGTGGTAGGGTAGTCCAATTGAAGGTATATGTATATGACCTGTATATGTATAGGTATAAATAGGCCAAAGGGATACTTTGGATACGATTTCATTTACGAAGCCGTATATTTGAGGACATTTGGCTGTTTTGGAGTCCGACCTCAAAGATTTTCCAGCGTAATGACTATTTTGAGGACCATAAAGCGGACTCTCACGCCAAATTTGTTTATATTTTTTCAATGTTAGATATCCGGTATTTGTTAGGTTAGGTTAGGTTAGATTAGGTAAGAATTCCAATGCTGTCACATCCCAAGCTAGTCGTTTTTTTTTTTAACATTAGCTTGCTATTGTGAACGCCCCTTCATCTTTCGCGTCCCCATAGTATCCCGTTAACATGTTTATACATATGTATTGTGACGTACTGGGCCACGAAAATGGCCGAGGGTCTCGCAAGTTAGCTATCGCAATACAAAAGAGAAGGGGAACGCAAAAAGAAAGGGGAACACGGGGTGAAGTAAAAAGAAAGAATATAATTAATAAATCAAATGCCAGTACAAAGCGAGTACTAACACAGAGAAGTAATCCAACTATAACTAAAGATACCGTACTCGGTATTCTGACTTCATCCGATAGTCAAAACAATCGTCGCGGGGCTCACGGAGGAGCACGCGGGGTCGGCGGGCTTTAGGCTGGTCGGAGGGAAGGGGAGGGATACCCTATGGGCCAGGGGGACGGGAGAAGCAGAGGGGTTATCAGCCAAGGAATAGGATTCGAACAATGGATGGGCGCCAGCTACTTATGCGGCGTAGTACTGACGAGTGACCCCGAAAGGTTCTCGATTGTTTACTTGACAGGAGATGGCTAGGCTAGCGGACGGGGGGTGAGGGGGTCTCAGGGAGGAAGGTTCCCGAACGCGATAAAGGCTGCTTATGATACCTCGGTCTTTACAATATCCAAAATGGCGGGAGGGGGAGGGAAAGGGCACGGAGTTTTCGTAGAAAAGGGTACAAGATGTTAAATTCGAGCGCACGCAATACACCACGGCCTTGAGCTTTTGGCGGAAGGCTAATCTGAAACACAAAGAAACTACAAAGGCGGCCGGTCCACGTGGGACTACTCGCGATGTCCTGAAGGGACTTACGAAATAGAACTATGCAAAGACGGAAAGGGGATCGGGGAGCAGGAAAAGAAAGCGCAATTATACAATTGTACTCACTCAGCAATCCACACACTATAATCCCAACAGGTAAAATTCACTCGCACTCTCGCACTCTAATTATCCGATCCAAACTCGCACTTAACAGGGTTTATACGCTAGTTTCGCTGTCCTGGCTCGAAGTGAAGAGATTGCCGGTCGTCCGGGCCATCGTGGACCTCCGGGGCCTCGTTGATTGGCTGGGGCTGCTCAGCTGAGAGGGCTACGTGCTTTGGCATTGGTCGGCGGTTCCGGCATGGCAGGGCATTGGTCCTTTTCATATCTTGCGGAGTTGCCGGGACGTCCAGGGTCCCGTGTCAGCGGCACGGCGCTGGCTTTGCCGGCGCGAGGACTGGCTGCGCGCGCCGGTCAACATGGCGGCCTCCAGGCCTGTCAAAGTATCCTCCCGGGCACATCCGCGGTTTCGAAGGGAGCGGGATCCACCGCTGTCACACGGGCCTCTTTGCTACCCGTGTGGTGGGACTGCACCGGGGCTGCATCTCCGTGGCGATGGTGGCGGCCTGGCGGGCATCATCCCACGGGAGTCTCGATCAGCTGTTCCTCCTGTCCATGCCATCCCTGCCTTCCGTTGCCTCGGCAACGTAGCCACTCTCGCGTTCCATCCTGGGATGATGTGTCCTCGCCGATGATCCACGGTAGCAGTCCTCAATGATGGTCCTCGAGCCAGTGCCCTACGGGGAATGGTGACAGGCAGGGAAGGGTGGAGGGGAGGGATCTTGCGACTAGTTATAATAGACCTAGAACACTAAACACGCGCAATTAACAATACTAACCATAAAGCGCAATACTCAAGGCCTGTGGGGACTTCGAGCCAGGGAGTGGAGGGGAGTCTGTGGTAACCTTTTTGTTACAGTATATATACAATATATATGTATACAGGGTGTTCGTTATGAAACGCACTGTAGTAACACCGTTACATTCCTTTTCAAATTCTAATGAATACGTGTATTTTCATTTTTTATTTCATATATCAAAATTTCGAGATAATCAAGGTTGAAGTTCCAGTAATGCGACCAATCAGAACGCGTTTAAACGGAGCGTAGATGACGTCGCGAGCCAGCCCGCAAGGCCTGCTTACAGTAGACCAATAACACTAAGAGTATCGTCGTAGTGTCCCTGTTTATTTGCATGTAATTGAGTAAAATACAAGAGACGATACTTTTAGTGTTATTGGCCTACTGTAAGCAGGCCTTACGGGCTGGCTCGCGACGTCATCTACGCTCCGTTTAAACGCGTTCTGATTGGTCGCATTACTGCAACTTCAACCTTGATTATCTCGAAATTTTGATATATGAAATAAAAAATGAAAATACACGTATTCATTAGAATTTGAAAAGGAATGTAACGGTGTTACTACAGTGCGTTTCATAACGAACACCCTGTATATAGAGGTTAATTCGGCCATTATTGTCGTTTTCCTCAATTAAGCACAGATATCAGTGTCTTCATAAAATTTGAATTGTAATTCGGCATTTATAACTTAAATGATATAATACGATCATTGAATATAACACAAATTTTTTATATCAAGTTTCAATGATTTGTCTTTCGTTGTTTACTATTTATTTCACAAAAGAAATTAAATACCTATTTTAACAAATAAGATTTGGATGAGAAGTTGTAACACATCAAAAAGTCATTACATGATACTAAAAAGTCATTGGAAGACGGTAAGAAGTTAGTGCTACAAATTTCTGCACAGTTGAGAGACAAAGATTTTCTGAGGCCTATTGTTAACCTTTGTCGTGTAAAACGAATTGACGGTGCGGTGCGCGTCAGAGAAACTTCCTACAACGGTTGTCACAGAGCGTATACCTCTTCAATTTGTTGAAACTTATAAAGATGAAGAAAATAGAATAGAAACAGAAACCCTAACGGATGAAATAACACAATTAAGGCCATTCTACAATGAAACGGAACACGTAACACGGAACATATAAGCGGCAAGATATTCAATTGTATATTTACCTAATTCCATTGGATCCTCCAATCAAGAAGGAGAAAATTGTTTTTTCTTCATACCATGGTCGAAAGTACATGATTGCCGCATCGATTTCAGTGCAGAAAGCCTTAGATTTTTGCTGTGTAGCTATTGGAGACCCCTATCGGAGAATTGCAAACTTTGTTTTGTTTCTCTGTCTCTCTCTCTCTTTCAGTTCTCTCTATTCTCTCTACCCAAACATAAACAACTGCAGTTCGACAATGTAAATAATAACCTATAAGCAGTTCTAAGTTTGAACTTATAGTGTTTTTGTGTTTTAGTAAAGATATAATTTGTTGAAAAATGGTAGAAACAGAAACAGAATCTGATGAATCTATGGATGAAGAGGATATTATAAGAGATTTTGACGCGGAAGCGCAATTGATAGTTGAAAAAGATTCATTGCCAAAGAAATCTGGAGACAGATACACGTTAGTGTATGAAACTTATAAAAAGTGGCAGTTTGGACATAAAAATTGTTTGTCGAATTCAGCAGAAAACAATTTGCTTGTTTATTTTAAAGAACTGATGGAAAAGTTAAAACCATCAACAGTGTGGAGTATCTGGTCGATGCTGAAAAAAACAATGAGTACCAAAGAGAAGGTTGATATCAGCCAATTCTTAAATTTAAAAAGTACTATCAAAAACAATTCTAAAGGTTATGTACCAAACAAATCTGAGGTATTAACATGGAATGATGTAGAGAAATTTATGAAAATTGCAACAGACTATCTATACTTAGCTTCAAAGGTTAGTTTACATTTGCTTTTATTATTTACTTTATTAGTTTTGGTTTGTATTCATACCATTAAAATAATTTTAGGTTCTGCTTATATTTGGCATTTGTGGAGCATGTAGGTGTGATGAACTGAGTAAGCTGAAAGTTCAAGATGTTGAAGATCTAAGTAGTAGATATTTAGTTTCAATTTATAAATCTAAGAATGATGAAGCACGACAGTTTATAATTGGAGGACTTTTCTATGAAAAAGTCAAGCAATACATCTCATTAAAGCCAAGTGATCAATTCACAGATAGGTTTTTTATACAATATAGTAAAGGAAAATGTGTACGACAAGTCATTGGTAGAAACAAAATTAGTGATATTCCTTATATTATAGCTTCATTTCTAAATTTACCTAATGCAAAAAGATATACTGGGCATTGTTTTCGGCGGAGTAGTACAACTCTTTGCGCTGAGTCCGGTGGAAATAGCACAATGATTCGCCAACTAGGAGGCTGGAAATCTGTATGTATTGCAGAAGGTAATTAATTACTTTAATTAGCTTTCACAATATCTATTATTTACAAATAATTTTTTCATTTAATTTTTAAATAATGTATTTTTTTTTATCACAAACTTCAAATAGATTATTTATTTACAGGTTACGTACAAAACTCATTGAAAAATAGACAAAAAATATTTGAAACAATCACTGGTGCAGCTAGATCCAATGATGCTTTAAACCCTCAACCTTCCACTAGCAAAAAGGGTTTAGAAACAGTTTGTGTACAACCAATTACTTATAATCACTCTTCTAAAATAATCAATAAAGACAATAATAACGGAGCTACAAATACAATTAATAACAATTCTTTCTCTGATGATTTCTTTGTAACGGACGAACAACTTGCTGCAATTGATAAATTGGATAAATTAGTAGATTCTGGGCCATGCTTTACGACAGCAAGTAGGAAAAATATTCCATTTAGAACCGTTAATAGACATACAAAAGTGCCAATGCATTTTACTACTAAAAAACCTATTAAAATTTTTTTTAACAAAGAACGTGAAAATGAACGTGCTTTAAAAAAATTGAAAACGACAGATCTTAATTTGTGTGCAAATCAACAAAATTCAAATCAGGATGTTCAAAACAACAATCATACTGTGAATTCAAATTTACAAAATGATGCGTATACCAGATATGAAAACTGTGTTTTTAATGGAAACATTACAAATAATTATTATTGTTCGTGTAAAGAGAATAGAAATAATGACAAGCAGTAAGATAGTTTATAATTAAAAGTATTATTTTTTATAGTTACATACTCTAATAAATCTATGTGTTCTAATAAAGTTTATAATAAATAATGTTTCTAATAAATTTATAATAAATAAAATTTAAAGAAAAGCAAATTTTGTATTTTATATTATGTTTCCGATGCCTGCTCGTGATCGCAAATGTCGGGGCAGGCATTGAAAACATGTAGTAATATGACAGAGAGAGACAGAACAAAAAGCTAAGCTTCGCGACTCTTCTGTAGGGAGCGCTGCAGCAATCAGCAGCGTGCAGAAAGAACAAACATGGCCGCGTCGCAGAATGTCTGCTAGAATGCAGTTCCAGTGCTTATATCACTCGTTATCATAATTAGTAAACGTACTTTCGACCTGATATAAAGAAAAATAGTATACACCACGCGGGCAATAAACTGAGCACCCGGAACTGCTCGATAGAAGGCCCTCGGCTTCGCCTCGGGCATTCTATCGAGCAGTGCCGAAAGCTCAGTTTTCTGCCCTTGTAGTGTAATATACTATTAAAACCGAGCGTTTACTAAGTCTCTACGATTTTGGCGACGTCTTAGACATAGCAACGATACGGAAGCGGTTGCTAGGGTTGTTAAGGATTTCACGGAGCACGTAACGTCATTGTCAAATGTCATTAACTGTCACCTGTCATTAACAACTCTATAGATGAGGTCAACTATCAATATCGTTAGAGAAATCAAACTTCTCTACGATAAAAGGCATCGCGACTTTAAGAATGAAGTAATGATTTACTTATCTATATGAATAAACGCATACACATTTTTTTTAATATTTATATATTGACAGGTAATGACAGGCGACAGGTAATGACTTTTGACAATGACGTTACGTGCTCCGTGAAATCCTTAACAACCCTAGCAACCGCTTCCATATCGTTGCTATGTCCAAGACGTCACCAAAATCGTAGAGACTTAGTAAGCGTCGGTTTTAAAAACGATTTTCTCCTTCTTCATTGGAGGATCCAATGGAATTAGGTAAATATACAATTGAATATCTTGCCGCTTATATGTTCCGTGTTACTCGGTTCATATACCGAGTTCGCGAATTTAATACGCTTTGGGACATTAAACTCCCTCAGAGGTTTTAGATATGCTGTTGCTTTATCCCTGAAATCCAGTGACTGAAATCTAAAAAACCTGACCGACACGTTTAAAATACCCGTAAATATCAGATTCTAATTCGTATATAGAATTTACGAAACTGTATATTTATTTTTATGCACAATTACTTTAGTGGTCCAATAATATGCACGTATTTTAATTTTCAAATTGTGGTGTCATACAATTCGTATCATATTCTCAAATTTACGACAAAAGTATATTAATATGAATTTCATATACCTGTGTCGTAAATTCCATGGAGTTCTGTATAGTGAATTTATCAACATTTTTAACAGTGAGGGTGTCCCATCATAGACGTTGAGAGAAGGTATGGCTTCGAATATGTAAAGACACACCCTCCCCTCCAAAACTCACATTCAATTTGTACCGAAAGTGATCCGCTTATAATAAACATTGGAAAAGTTGGAAAGGGATGGTTCTCTGTATGAATTATGCTTGGCGGGAGGGTGTTTCTTCATACATTCAAAGCCACACCTTCTCTCCACGTCTGTGCTAGGACACCCTGTATATACCTATATACATATATCTCTACAGTAAAGCACATGTGCGACTGAAGTCGTTGATGTGGGTGAGTCTACATTTTACTATTGTATTTATTATAGATATGCGTTACAAACTCAAAGAAATATAAATATATACAAACGTGAATCACGTTCGGTATAATGTCTTCGAGAATGTAATCAAATTAATATTAAGTAATCGTATTAGGCAAGGTTTAACGGAAGCAAACAATATAAACAATATATGTCCGTTCCATATTAATCTATTAAACAGGCTTGTGCGATATCAAATAATTAATCAATCATATCATAAATTTACCAGTCTATCAAACTAAGTATAAATCACAGAATGATTAAGAGAAATAAAAAAACAATGCTGTAAGTAAGAAAGCCGCCAATTACCAGTTCTTCATGAAGCAGTATTATATACTGCAGCCTTTCTACAGATCTGAAATATCATTGTGGTACTAGTACCCGAGACGTTTCACGTTTCTTTCGAGACATTCTGCCGCACAATTATTTTAATTGCCCAATTGAAAAACAAGAGATACAACATTCATAGAATTATAAGCAGCTAAAATCATTGTTATACATAACTGTTTGTAGCTTGTATATTACATTCTGTTTCTTACGATAGTGTAATATAATTTTTTGTTTATATCTCTATGTAGGGAATATATGTATTATGTTAACTAAAATCAATTTACCGGCAAATTCCTTTCACATATTAATAATCATTTATATAATAGAGATAGGCACACTTCGTAGAATAAAACAATAATGATTTAAAAGAAGATCAAACGTTCGTTCACACATTCCTTCCACATATTATAAAAATTAATACATATATCGGCGTTTTAATAATATAATTATTTAATTTTCGGGCTTATCTGTCTTTTCGAGATGCTTCGTCGATGGATTATATCAATTTGGTCGTCAACATTTGTTCAGCATCCTTTCAAGTTGATTATTGGTTTAACGTGATCGTCGGATTTAAGTCCTTCTAATATTCGTCTTTATGGATTTCCCAATATTCTCGATCATTCGTGTGATGAGTGAAGGTACGGGAGGATTCGAAGGATTCACGTATATATTTGGTATATATTTGGCCTTGTTGCCTAATACTGCGTAGCCATATCATATTCACGTCGTACTCGCTCGTACGTTGCTAGGCGAAAGGGACGGGCTACCGGTTCACTAGTATTGCTTTAACGGCGACTAATCGAGATGGCGCGTAAGTACGATGACGTATTGTAGCGGTAATTTTTGAAATTCTTATAAGAGTTTCGTCACAATAGTATAGTAGAATTATGCTATAAAGTTGACTCTATATTTTTGAATGTCTAATCCAAAGAGTTCAATCCACCGCGTCTATTGGCTCCAAAACAAAATTTGTTTACTGTCTAATTAAAGAGATATTAATTATTAAAGTTGAACAATATTGAAGTGGTGGAGGAAATATGGTTGTATTTAGCAACATATCCTTAATTTTCGCAGAAGTTAACAAGTTAACAATCTTGATATCTAAGACGTTTACTGTAAGAAGATGAATATCATTTACCGTATACTTCTTGAGAAATTACTGCTAAACAAAAGGCATGCGACGGCTGTCACCCTCTTTCGCATGTTCTGTTTTTCTCATCTGTAAATACTACGGAAGAAATAGCCATGCAGACTTGAACGTTCAGTAAGCATTATAATTTATTTATGAAAACAATTATTATTTTGTAACATTAAATTTACTTTTTTTAAATATATTTTTCTCTTTGTTTATGGAATTTAGCAAATTATATATGACTATTGACTGGAAACGAGCCGAATTTTACCATACTAATTTAAATAACAGTGTTCGACAAACAGGATGTATACCAATTTACTACAGTTTCAATATTGCTCATTTCGTCAAGCTAAACCATAACCAACCCATGCTGCAGCAGGTATATCGTATTACCCAGTCCATTACATTGATGGGACTTCAAAGGAAGCTCAATAAATAAGTCTACAGAACATCTACATTCCGAATCGCAAATCAAATTAAAAATTATATCAGTAGAGTCTTATGTTGAGTGTAGATAAATCAATATCATACGAGAGTGAGGTGCGTGCAAGAGAAAACGATTAAATGTGATTATCGAAGCCTGCAAAAGAAGAAGTGACATTCAAGCAGAAACGCGTCGAACATCGCCTGCTTCATGCACGAATCCTTAAATAAATCTCGCGATCCTTAAAGTATCAATCGTTACGAGTTGCGACACTATATACGCATATACAGTGGTATAACAATTGAAATAACGAACGGTGAATAATCAAACATATTATAATTAGTATATAATTTGATGATGAATTTAGATTCGACTCTGTAGTGCTCAAGTTCATACCGACTGAGTTTACCAATCATATAGGGATGACAATGTTACTGTTTTTCATCCCTCCCTTCTCACAATAAAATAACACGAATCTACGTGTCTAAGTCTTCTTACATCTTACCTAAGTTTATTATGATTATTTAAGATAAAGAATCACCTAACTACTTGGCGAGTCCATGCATTTTTTTAATATAAATTTGCGTTCATTATGCCAGTCGTCAAACTCAAAACCAGTGTCAACTTTCTATATAGAGTATATTAAGAATGACTCGTCAAAAATAATCACGATAAAAGTTTAATAACAAGGATATAGTATTAGAGTACTATTAGTACGTTCAAAATAAGTACTTTGAAATTCCTGGCACAGACCTGCCAAGTACAATAGTACCGGATAAGGAATCACCCAAAGTTTTAATAATTATTAAATTACCATTAAATCATAATTAAATACGGTAAGCAATAGTAATGTAAGAGATTATCGAAAACGTTATAGGAGATTTTGAAAATACAATTAAAGTAATGGTTCAGTGTTAGATCATATAATAGGTAAACATGTAGTCCTTATGTACTTGGCCTCAATAACATGATTTCAATACTTTTTGTTATAGGAATTCACAGCACTCCTATACTTGGCGTAGTTTTTTATACGTAAGTGTCTTTTTGGGGGATTCAGAATAGATGAATCAGAATTTATCAATCAGATAATCAGATATTAATCATGCTGCATCTATGTAATATTTACGAAAAAAAATATACCCAGAATTAAATGTTGATTGCCATTTAATGTACATAAGTTAAATTAATAAGTGATTGATATTTTCATAAGAATTATTTAATCAGATACAAGAGCAATATTTCTGCATAATGGATTTACTATAGAACCTATATTTCATAAAAACCATTTTCCCTTGGTATCTTAGGCTTATGGACCATCGTACATAGTTCACATCAATATTCAATTGGCAATAATTGGCCCTGATCAGCAGTGGAGTTTCCACAAGTTTCATAATTATTGGTGATACCCGAGGCGCGACATCGGCATACATCCACGAGTGCATCTCTTCCGGCGAACACCGAGGAACCGATAAGATATTTTGCATGAACGATTATATTATTAATGCGCTAATTAAATTCGATTCTTGTTAGTTTTTATATAAAATCTTAGTTGCCGTATATATCTGGATTTGCCGTTATAAGGCCGATAAAAACTGTTCTATATTGTATTTTTACAAATATTGTAACATCAAAAATCAAATAATTACAACCTATGTATAGATCCATTATTCGTAAATCAGTCCCATAGTCGTAATTTATCAATTTATTAAGAGTAATTTAATAATATAGAAAAAAAACATGATAATGAAGGATAACGTTTTATAACCGTGTAAGTCGTAATCCACGCTATCAATGTCCTTGGACAATATTGATTATAATTATGTTATGTAATAATTTATAAAGTTTTATGTTGAAACTTGTATTGCTCATAATAATGCTATAGCATGACTTCGATAAGATACTTTTCACCTATTAAATTACTTTGAGAATGGGATGTGACATATGACAAATGTACACTTTATGAAATTCCTACAAATAAAACACACGCTCTCTGGTATGTATATAGTGCGTATATTAAGTCTGACGAATTCACAATGGAGTCTCATTTTCTGCCTTAGCATTTTCCACATATTCCCCTTTCATTGTGAGACCAACTTAACAGTCGCTCTGTGGCGAATATAATAAAGGATTCTCATTTAAAGGATAAATGGAATCTACGTCACACGAAGTCCTTCCTTACTCCTTGTTATCTAAGAATTATACGTGTAAGACAGAAATTATTTAGAGAACCATAACATCATGATATATCAACTTCGTGTAATGTTATTTATTTTACCTTCATAATAAAAATATCATTAATGTCTTACATACATGTATGTTAATGCCGTGCATTAATGTAGAAGTGGGACCCGAGCCTGGCTTGCTACGGATCTGGCAATGACAGTCGAGTCGCGGGGTCACGTGACTGCAGCTGAGCGGCAGAGAGGGGTAACTACCGATAGTTCGGATTTAGACTCTTATCGAGGGTGTTCGTTTCGTATAATAAAAATTCTTGTGATTATTAAAGTTGCAATGTATCATTTCACGCTTTCCTCGGAAAAGATCCCTACATTAATGTGCTGCGTATAGAGAAAGATTCTTCTTATCTAGTTATTAATAATGATTAAAACATAATAAAACACTATGAATGATTGTAAACAATTTTTATTTTTAATAATAATAGCTGGTTAATACTTTATTAAGTAATGTTATTCATATTCGCCTATCTCTAAAAGTAATTAACATTACTCTAGAACGAATAAATGCTCTATATGTGGTCATATCTTGGAAATGCAACCAAAATTTATTACGTTTTTTATTATATGATTCAATAAGCGGGTATCTTTCAAGGTAATAACTTTTTTCGGTGGAGCAATTACAAATGATAAAATTTAATATGTATTTACATTGTAATAAAAATAATGAAGGATTTCCAGTGCTATATATTTTCTTATTTATTATAGGACGAAACTTTACTATTGAAAATATTACTACATTAATCAGACTTAAAATGAGTGATATAACCCATCACTTGCATACCCTACCAGTAGTTTAGTTCTTTTTCTATATAAGTGGATAATTCATAGGCTTCAGAAAATAAACAAATTTAGACAGAATCATTGAATTTCTATATTGTAACGTATACGTCGTTAACGATACAGATCACCAATATAGAACTTTGCTTACCTAAATAATTTTATACATATTAACAATAATATTAAATAGGTATCGTGACGCATGTGAATACCGCACTCCTCAGGCCACCTCCCCCACAATTTCAAGGTATATAAGGGACACCAAAATCAGACTTGTGGCAATCGGCAATTAGCGTCTAGCTAGTCTACACCAAGTATAAATGAGCAAACTGTCCCGGGCGAGGTGGCACGCCGACCCCTTTGTTATTACTTTATAAAGATGCTGCATTTCGCAATATACGCAAATTGTGTGGAGTAAGGTGGCAAACCGACAACCTCTCACCTTCTTTTCAGTGCATTTACACTGGAACGCTACAGTGCCGTATTATCGTCATTTGTATTGCTTCCGTCGACATATGTCCTTCATTTTATTATTATTATCATTAACCATCCATTATCTAACGCACAGTTTTTAATTCTTCCCGTCAAACCTTCGACCACATCCAAAACTATTGAAATGTGCTCACTGGCACGACCATTAATCTATCCATCAAGTTAACCCGGTGACCATATCCAGGAATACCAGATACGGTTCACCGGCGCAACTTTTATGCAATCTGAATCAACCCTTTTGACCACATTCTATATTATAGCAGATATTCATTGGGACGTGTAACGGATTACCGACGGAGATCCACAATAAATGGAAAAATAGCCGTTCGATGTCAGGACACTCGATTTAGTTATCCCCTCTTAGCCATCTGTCGTGCAAATTACCACTCCAAACGTGTAACTCTTCCCTTTTTGCCTCGAGACACTGTGGAAGACGCACGTGGC
Organism: Cephus spinipes; assembly: GCA_963971525.1. Taxonomy (NCBI): domain Eukaryota; kingdom Metazoa; phylum Arthropoda; class Insecta; order Hymenoptera; family Cephidae; genus Cephus; species Cephus spinipes. The sequence goes on along the minus strand of OZ020581.1, from coordinate 7,707,240 downwards.
ACTTTTGGAGCACGACAGGTAAGCTAACGCATTTTTAGTAAATTCATCAAATTTCATTCAAATATAGTTATCTTATTAATTTATTTCTTTCTCGCAACTTGTATAGTCAAACTACCGAGGCAATAGGGTTTTTGCTCTATATTAACTCCTGGACTTTATCAATAATAATTGATATTCAAAATAATATTAAGAACTGATCATGGATAATTGAACTATATACCTGGGTCACTCTTATTTGGAATACCACTAATAAATGGATGGATACTGGGCGAGCTCCAAACAACTCAATGATGAACTTGAGAAATCTAACAAATTCATAAGAAAACGTTGAAGAATTGTATCGAATCGCGTGAGTACGGCAGTTTTAATGACTAGAATATTGTAAATCAAGACGTTATTATATTATAAATTTAGATATATGGAGTAGGGATTTTATGTAATTTTATGATGATTAATTATATCCATAATGTTCTTGTTTGAAATCCGAGTAGTGATAAATTTTTCTCTCATAATTTTCAATATAGATTAAATGATAAATTTATAAGTTTAACATAGTAATACAGACGATTCAGGGCACATTAACAAATCAGCTTTTGGGCCATATTCTGGAAACCAGATATTGTTCTTCGACACGATTCTGTATCTCTAGTCTATCTGAACGATCTTAACGCTGCTATCGTGAATTACGGGAAGCTAAATTAATAATGTTTACCTCGTCATGCAATTAGTAGTATTTAATAGGTTTCTGTATCCCGCTATCTTTCCGTTAACACATTTATATTTTTTTTATGCAGCTTTAACACTGTACTCTAATACTTGCATCCAGCATCCATTAATCTGAACCTACATTAACAATTTCTGTATATCATGTAGGACAATATATTCTTTGGTTTCATTATTTTGTAAACAAAACCTGATCTTTATTTCTTTCGCTCCGTCTATTATCCTGATTATAATTCATAACTACCGACATTGGCTCGGACCCGCCTAACTCACACAAGCCGGTGAACAACCTCGTGTGAAAAATAAAGGTTTCAATATATTATTACCAGATTTGTGCATGTATAGTAAATCGCGAATGAATATTCTGGGTATAAAATTTTGAAAATATGTTAATGTCAAATTTTTCATTGAAATTGTACACCCCATTAAGTGACTATTTGATTAGATCGTATGCCCAACTACACATTGTGTTATAACAAATTCTGTAAGATATAGAATATATCTACTATTTTTGGTATGTGAGCAGATTTAGAAATATGAATTAAAAAAAATATTCAGACAATTATTTAAAACAGTATTCACTTAAAATTTATAATATTTTTATTATACTTAACAATACTGCCAACTTTAATCGAATCTATAGAAAAGGGTAAAGGGGAGCAAAGGATTTGCATGCAAACAAGTTAATAATAGTTAAGAAAAAGTAATTTTAACTTTATTATCATTACATTTATCATAGAATCATCCATTAAAAATGTTGAAAGAGCGCAACTGAATCAGGCCTTTGCTTTCACATGTATTGAAATCAAAATTTAAATTATATTTTTATTATTTATCTGCTCCGTTATTACCTCAGACACCACAATTAACACATAAAATTATTTGCCGAGTCACATATACATCAGCTACTATCAGTAGCAAATATCGGAATGTTATTCATCATGGGACGTCATGAGGACACTTCCTGTATGTCTAGCACGTTGTTCTACTTTATCCAAACAACTACACCGTTCACTTACAGACGAGTATGCGGTCTCCTTTTAAAAAGTAATGATATATTGCCAGAACTCTGCTTGAAGTCGGCAAACATCACTTACTTAGAAAAATATTATCATAGTACTTCACAAGTGATACATAGATCGTATGTAAGCAACGAGAGCACATCTTCAAATGGGGGTCGGATTGTCGTCAAGAGTTATAATGATATTTATATAGTGTTCAGAAAAGGCACCATTGAGCAAAGCCAGGCATAGGGTTTGACACTTGATATTCGTCTGCGGATTTGAAGGCAAGGATAGTGCAAGACATGTGGAAATAATTCAGCAACTCTGGCACGCATTATCCTCAGTTATGCTATCACGCCTTAATGAGAATGCAATGCCTGACTTTTCTCTTCTATTGTCATAGCAATGTTTATGTTATATTTTAAGTGTATATGTCGAGAGTTATGGCGACTCGAGTATATTTCAATTGCTTGCTATTCGATCTGGAGAAGCCGAACCGAGCCGAGCATCTCCTCAGCAGCTCTATATGGTGCTTCACAATAAAGTGTCGTATTGTGTGATATAACAAGAATAGCAAATTACGTATGCTCCTTTAATACAGCGTCTACGACCAAGCAAGGTTTTTGGTGTAAACACATAGCAAAATGTCAGCTAGCGACGGGAGTGTTACTATCTGTGTAAAAGTTGCATTGATTAATGTTTATTAATCTGACTATTTTTTCTGCACTTAACAGTGTAAACATTAACTCTCTTAAATTTAATATTTAAATCTTGCCAGCAGAGAATTGAGATAATAAATGCAACGTGGAGTATATAGCAACCCCGCTTTTGCAGAAGTCCGTCGAAAGGTGTTTTTAATGTGTGATTTTTTTTAAACATCGGGTAAGTATCTGTTCTTGAAAAGTAAGAATAATTTGTTTACTTCCAAGTCTAATAAATTTTGAATTCAGTGTGGCCTACAATCTTCTGCTAGTGCTAGTGTTACGTCCGACGCAACGCAACTCGCCCGGCCCCCTTCTGCCCTCGCCCGGCCACCTTCAGCATCCCTTTGTGCCTATGCTAGTAAAAGGTCAAGGACCCCCAGGATTGTAAATGACCCTAAACAAACTTGTAATAATTACGGGAAATCATGCATCACACACGGTACTCTACATTCTCTCACACTCCCAGGAATCACACCTACACTATGACACTTCAGGTGGATGAGCTGAAAGAAAAAAAACAAAAAACATAAACAAAGGAATAAGGACGGCACGGACGACAATGCTGAACGGAATACCCGGAAGGGAGATGCCTAAAAGGCATTTTACTACAGCGCCGCAAAACCGCGCACGTCAGGACTCCTACCAATTACCCCCCCCCCCCCCCCCCCGACTAACCTTATATCCAAAATGATTCGGTTAATGCGCTAACTTAAAGAGGAATCCGCCTATCCAAACTTTGTAATTAGAATTCTATTGACCAATCGGGTGCGACGACCGATATTTCCGTAACCTGCATCGAAATTCTAAAAACATCCTGACAATGCACCGAACCCCTTCCAAAATCAAGATCTTCCTTACGAAAGTTTCAACTACCATTATCCGTAATTAATTAGTCCTCTGGTAGAGCAGTTTCCCTTCCGAAATCTTGAGCCGTTTGTCCGCGTCAGTGCAGTGTTGTACCGATTAAACACCTTAGGGCCATTTCGATCTAGCTCACCTTAGGGAATCACCAAAATGCATCACCTCAGTGTTGGACGTCTACTCAAAAAGAATTCAATTCTTAGCATTTAGTTGAAAGCTCGTCTAGTGCGAGTGTCCATCTTACGGCTGGGCCAACAAATTCCCTTCACCAACCTCAATCTAATAATCGTCAAGCATCCCTAGGCGTTCTTTCTTTCTCTCTCTCTCTCTCTCTCTCTCTGCCTCTCTGCCTCTCTGCCTCTCTGCCTCTCTGCCTCTCTGCCTCTCTGCCTCTCTGCCTCTCTGCCTCTCTGCCTCTCTGCCTCTCTGCCTCTCTGCCTCTCTGCCTCTCTGCCTCTCTGCCTCTCTGCCTCTCTGCCTCTCTGCCTCTCTGCCTCTCTGCCTCTCTGCCTCTCTGCCTCTCTGCCTCTCTGCCTCTCTGCCTCTCTGCCTCTCTGCCTCTCTGCCTCTCTGCCTCTCTGCCTCTCTGCCTCTCTGCCTCTCTGCCTCTCTGCCTCTCTGCCTCTCTGCCTCTCTGCCTCTCTGCCTCTCTGCCTCTCTGCCTCTCTGCCTCTCTGCCTCTCTGCCTCTCTGCCTCTCTGCCTCTCTGCCTCTCTGCCTCTCTGCCTCTCTGCCTCTCTGCCTCTCTGCCTCTCTGCCTCTCTGCCTCTGCCTCTGCCTCTGCCTCCGTCTCTGTCTCTGTCTCTGTCTCTGTCTCTGTTTCTGTTCATCCACCGGTAAATAATTTACACCGCATGTAAACCGCATCTTAAAGTGGTAAGAACTCAATATCTTTTACGTGATCTTTAATCGTAACACCTATAGGATATAACAGTAGCAGCAATCTCGAAATAGATAATGTCCCGATCATGTCCAAAGATAATATGGATAAGATAGTTCAAATTATAGTTATCACGAAGAATTGCAAGAATTGTCAAGACAAAAACGTGCAGCCCAAAAACGTGTGTCGTCTGGGCACCGGAATTATTACGGCCACTGCTCGAACATCGCTTATCAGAAACAATAGTGCTCCGAGTCGGTTTGAATATTATGTATTAGCAGAGGATTGCAATCCAAGCACGATCGAAAAACAAGTCATACAACGAGCATGGTGCGCTGTTTGTGAAAGAAAAGTGATCACGAAACAAACATAATGTGCCTAAACTGTCAGCGCAGTTTGGACACATTTTTCCGAATCGAAAATAATTCGGCCATTTGCAGTCATTGTTTAGCTACAAAAAAGTTCTCTAGGCATTTTTGTAAATAATCTATTGTTTTATAAATATTCCAATTTAAAAGTGGTCTGGGGTCAAAGAGACCCCGAGTACAGGGAACGATTGACCGTGGAGGTGTGCAGTATAAGGATTAAAGTTCTCAAATGTATTTATGAGTATAATATGTTGAAGGAATTGTCTTTACCGACCTATTCCGTATAGTCCCATCTGAAGACAGGCTGCCAATCCCCCCTCCCCTCCAGTTCTTCTTTATTATTTTGTCTTATGTTGCCTATATTGGCTGTGGTGAACTACGTTTTTCTCTCTACGGTGTTCTCTTGTCGAATAAATAGATTTTTTCACACATTCCAAGTGCAAAATTACTAAACCCTAAGAATCCTAACATAATAACACATATCTAAGGGTTTGTTATATTTCAACTTGACTTTAAAGTTGAATTTTCAAAATATTGCTTTTGAAAAAAATATCGTGACCAAAATATAAAATTCACGGAATCGACTAAAACTCGATATCCGAGGGTTTTTCAGCAATCCTATATCCGAATTCAACTTAAGATTTCTGGAAAATCGATGTCAAAAATAAAATGGCGTCACCCGCATCCTGGATTTATTATGTCGTTTTTGATATTAATTTTCAAAAACATGCTATTAAAAACGGAGTCAGTACCTTCAAAAACCCCAGTATACAAACTTTAATAATTTACGAAATTTTTTCCGGCTTTTTACGACCAATCGAAGAAAGTCAGATGCCAATGAGGATTTAACAAACTATTGTCGATTAGTACACGGATCGAATTTTATAGTAATACCACCTAAAATAGTTTGGAGATAAGCGCCTTAATGTGAAACAAGTTGAAAATCTAAGAAAGTTTCTTATATCGTATATAAAAACTCAGTCGGCAAAACTATCCAGACGTGAAATGCTACCGACACGGTTTAGGATTCGTTCCCAAACTCTTTCATATGAAACGGCAGCGCAGATTGTTCACGAGCAGGTTACACGCGACTGCTCTAAGATTGGAATGAAGAAATCGGCCAAGCCTGAAGCAAGCATGGACCACATCTAACTTGGCTCAGAGTAGGTTTGGCATTTGGGCTTGGTGGAAGCCTGAGTAAAATTTGGAGTGTTAATAGATTGCTTATTTTGTAAACTGGAGTTTATAAACTACATCAATACTTATTGGACTATTAAGAACTTTATGAAATATGTTGTTTAGTATATAATAAATATTTGTTACAGTTTTATATGAGTTTTCCGTTGCATTAAATTACAATACAACGGTATATTGGAAATTGAGAAGGCGAACAGCAAGGGAGCACAAAACTCACGTGCATCGTCGACACACGTGCGAAGGACTGACGAATTTTTATCCGTCTTCGAAAATTACGTATTGACCGAAAATCCAGCGCCAGCTAAAACGTCTGGAAATCATCGAGGAACAATTGGAGCTCAACAGCGAACCACTGAGTTTGCGACACTATACTGAGTATAGTAGAGTTCGCACACTCCTACATCTTAACCATACCTATGTACTGCAGAGGTAGCTCTGGAATTGAAGCAAATTTGAATCTACTGCAGAGCCATATTCTGTTTAAATCACATATGACAAGGAATTATGAAGTTTGTGCAACCACCTGGCCATAGATTTTGAGTCGTCTACAGCAAAGTAACTTGATTCATTGTACATGGGTCTGGAAAGAATTTCGAACATTTGTGAGTATCAAGTATAGAAATACTCAAGATACGTCGTAAATGGTACAATAAGCTATGCGTAGCAACATTGTAGATGCGTTTGGTGATAAACGTGTTTTTCTGACTTTCTTCGGTAATTACTATACGAATCTGAGGATCATTAGTATATTTTTCTCTTGGTATAGCGACGTGCAAACTAGGAAGTCACCTGCACCGAGATATTGAAAGAAATTGGAGAATAATAAAGCAGCAATATACAAAATCGAGAAGTTGTGTTTTGAAAATATATCAAAACGATAGAAAGTCGGTAAATCTCGATAAATCCTGTCAACTTATATTCAATTGAGCAAAAGTCCTACATGGCAATTTTACATGTAGTTTATAAATTCTAGTTTAGCCTTCAAAAACCTAGGATTCTTTGCTGTCCTGGTTTACAATCCAAAAGAATTTTGCTTTAGTTTTTTCAAGTTTTACACGAGAATTAGGAGGTTCGAACAAGAAGGAGCGCTCGAGCTCAGAACTGTGACGAAAGCTTCCAAGTGCTGAAAAATATTTAAAAACTATTTTCCACCTCAACCATGTTCGATTATCGAAATAGGGCCAAAATTAAAGGGACGGGAATGCTAGAATTTACATAGTTTTGACTCTTTTGAAGGCAACGTGTCTTTGTACCAAATTGAGGCTCAACGTAGACTTTAATTTACAAACCAGATCATATCTCAAAATAAAAATTTAGTCCTCGAGAGTTATCTTCGAAAGATGTAGGATCAAACTAAAATTTAATTTAAGACTCGAGTACAAATAGAAAAATGTGATAAGACTAATATAGGATAATCAACGTCCAAGAGAAACGGTGTACAATTTGATAATTCCATCTCCATCTACTTAGGATTTACAGTCTATGTTGATTATCAAGGTTGTAAATGGGAATAAGATAATACGATTATAGTTTGTATAATCTAGCAATTGAGGTCTATTCACACATACAGAGTAAACTTCTACACAAGCCGCGTATAAATGACAATTTGCATCGGGGAAAAAAAACGAAAAAGCATCGGGATCCATGAAGTCTACTGTCGTAAAGAAAGTATTCGCAGCAGTCTAGAAGACGCACAGGCGAATCTAATAGTCACCGGAATGCGTTTACATAAGACGGCAATTTTTTTAGCAACCCCCCCGATAGTCAGTCCGGCAGAGAATGAACCTAATGAAATCATGTGCTTCCTTTTTTTTTGATCCGTTTCCATTCTTACTAAGTCAGATCTGGGAATGAATCCTTTTAAGGTTCAGATCGTCCTCGATTGAACATTCGATCGACCATTGATGAGAACGACCGACCACCGGATTTAATAACTCGAAGAAAGACATTTGAAGCGAGTAACAATTCGAAAGAACAAAGTAGCTGACGTTTTCCATTAAGACAATATTCTTATTCAAATATCCTTAAAATAGGTAATTTTTATAAATGATTTTTATAAAAAAAACCTGCAACTTGAATGTTTTTATCATGTATTTATTGATTTTTTAACATGTGATTTTTAAAATTTAACTGAAAAAAATTAATATTTTAGGAATTAAAGCACTCAAATCCGGATCGTGCCTAATTCTTTAAGCTGATGATTCCAACGAGTATGAATTTTATTTTGATCAGAAATTAAAAAAAAATATATATTTATAATCACGAAGGTTGTCACTATAGTCTGTACCAAAATTATTTAAATAAAAAAACGTAAAAGAATATTAACTTGAAAATATTTCTTTTGATTTTTCAAACTTCAATTTACTCAAACGAATATAAATGTTGTGTAACAAATTATCACATAATACCCCGCTATGTGTCGCCAGAGAGCACCTTAAAATACTATTTGTAGACAAATGACTATAAAGTTATTTAAAAATTTATGATAGCGACGTCATAGACATCTAAAATATTTTTAAGGAAATGGAAACCTATTTAAAAATATTTTTGAGGCAAGTTAACAGTGTCATCTCTCGTAAAAGAAAGGGGCCAAACGGCCTTTTCTTTGAGCATTTGTTGCAAAAACTGTTATATCTAGTTGCTAGTACGAACGAGTATGACTCATGTGATTGGTGCACTCGCCTAACAAATCACCTAAACGAAATTTTTTTGACGCCACACCGGAGAATACTCCCTGAAATGGAGGTACATACGTATAACTATATTTATCTATTGTCTGCCCTTTCGTTTGGACTTTCATATTCTTGGCATTCTCTACAACCCTAATTACTTCCTTTGAGGAAATTCGTGACTTGCGTTAACAACAAGATCACCTAACCTGGTGAGGTACAACGCGAAAGACTCGGCATAATTTATATTTTTTTCATTGACACCGATACAGAGATCGACGAGTTTCGATGTTCTCATGGAATATGAAAAACATGAACAGCACCAAGAGATTGGATTTCGAACACTTTCGTGTGACAAAGTAATCATTCAAATAGCCTGTTTCATTCCTCCTTAAAGGCCCAAAATAGTTTGAACCAAACGATAAATACACCCAAATCCTTTTTTTTTTCTTTCTAAAAGTAATCAATTAATTTAAACTATAACTGCACCGCATAATAACATTCTGAATGACGCTATCTTACTGTTGTTAATAAAAATGTCTCGAGTAGTTACTGTTGACCATTAATAATAATCACTAATGACGTTCAGTAGTAACTACCGTGAATAATAATCTCTTAGTAGTTACTGTTACACACTACTGATAACTACTATTTAATTTCGTAACTATTTCGAACGATAATCTCCCAAACAGTTACTATCGTTTTCTAATAGCATGCACTGTTGATGATGAATAGTTAATATTTAATCTTAATAATAAATAATCACCATTCCGAGTTCAATATTTTCTTTTCCATAAGGTAAGAGCTACATCACGATCGCCAAAGGCCATGAAACTTCCACCAACCTGTCAGTATTTACATTTACTTTTATTTTATTGATTTTCGAGAGAATAACCGAAATATTCGGCTCCGCAATAACCGAGATTTCATCGGAAGTCTTCAATTCAGTCAAAATACGTTTAGTGACAGTATTTTCTGTAATTTGATTTTTGGGTGCAGAATTTCATCGCTTCGGGTTCTTGTCCGTGTGAATCACCCTAGAGAAGTTACTATGATTCCCCATAATCCTAACTGTTCCATGCGGGCTACCAAAAATGGCAACGAATTTTAAAAAGAAGGAATTTTATCACATAAAATATCTCACCTACTTACTTGTTGCTACGATGTTCTACTGGGAAACGACAACAAAACTTTAATTTATTTCATGATAAACAACTTATTTAGATTTTGGCGTTTAGATTTATATAGTAATTAATCAAAAACAAATAATTAGCAGCAAAATGGGAGCCAAATGTAGTGTCATATAATGCCCAGAGAAGTAGACCGCTAGGGTTAATTAAGATTATTCTTAAAACGAAATATTGACTATAGATACGGGCCTTACGTACTGGGATAGAAACAGGTACTGGGTCGATAAATTCTGTTGGTTTGCCGCCGAGACGCAATGTTGGCAACATTTCGCATTCCCAAGTCGAAAATTAAGCTCCGATTTCGACCTAGTAATTCTAGAGGAGGTCATTGAGGTTGATATTAAGATTATGGGATAGGAAAATTCGAATAAGTTAACACCACACAGCCTCAAATTGTTAGTTATGCCCAAAAATTACGATTTCAGGTTGAAGGTGGTGTTAGGTTAGAGCTTAGGTGTTAGCTTACCTCATTTTAAACCTCAAGGTCCTATTTTCGAGACAGAAATATTAGACCCATATTAGGTCTAGTGAATCTAACTAGGCGGTCTGGAAACTTACTAATTCAGGATCTTCAGATTTAGATTCGTTTTCGGCTATTCAGGTCTAAATCTGTATTTACGCACTCTTGTTATACCCAGTATTGACTTCAAAATTCTGCCTGTAAGATCTCTTATTTATTCAGCAACATTGTTACTGGTCTTCGAACAGATGTATTTAATCATGATTGTACATAGCTTGTTCAAGAGTACGTTCAGTTCATTTATTAAAAAATGACCTTTACGAGATATTGTACATGGAATAAAGTCGGTTCGATTCATATTATTCGCGGGCTAAATAAAATAAAATAAAAAATTGACATCTAAGCCAAAATACCACCTAGAACGGTATTGAATTCTTCCGTTGACAAAGACCGAATTAATAAAATGACTATGTGAACTCGGCATCACTCGCTCGGGGTGATCACCATCATCACTTTACCATCATCTATGTACACGAAAAAACTGTTTCACCGATCGCCTCTTCTATCTATCTTTCAATTCATGCTTTTCGAACATGGCATGCATAGTGTAATTGAAACAACCTAAATCTCCCAGATAAGAATAATTGTTAATAATTAGTCTCGAAGAAAGTTCTAAATTTTAAATAAAACATGCACTACGGTAGAAAAGACGGCGGAAAATATATCTTCATAACTACAAAAAAAGTGAAGGTCTCGTATTAAAAGATTGATTATACAAATTTAAATACTATTCCATAACTTAATGAAAATTTGGCAACATAAACTTAAACTTCGAGGAAAATGTAAACAAAGCGTCAGCTACCATTACTGCCTATCAGCATTTTTTTTTTTTAGAAAAGAACGGTACCAAGCCGACAGCAGCAGTCGAGATGAGGAAGCTGAATGGTCCAAAAGATTATATTAATATTAAATAACTTACGATCTTTTACTACATAGATCAATCTCAGTTATCATTGTCTTAGTCTATTCATAATATTTGAACTATAAAGTCTTTCCTGCAAGAATGTTCAATACATCGAATCATTTCCTAGAGATTTGATTCCCTTTTCGAGTTTTTTATATTTCTCCAAGACATGGCCGAAATTCCTGATTGCGGCTGTCATAAAATAGCAACATATTCCAAGGTCCATAGTAAGAAAATAATCGTGAATTATCCAGTATTTTGGATGTTTTGTTAACATCTCCGACTGCATTTCGATTTGACTTCAGTTTTTCCTTTAATAGGAAATTTCCAAATAATTCTAATCCAAGGAATAATTGTACATGTAACTCATTCTCAAAGTCACAAAAAAAATTCAAGAAACACAAGAGTCCTAGTTCTCTTATTACTTTCAAATTCTAATCTACTCAATTGTTTCCAAAAATTGAAGTTGACATTTACGAATGCGGTTAGAGACTTTTGAAATTGTTATAAATAAATCATTAATCTGTATTAAACATCTGTTTCTGCATGAGGCTGGCCTCGGAATTTTGTGAGAAACTAACTTCTCGACGCTCTAATCATTGGCCTCTCACTGTGGATAAAACCATGCTTCCTCAGCAACTTCGATCGTCGGATAGAACAATTAAACCCGTCATCAAAGTGGGGTATTATTGTCGATCTGACCTGCGACCTCAATCGCCGGCTCCATCTCTATTGAGTAAGAACACCTCATATGACCCCAGCCTGCGGCCCTTCAGAGAGGGAGATTGTTTATTTTTTCTCTTGCCCCGCATACTAAACATGACCCGGGACACCATATTACAGTATGTGTACAACAAATTAGTATAATTTACGACATAACATACATTTCCCAAGTCAATAAATATTTAACGTTGTTATCAGGATATCTTATAGACTATATCAGTTTTTCAATACTTCGAGATTCTCAAACAATTATAACTCTATTGAAACGTGTGTTAATTAATCAAATGATCAGAGGAAAAATTTACCATAAGGCAGGATCACATGAAATATGCGATAGCATCTCGTACTTTCATTACTGCCAACAATTTTGTTTCGCATGTATAATGATTAAAATCGGATATAATATACTTAAATATTTTTTAATATAATAGTTATGTTTTGTCTTCATCCAAAACTTAATTTCACCTGTAAATATCAGTCGCATTGGTTTAAAGATCTGTCCTGAATTTGGGATATAGACATTTGTGCCAGCGCACACGCACACAGCCACCCCTTTCTGCAGTAACGATCGAATGAAAAAGTGGATCGTTGACTTACCCGTTGGACTTGGAGTGAGCTCCATCATATCGATGCGCACATGGATGTCATAACGCTGAAACAATCCCAGTCTGGGGCCTCTTGTACTCTTTTGAAGATTGTTCAATGCTGTGGTCACTGCTTTCGTGTATTCTCTCACGCCAAAGGACTTATAGGGAACCATCATACCCACCTGTTACAGAAATCGATTTTCGTGAAAGTCTGGATTTGCTTTGAAACGACTACACAATTGATATAAGGATGCCGTTTGGCCTAAGACTTTTGCTGGGTATTAACCAATAGAAGTGAGAAGTTCTATCACAAATGAAATAGTAGTTGAAACTGTTCCGCGTGGGAATGGAATAAATATTATAAAAGTCGCTGCAAAGATTTTCAACTTTCCGTTTACGAAGATGCATATATGAAAAGTAAAGAAGAAACTTGCATTCCACGGAGTTTACAGATTCAGATTTTATTTTCCAGTCACTGACGTAGGAGAAAAGCTGGTGAATTTTGACATTCGAAAAACGTGAATGTAGCAACGATAAACTTGATTTAGAAATTAAATACTTCGTGATATAAGGAATGATTAAACTGACTCACCTTGAGGTAGGTGATGTTCTGACTATCACTGTGGACTGCTGCCGGAGCGTGAGTGAATAGTTGAGGTGGCGGTGGAACTGGGGTTGATGGAATAATTCTCTGCCTGGTAGAATTGTGAATTCTGCCCTCCCCTATCCGCACTCCTGAATTTCCTCTAACAGTTCCAGTCCGAGAACCTCGCGAACCCGTACCACGTTCATTGGTACCAATCTTTATACCACTTCCGGCACGCATCACTGTACTTCCCTGAGATATTCCAAACCCGTACGCTACAAGCCCTAAAGCCGAGCCAATTACGAATAGATAAATTGGCTTCATCTCGCGAATACTTGAACCCTTTCGTTTGATTAATCGCGCCCAAAATCACTCAGCAAAACCGACATAAGATGACATTTCTTTGAGGTTTACGGATTGCGTAGCTTCGCATTTCAGTTTCACATTGACTAATTCGTATTGAGTGTCTTGAATCACCTCACTAAGAATTCTATCTCGATGTAGACTCTCCTTTACCATCTTGATTTTCCATCGTTGTCATCGGCAGATGTCACGGGATGCACCACTTTCTGAAACGTAATTTCATCAAAGTAGAAATCATCAAAGGTTGATGGAAAGTTTTACATTAAAGCGCTTCCAATCTTCTCCTGTCCTGCCCTTCCTTCACGAAGGTTACTCTTCGTACGAAATTACATTAAAACTTACAAAGGCAGAATGCACGCATTTGCAATTCGCCAACAAAACTTATAGTTTCAATATTGCACAGCATTTCACACAAAACTTTGCTAAACATTTTCATGTATTTTTTTTTCAAATTTAAAAAATTCTGAACTTCGACAAGCAATCATTGGGACCACATTAATTTCCACCACTATTTCCGTTCCGGTTATCAAACTTGAGAAAACAAGATATATTTAAAAACTATAGACTATGTAGAAAATATTTATCTAGTTTAGAAACCTTTCTGAGCTTTGACTAAAATACAGCACCGATTAGAAGATTTTCATACGTAAGGAAAAGAGCGAAATGCAACACGTCATGATACTATTTTTCTTTATTGTTTGGCTTAAAGTACAGCAAAAAATCGATCTGGTTTTAAAGGTTGAAGGAGTAAACTACAAAAAAAGTAAGCCAAGAAAATCTACCGTAAAAATTGAATTATTGAGATAGGAGAAAATAAAGAAATTATGAAACGTGTTTTTTAATATAAAAAGAGAAAGAATTCCAATTTTGAATGTGTTGTGACCATTTTCTTAATTTTTCAATGGTATAGCCATGTTAAAAAAACATGTAATAATCTATTACTTGAAATTGTCAAATATACAAAAATAACATAAGTTCTTCCAACAACTACTGCGCAATATTGGGCACTCACTCATAATTACACAATGAGATAATAAAATAAAAATAGTATATTGTGCACCGAGAGCGAAAACGGGCGTTTCCGTGAAAACGGGCGCAAACGCCCGCTTTTTCTCGAGATTCACATACAATTTTCGTCAACAGCAGAGCGAACACGAGTTTCCACGTAGTGGATGATTCTTGGGTCGGTGCAAATCAGCAGATTAGTTTGGTAATTCGAGCAACGCGTTCACAGAGGTAGAAGGGGGTTCAGGGGATGAAGTCCCCGCCGGGTCTTGGGAGCAGACCTGGTCGGAGTCCGGTGGCAAAGCCTCTGGTGAGGGGGTTCGGGGGGGGGGGGGGGTGCAAGCCCCCTGAAATAATCATAACCACGATTTAAAAGTTATGCGAAGATTATATTGAAACTTCTTGAGAATCCCTAGAAAAAATTTGTTCAGGCTGCCTGATGGCGTACCAGGTTCGGATCAGGTATCGGTATGGCATGCCTGATCAGGATAGCCGGATGAGGCCCAGATCCTGCCCTGATCATGCATCAGTACAACATTTGTAAATGTGATCAGCCTGAACTATAGATCCTGACCAGGATCAGGCCCTGATCAGGCAATGTCACAGCTAGCCCTATTACGGAATGCCTGACTTGGCCTATTATGGAAAATCTGACTTGGCCGTAGTCAGGCGTTATTCAGAGCTGCCGTATTAGGTGTGAAATCAGGCAACACTGAAATCGCCCTAATATGAAACTATATACATGTAATACAACCACCTCCCACCAGAGGGACAGGGATACCCGCAAGCAAAAGTGGGTCAATAAGCTCCAAACTTTATAGAATTCTGAAAAAGAGACGAAGGGGCGATAAAAGCTACTAACTTGCAGCACCTAGTAGTCCACTCCATCGCACTACTTCCATATACAATTTTTTAGAATCAACAAACTAATTTATAATTTGCAGGAATTCTCCTACCCCTTGAAAGCAAGGCCTAATACGTCACACTGAATTACTCCACTACCTACGATATTTTCAAAAAATGTTACCTGTTTGTCATTTCAACGTCTATACATATGTATATCAAATGTATATCAATATCAGGCAACCGGATATAATACCAATCAGGGCATGATCAGGACCACATATGTTCCCTAGTGTGGGCCCGATCAGTAGCTTGATCAGTGCCGGATCAGAAATGCCGTTACATGCCACATCAGGGTAGGAAGAACGGCATGATCTGGGCCGGATTATCAGTTAGGGACAGCCTGATACGGCCCGGATCCCCACCGGAATAAATTTCTGCTAGGGATGCACATTCAAAAAGGCCCTGGCGTAATGCATCGAATAAGAAATATTACAATTAATGAGAAATCACTATGAAAATCGTATTCTGAAAAGGGCATTTTTTTAAAATTTAATAATGCAACGTAGATTGTTTCACATCTTTCTTCAAAATAAAAATTACAGTTGTTTGAAATGTTGATTTTATTTGATTTTATTGAAATATTTAATTTTTCAATCCTCTACGTTTCACCAATCGAGAATTGCCCGTTTTCGAAGTTTTTTTTTTGTTGAAGAAAAATATTTATATTCCTTACATAAAAATATGATAATAAACATAAATTCACTTAAGGAAATACGGGTATCAAAACAATTCCAGCTAAGCGATCTGAAATTTTGTTATGTTCTTGACAGGTACATAATCTTTGTGCGTGCAAAATTTCTAAATGATCGATCGTCCCGTTTCTGACATATACGCAATGACAATAACCTAAATAGTACAATACAGATATACTATATTTGCTGTGTTAGTTTGACGTCATAAATTCAAGAAATATGTATATGATAATTATTTTACATTAAAAATGGCTACCACATTTCTTATAATTAAGATAGTTGGAATTATTTATTCAACTTTTACGTCTCTGATCTTCAACTTGGTTCAGTGATGATACATTATGTAGCAAGTATTTTTGAGAATAGCATTATGCTGTTTATTCGCGAAAAGAATAAAACTATTATATGTATATAGGAAACACTCGTACTTCTTTAAAGCTACTCCGGACCCAGATCAGAAGTTAAAATATGTAATACGCGCTATCATGTGGGAGAATGGAGAAATGGAAACTTACCAATCTCTGTCGATAATGGTAAAAAACACAGGCCTGTTTCATAAAGACAAAAGTATGGGCAATAGCCATATTGGCTGATTGTTCAGTTATTTAATTTCAGAAAATATGAATATAGATAATATAGCATATGAGTTATAATAATAAAGGATGTTGCTAATGTATCTGATGATTTTTAGTGGATTTGACTGTGCCCTGGACACAGAATTGTTCTTTTTGAAATCGGTGCAAGTTTGAAAATTCACATTCGACCCTGGATGGATAATGAAATTATCGTGGAACATCTAGTGGAATATACTGATATCTCTGAAAATAATATCAAATAGTGGTAATCGTATTTGTCACCTTTTCCAGCCATCTTACATATTTAAGTCATGAAACTGTAACACAATCAGGAGACTCGGTCGAGTCTCGCGAAACATGTTATGAACCGCTATATATCAGAAAAAGTTATTGACACATTCACTATAGGAATTGAGGGTTCTGAATTAATTGCCACCAAGTTCAATACGATTAGTGTACGAGATCAGGGCCGTATTGAGATGGCGAGCGAGATGATTTTATTTCAGTTCCGTCGTCGTCGTCGTCTTCGCACGTCCATCTACTTTTTTACACGTCAGATGGCGCTGACTGCTTTGCCTTCTTTACCGATTTGTACTCTGGATGGTGTTGGTAATTTACTAATACACAACACAATCAAATATATTTTGTATGTGCAGCTGTCGTTCACACCGAATTTCCAGTTAGTATAAGGCTGCTTTCACAATAGTATAGAATTATTAAGTCCTTAATAGCATTCAAGTGGTGGGCGTGTGTATGGGGGTACGTATATGTATGCTTCGACATAGTTCTTCGTATTTTATGTGACAGTTTTTAGAGATATAGGATGTCTAGGTGTTCCTCTCCATAATTTCTTATATTTATATGTCGGGCGTGGAAGTCCAGGTGTCCAGAAGTTCCGATCCGTAGTTTCTTTTATCTAGGTGTTAAATGTCGAAGTCCAGGGTGTCCAGAAAAGTTTGCAACGTGCGACGCTTTGGCGTTTTGCTCAAACTATATTATCCTCTCTATTTTTTCCACGGCCTAAGGTATGTAAATAATCCAGCATACACTCTTCCTTTACGTTTACTACACGGCTTCAAGAAGCTGGACACCATTAATGACGCTCATGTGCATTCAAGATTAGATTTTCTTTAAAAATTTGTATATATCTTTATGCATTTCTAAAAAGAGGGGCTTACAAATTAAATTTATATGCCATTAAACACTTTCGACAACCCAATATATTTTTCTGATTAGCGACATCATAATGTATTTACACTTTATATCTGTGAAAATATAGATTTCAGTGTTTAGAACTTCTATGTCCCGTTGAGCAACAAAAAACTTATGATATCCCCCAAAAAACCCTCACGTGTAAAAAACTACGCCAAGTACAGGAGTGCTATGAATTCCTCTAACAAAAAGTATTGAAATTATATTATTAAGGCCAAATACATACGTCACTACATGTTTGCCTACTAGATAATCTAGCACTGGCCCATCATCTTGATTGTATTTTCAAAATTTCCTACAATGTTTCCGATACTCTTTCACATTACTACTGCTTCCCGTAGTTGATTATGGTTTAATGGTCATTTAATAATTAATAAAACTTAACTAATTAGGTGATACCTTATTGAGTACTACTTGGCGGGTCCGTGCCAGGAATTCCAAAGTACTTAGTTTGAACGTACTAATAGTATCCTAAACTATATGTTTGTTATTAAGCTTTTACCGAATATTTTTGATGGGTTATTGTTAATAAGCTCTATACATATAGAAAGTTGACATTGGTTTTAAGTTTGATGACTGGCATAATGAACGCAAATTTATGTCAAGAAATGCACGGACCCGCCAAGTAGTACTCGATAAGGAATCACCTAAAGTTTTATTAATTATTAAATGACCATTAAATCATAATCAACTACGGGAAGCAGTAGTAATGTAAAAGAGTAGTGAAAACGTTATACGAAATTTTGAAAATACAATTAAAATGATGGGCCAGTGCTAGATCATATAATAAGCAAACATGTAGTGACTTATGTACTTGGCATTAATAATATGATTTCAATAATTTTTGTTAGAGAAATTCACAGCACTCCTGTACTTGGCCTTGTTTTTTACACGTAAGTGTTTTTTTGGGGAATGTATTTTACGTCTGTCCGCCAAAATCTATGCTCTGTTATTGTACTAAAAATGTGGTCAACGTGGGAAAAACTAGCAAATATGTCTAAAGCGCGTAACAGACGTGAGATACGAAAATGCGACTTATTTTTTCGTTATATTTTCAAGATTACATATCCATATATTTAGAACACTTAAACGGAGTATAGATGATACCCAACGCATATGAGAAAGCAAGTTCATCCAAAGTAAGTCGTGGGAAGTTTATGGTTTCTACGAAAGATAAAATAATTCGTTTTTTCCTTATGACGTCATGATTCAAAATGGCCAGTCAGGGTCCAGAGGAGTCTTAAGCGATATTATAGCATGAATAGATACATTACTTCATTAAACGCTATATGATTTTAATTAAAATTAATTTTAAAAATATAAAATGCATTCATAACTTAAAGTACAAAGTGTAATCTGTATTTCCGTACTATTTATTCGTATTCAGCGTGAATCAGCTTTACTCGATATCAATTAAGATAAGAATTCATATACATGTACAAGTTTATAGTTTGTGCCATGGCATTTCGACTTTGCCACAAAAATATATTAAATTATGTATATTTGGAGATTTTCAGGTGACATTGGAACCACTTCGTTTATATGAATTTTAATTTATTTTCCTGCCAGGAATATTATTTCTCTTTACACGGGTCCTATATGTATAATCTACGTGGTAGTCAAGGTTCCTAAATCATCAGGCGAGAGCAGCACGTATCGCACGGGCTTAACAACGCAGGAAATGAGGCTAATGTGATTACATCCTCCTCAAGACCTGTGTGCAGCCATAACACATGCATACGTGCATAGTGCATACGTATGTACGTACGATCCGAAAGGAGCTCACAACAGTTTTTAATAAATATTCAAAACTTGTTAGAGGCTAGGACTCTTCTCATATTTATGAAAGAGCACTATTACTATAATATAGAACCCCAAAGAAGCCCAGAACCTGTGCTTGTACACGAGCAGATGTAACGGCCGGAATCACTGTACCCGTTTTGTACATATTCGGAAAAGGTTGAAAATATTTATTGTGCAGTTCTAAGGGCAGAATTATTCATATCTATTATGTAGAACTATAAACCTCGTCAAAGTCTATAAAATCCGATGATTTTTGAAAAAATGATCTGCCACGAGAAGTTAGCAGATCATTTTTTCAATCTTTTTTTTTTTTTAGTAAAATTGCGATACATATTACTAAAATGCATCAAGAACTATAGAACTCTGTTGCATGCGAAAAGAACTCCCATTTATTTGTGATTTTTTGAAAGTTGATCTCCTAACGTCACACGCATTTATTTTGTCCCATCGATTACCGCTTCAGGCGTGTTATGATTGTGAATCGTTTAAACTGCTACCGGAAATCGGAGAATTCGCCGGGTGTCGGGTATACCTCTCGGATAAAAGATTGGAACCCAACTTTTTTATTGAAAGGTGATATATTTTTATTTATATATGTAGATGTGGTTGAACTTTACAATTGGCACTTGTTAACATTGTAATATATCTATATGATTTTATATTTTTGTCATAAGTATACTAGTAAAACAAAATCTGTAGCATCAACATTCACACGAACGACGGCTCCAAAATCTAAGTATTTGTTCGCTAATTCGTGTTATTAATGGTTGAGTTAGTTAGATTTGTATCGTTACAACACTTTGAAAACAAGGTTATAAAGTTGGGAATATTACTCCGACTATATTATGTTCTGATGTTCCTCCTGATAACCCTGACCTCCTCTCCGAACGTCAGCCAGCAGATAGACTCTTGAACAATTTTTGGAGTCGCAATAATTTAGTAATAGTTTTCTTTCAGTACATTTTTTAGAGTATACATATAGCGAGAATGGGGTTGCTTGTATAATATCCTTCTGTAACATATTCCGGTCTCATTAACGAGACGGTGTGTATATGTCATTTTACAATAGGAAGCTAAATCTAGAACAGAGCATTTCTGTGGGTATTAGAAGCGAATGAACAACAGTGAATGGCTTTCAAAGCATTATTTCGCCAATTTTCCGTTTTCAAAGTACACCAAACCTCCGTTCCATTGTATCATTATGTGTCGCCTTTCTAATTCCTGATCATTGTACGGCTCCATGTATTGCAACATCGTGACACATTAGGGAATCGGTTATCTCAATTACCATATCCTACTTCAGGTATTTCGTTAAGTATCTGTCAATTCAGTACATGCCTAGTGAAATTGTTTCCCTAGCATACGGGTACGTGAATCAGCATCGTATCGGTTTATATCTTTTGGTAGTTTGCACATTTTCAATTGTGGAACACGGGTATCATATATTTTGGCCAATTCCTTAAAATGATCATCACAGGATACATGAACAATAATTTTTGAAATTCAACTATCGAAGACCATTATTTCACTTCAACTTCCGGATTAACGTTTTTGGCACTCATTGCAAACTGCCATTAAAACGCTTGACCAAAAGACCAAAGTTCAGCATTAGTGGTTTTAACTCCATCTCAAAATTGGATTAAGTTTAACACCCACGGTATGCAGGTAATATACTCGCGCTTAAGGGCTATTACAATTTAATATATTTAATAAAAGGATCAACAGAGTCGACAGAGTTGATTTGAAAATGGTTTATTACGGTCAGTGGATACACTTTCCCTACACAAATTGCAAACGAAAACAGAAAGAATTGCAGAGTGATGTTTAATCATTCATTATAATATTATTTCCCAAGCAGCAAAACCATTTTAGGGAACTGTGTCGCAAGATGTTTGTAGTCTAATTTAAACCCATCTTACCGGATTCTGATTAAAAGCATAAACAATTACACAAATAATTAACCTTCTAATACAATACCATAACGCTAAAACAATTTTCATCAATAGCTACGACGGGCAACGGTTTACAGGATGTTATCGCACCGCACATAAGAAATCAATTAAATAAATCAAACGTTTATACTCAAATGAGAAGTCGCTCCTTGATTGCATATATATATGTATATCAGAACACGTAATCAGTGTAAACGTGACGTAAACAAATCTATTATGCCCCCGTTAACAATATATATGTATATATACATATATATAACCCCTTCCCAGCTACTTAAATCCTTATCCCTTGATTAAGCAACGTCATTCGCTGGATAAAAAGGAAGCTCAGCCAATTTTTCAACGGCGATGAAAAGCCTTCCGTGGGGAGCACCTTTATGGCTTCTTAAGAAGCTTCCAACAGACATAGATACTTTATAGCCACTTGAAACCCACGACTGAGGTTCGTATACCTTGAGACATCAAAAGCGACGAATTTCACGAGGTTCCCAAGTATAAACATGGCATATAAACATGGCACCAATATAAACATGGCATAAATTAGGGCACAATAAAGTTTCCTTAATGCCCAATAGAGCGCCTTTCAGGAAGCAGAGTAGCACCCCATTCGGTTTGCTATACATTTCATGTGAACGCCAGATTGAACAAACTTTATCAAGTCCTTGTCAGGCAATATTATTGCACCTCTAATCAGGTAATCGTTATTTATTCATTATTAATCACTATTTCCGTTATGCATTTCCTCAGTTTCACACTGAGCTGCATTAGTTCCAAGGGACACCTTTAATAATAAACGGATGTTTAGTTTCCTTCAAGTACATTGCTCGTTATGCCCATTGTCTCACTTCATTCCCCACATAATTTTTGTTGTTCAATATCAAAAGCTGCACTGCTGCTAATTTATCTGGTTAAATGTTCATTGGCAGCTAAAAACTCTATTTCTCTCACTTGATACTTTTTCTGACGCTCGTAAATTATTCACATCGTTATTCGTTTCAGCAGAGTTAGGTTTAGAAATCGTTGAAGGGATTGAGTACTATTATACAAACGACCAAATGGACAGGAACCTTCGATCTGTACAACATTATTGCATGGTTCTACCCCCTCGCCAATTTCACACGTCTTGCTATCATGTAATTAATCTGCTTTACGTAGTATACTTTTTAGTTTTGGATGTTTATGCACTCAACAGATGCATTATGCATCTTGCACGGTAATAACGTTGCTACTAGTGACTGACACAAGCAAAAAATACATAGACTGCCATATCGTTATGTGATTGGAGTTTAATGTATCATGTACTGCAAAGGTAGACACACGTCTTGACGATTAATGTGTCCTCTATACAAATATGATTACTTTATTAAGGGGTTATACTACCCAGGCGCACTGAAAAATGAAGTTTTTTTGGGGAATTTTTTTCTTGGAAACTATTCAATGCATCAAAATGAAATTTTGAGGCTTTATTATACATGTTTTAAGGTATATAAAAAAATTTTTTATTTTGACTTTTGATACAAAATGGCGTCTTGGCAAGTGGTAAACGGAACATGTGTTTTTTCCGAGGAGCGAATCTGCGTACATCATAACATTCTCCGAACAGCACGTAGAGCAAAAAAAAAAATTTGTCGTTGATCTACATTAGTTTTGCTAGGGAAGTACCCACGATTATATATTTTTATCGAAAATTCGCAAATTGGCGTCAGTTTGAACTTTTTTTTTCATTTTTTTGCTAAAAATCGATTTTAAATTGTTCATAACAATTTTAATTGTTTATCAATCTTAAAACGCGTGTGTACTTCCCTAAATAAGTTATCTAAGAAGTTACAGTTAAAATTTCAAGTGAATCCGACAAAAATTG
This sequence comes from Cephus spinipes, assembly GCA_963971525.1. Classification (NCBI taxonomy): domain Eukaryota; kingdom Metazoa; phylum Arthropoda; class Insecta; order Hymenoptera; family Cephidae; genus Cephus; species Cephus spinipes. Next base: position 7,683,955 of record OZ020581.1, on the reverse strand, counting down.
AGCGAGTTACAGTGTACGCAGTTTTAAAAAATGTAGTTTTGAGAAAAACGCATTTAAAGTTTCAACTCGGAGTAGCACGTGGAACTGTTTACTGCATGTTTATTCGCAGTCTACCGGTTATTGTAGCGTCCAATATGGCTTCTGTGAGATTTATTAACGCAATCTATTTGTATTTTGAAGAAAATAAATTGATTTGTACCGACAAAGATTACCAACAAGCTATAATACATTTAAATGCGCAGGTGAGCGGCCTTTTTAAACGTTTAGGAGCGCTCGAAGTTATCTTGTTAAAAATAGTTTATTGAATTTTCCCAGACAAAATAGTGTTTGCATATCATTCTTGGATAGTTTATGCATCATTTAAACCAATAAAAAAAAATTGAAAAAAAAAATTGGCTGGGTAGTATAACCCCTTAAAGAACGACCAAACTTGTTAATCATATCCAGAAACTAACCAAACGAAAAAGTAGCATCTCGAAAAATGCATTCCTACGGGAGCAGCAGCAAACTACGACGGTGAAATAGCATGTTCAAAAATGTATACATATATTAAATAAAAATTTATATTCATTAGAGTAACCAATCGAAGGGTGGTAGTATTAAAGTTTTTAGGTCGTAACTCTAATATCTTGAACACGGCTATATCAGGGCCATTCTTGGTTTCCGAGCAGTTTTTAAAGAATTAAGTAAACATGTATGTATGGTTTTAAAGCGTTGCAGTTTCATTAAATCAACACTATTTTTGATAAAAATTGTACAAAGTTATTTATTTAGACATTAGTTTGTTTCGCCCACTCACCTGTATTCACGTCATTACATTTAAATTCACTTTCTGAAGATAGTAACGTTCGCACAATTTTTTTCCTGGGAGCAACAATTTCACTGTCCTTACTAGAAATATCGTTTTCTTCATCTTAATTCTTTGATTCATTATCACTTCCTACATCGGATAACTTATTCGCATAAATTTCCATACAAATTTCCTCAACTTCCATAGAAAACTCTTTCGTGCTTGCCATTTTCACGGTTACGAAATTACTAAAAAATACTATCTAGAAATCAAAACTGTGCACTATGTTCAACAGACTGATAGTACAGCAACTAATAGTAACAAGAAAAAAAACCAATGCGCCTAAAAATGAAAATTTAATGTAGCTTAATAAAAATTCAAGCAAAAACGTAAATCTAAGTGGGCCATCTTAGGAAGTCAGAATGGAAAAATGTAAGTTTACGTGGTCCGTCCGTTAGGTGTTAAGGGAGGTTTCTACCTAATAGGCTGAAAAAGTTGGGTAATTTTTAAAAAGCTGTTCCAAAAACTAATAAAGATGGATGAATGAAATTTGGCATATGTAATTATCTAATTATATATAATTAAACTTTACAAAAAAAACATTATGATCTTGAGAGCAAGTCAAAGTTGGAGCGCCGTTGATTGTGACGGTCTATGGTGGAAATAATAACTCAGGTAAAAATCATCTCAAATTAATAATTAAGCGGCATTATCATCAGGAATTATTAGCGCATAGAATAGACTAGAATTATTAAAAAATATTGAAAACTTTATTTTTCATAATAAAAAAAGTTTGCGGAAAAATTAATGTTTTTTTTCAAATATCTATAACTTGGCCAAAAATTCTTTGTAAATTTTTTTTGTAAACCTTAAATATATATTACATATGCCCAATTTTATTCATCCACCATTATTATTTTTTTAAGTAATTTTTTGAAAATTACTCAACTTTTTAGGCCTACAAGGTAGAAACCACCCCACCCCCCCTAATTGTAGAATCGCTATCGAGGAAGCCCTCTTAGCCCGATTACATATGAGCACTGCCTTTGTTTAATCGTACCTGGGTTGTCACTGAAAAGCCAATGAGCAGATTTCATCATGCTCCTATATAAATACTATAGTAGCCGCAGCTCGCTATTTCCCAAAATTGTCCTTGCATTTCAGTCAACAAACAACCCCAAGATTGAGATGCGCGAATGAGAGAAACTTTGAGGTTCACAAGTATTTTTCACAAGTCATGAGGTGATGGAATAAAAATTGGTACATTAGTACTGAAGGAGGAGATGAGCATAGACGACCACGGGAAAGTGAGACAAAATCATCGATTTAAGCTTAGTATTCGGTCTGTGAGTCAATTAGATATACCTTGGTGATAACGTATGCTAATGCAGTTGTTTTCCATCTGCGCCATCTGTACTGTAACGTATATTATTTCCCACTGTCAAGACTGGTGAAGTACCAGTTCCCTCGAATGACGATTTTGGCCACTTAGCTCTTAGAGTGAACCAGGGTTCGGAACGGTAAAGGGATAGTGGTGTTACAGCAACAATAACGTTCGTTTCAGGTAAACTTTTCTTCGTTTATTATAATTTACGTCTCTATATAATATCATCTATCGGTTTTATTACAATCGGTGTGATTCGGAATGTCGGAGGAATTGACTTTACGATGTGGAAGCCAACACTTCCAGCTACGGAGGACGCGTGATTTGAGACTGCGGAAGCCAACACTTCCTGCTACGGATAATGCGAGAGCGATCACTCTCTGCTAATTCGTCCAGGGTAGCTAAACGCTGCGCTACTGGACTCGGTACACGGGCTAAGTAGCTGAAGGCTAATATGTCCAGGGTAGCTAAACGCTGCGCTACTGGACTAAGTTGCTGAAATGAAACTAGAACCACAGAGTCCTCAACGGACGATGTGTGATCCCACAAAAAATGGTTCTCTCTCGGATGAGAGAAGCTGGGTACAAGATGCAGGATTCAGGATACTGGATTCAGGATACCAGATGCAGGATACAAGATGCAGGATACCAGTATATATTTCACTGGTGAAGTAGACCAAAATTGCAAAATCGACAGCTTAATTATTTACTCGGCCCTACGTTTTCTCATGCGAGTTTCCTTGGCCACCTAGCGGCGCGACAGCGAACTACTGCTCGCTCGGATACCCCGTCTCTGGTTAGGGACTATTGTCACAGTACTACTCGACGTGAGTTTAGTTGTACATTTGTTCCGTGTGTATCAGTACATACACATAAATAAATAATGACAGGTTCATGAATACTAGAAGAGCGAAAGAAGATTTCGAAGTAATCACATGTTGTGTTTCACTGATTCCCGCAAGATTTCCACCAATTCTCTTCGAAATGAGTTCACCCGTTAAGACTTTGAGTTTCGACATTCCCTTAGATTGAGTCCCCGAAAGAGTTGGCGGAAATGAGATAACTTCAGAACGGCCAACTCCTCTCTGTGGAATACTGACTTTTCGAATTATCAGAACACTGTCTACTATAATAATAGCTCGTAATCGTTTCTTGCCAGAAAATCTATGCTGCACTACTGATAGCGTACATGTAGAGAAAATATTTTCACTTCATTTCACATATTTCATTCATTTATTGATATTACGTAAATTGTGTAGTGCATATGACTGTAATTACGTAAATTGGTAGAACTCACTGATAACGAATACCAAAACTAGAATGGATTACAGTAATTAATTGATTTCTTCGAAATTGTTACTCTATAACGGCAATCGACTGTATGTCACTGATCAGTACAATTATCCATCATTATCTTTGAAATGGCCAGTGACTTCGGAAAATGAATGAAGCATAGGTACGTGATAGATATGTGATCGAAGGCGTGAATGAAAGTGATAAAGAGAAAACGATAGAAAGAAAAGAGCGAGAGGATGCGCGATGAGTGGGTGTGTGAGCACGTGAGTACGAATGAGGAGTCAGTGCAGAACAAGAGGGCAAGGATTGAACATTGCGGAGTCTAGTTTGAAGTAATAAATTGTGCTTTTCCCATTGAACTGTCGTTATTCTTCGGCATTGATCCTGATCCTACACTATCACTTCGAACGTTCCTCGTTCTCTGATTCCAATAAAATAAACTATCGTCATAGGATAAAGCCACATCAAAATATTGTTACTCTATAGAGAGAATCGACTCTATGTCACTAATCATTATAATTATCCACCATTATCTTTGAAATTATGAACATTACGTGCATGTATAAATGTTCTTTTGTACATTATTACATCATTACATTATACACTTGTCTGTAGACCTAATTGGTATTACATTTGAATGACAAATAACAATCAAGTCAAGTTATAATAACTATCATTAAACTAAATAACTGATATTATATAACACTTTTTTGAGCGTCAGTTAAAATAAATGAATTGATTCATACGTAATTTTTTACAATTTCCAGCTGAACCTGAACCTAAAGTTTTACATCATGAACCTTTCTCCAGTATATGTATAATTGTAATCGAACGAGCTGTAGGACAAAGAAAAATAATTTAACGTAAGTTTCCTTTCAGCTTTGACGCGTTCATTCCAGTTATCAACCACTTTTTACTTAACCGGTGAAATGATCTGATTTCAGCGAAAAAATTCAGTAAACGTCGTGGTAAATGAGCCATTCTGATGTTTACATCGCCGAGTCGGGCTTTTGAACATTGGAAAAATCATTCTTCACAGGATTTGGCTAACACGGTAATCTAATTGCCTTTGACAAGGCTGATTCAATAGAGAACCAGCTCGTGATATACACTCAATGAAATATCAAGTTATAGCTTGCATTCTCCTTTTTTGAGAATTAATCATATTATCCTCACGGATTGCATTACGATCAAAGTAACCACGTAAAATATGTCATTTTGCTTTTAACTTTGTTTTAAACTTCGAATATATAAAGCTAAATATACAGGTTAAATGCAAACATAACTCCGAAAAAAAGAATTAAATGAACTAAGAAAGGTACTGGTCCACGAGAACATATTTATGTGTGCGTTTAACTGTATCCCTATCGTAGGATGTTAAACTCCCATGGGTAAACATATTTTTAGCCCATGTCTATCGTTGATCTGCGAGACCAGTATCTTTTCAATAACCACCTTATGAATTGGAATATCAGAAAGTCTCTCGAATATGATAAATTGATAAGGATTACGATCCCGTCTATACTCCGGAGAACTTGTCTAAAAAAAAGAGAGATCTCAATGTCAAGCAGTGACTATAATATTTCTAACCCAGTCCGTCCTTACAATTGGGTTCACGATTGACACATCAATAAATTTATTATGTAAGCGGATACATGTTAGGAGAGATGGGGATGAAAAATACAACACTTGTTCAGTCAACTCCCAAAGTTAGTATTTCAGGAAGAATTTTATCAGTCCGATTCTTATTTTTTCTTAGAATTAATTTTATGGTTTACATCTGCACGATTCAATTTCACCATTCGGATGATTAACTTTTTAAGACTATATATTTTTAATGCTATACTTCTCTATCTTATTCAATTGAAGTTAAAGGTTCCTGAACTGCTCAGATTTCAAGCTGTCAGCGTTGCTCTTCAGAATAACCCTTAATTGGAAACCAGTAACATTAATATATCACTTCTTGCAAAAGAAGAACATCTCATGATATTGTTGAATTTTTTTCCTATCCTGAGGGTGCATGGATTCACGGATCGATGACGAAGGGACAGAAAAGATGCTTTAAAATCGTTATTCATGGTTGTCAGAAAAATGGTTAGAATGTTGGTTAACTTAATTTCTTTTCGTAACAAAAAATCTGTTTCAGGTCCATTTATAAATTCATTAAGTGTGGTAATTTGAAGAAAAATTTACGTACCGAAGCACACGCAATGGCACCATCCATGCTGAATAGACATGTCAGAAAATACATATACATATATTCTTTTAGTACCGTAATTTTTCCACAGAAGACTTTTGAATTCTGAGTTGAGTTGACCCAAATTTTTTGTCTGTATAAAGGAATTGGCTCGGCTGATACTTTCGTCATTTAATTAAAAACAAACAAAAATAATGATTATAAAGATTTTTCGCCTTTCACGTCATCAATCTACGTGAAATATCTGAACCTTAATGTGCAGTATAAAAAATTATTTTTAAAAGGTGTAGCTGGATTATTTCCCATTATTAATCAATTTTTCTGCAACGCCACAACGTATAAAAAGAATCTGTGTAACAGCTGTTGAAAAGTATCATACCTCGCAACGATATCTTACTGCATTTTCTTTTGCTTTTCATCGTTAACGATTTTGTCCCTTTGACCTCGTTATATAATATTCTGCAATCATCCTCATTTATCTTGACCGATTATATATGAATTTTCAAGCCAGACGGTAATGAAACATGTTGTCAATAAATTCCTTTGATAAACCAGAATTTCTGACATAACACATGCCTGCGAATACCACATACGAAATCCCTACTAATGGAAGACAAACAAAGTATATATCTAGTACAGACATTGCTCCTGTGAAATGGATTGGCACTACGTATTGTTGCTGAAATGTGATTTGCACCTAGTAAACCACAAGGATTTTCATGATATGTTAAGTACAGCGACACCATTCAGTACAAACACAAAAGAATCGTACCTTGATAATTTGTCGAGTCTGGGTCGTAGAAAGGGATCTACAGGAATAACCAGATTACTCTGTTAATTAACGGTAATTGTTCATGGACTTTCAAATACGTATATCGTTCACGTTAATTATACTACTAGCTAACTGGCACGTCTTAATTAACCATATTAGAGAAATAAAATCACCCAAACGAAATTTTATTATTTTTCACCTATCTTTTAAAGAGAAACGTTGGACAATTTCACTGAATTTCATCCAATCTATTAGAATTATATATGTATATGTATTAGTCGATTCAGAAGATCAATGTATTCTTTTTACAGTTCGCAAACAGTGCAAATCTTAATAAATTACACATGGGGTTCCATGAAATTACGGAAATAGATGTTAAAATAGATAAATGAAATGTAATTCTGTATAAACTCACGTATACTTCGTAAAAAAAGTTCTATGCGGGGCCACGTTTGGCTTGCTCAGAAACCATTGGCGGCTGGCGTAATGGCACTGTGGAACTGCAGCACCCCCCTAGATCAACCTTGAACTCTACAAATTTAGGTTAAAGTAAGTAAAAAATGTTTGATTTTATTCTTTTAGGATTTTATGAACTTTTTGAATAAATTTTCTTTTTATACATATTTGTTTCCTTTTACACAATTTTAAAATAAAGGCTAATAATTTTGTGGAGCGCACTCCCACTAATTTTAGCTTTGAGCCGCCATTGCTAGGACTTAATTGTTTTCGATATGTCAAACAAAAAAATACGTAGAACTTAGAAACAGATTATAGAGATACAGTGGAATGGCTACATAGAAACTCGTGTGTCGTACTATCGTCGATCAGTATTATTACAGACATACAACTTTCGAAACATTACCAAATTACGTCTACAGAGCGAGGACGTGAATTCACCACGTTAAACAAAAATAGTTAACAAGGTGCGAGCAGGTGGCAAATTCCTAACTTGGTTCGTTATCTCGGTAATGAAATAACAGATAGGAACGGCCGTGAAGCAAAAATAAATGCAATTATGGCGATTTTTGTTGCGACTATTTTTAATAACCTAGTCAGAATCAAATCTAAAAATTCGCATTCAATTGGAAAAGTCAAAAGCAGCAAAATTTCATTGCTGGTTATAAATACTTTTGATGTGTCACTAATTAGCAGAACGCAGCTAAGTAACCTTATCTTCGACTTTCTAATGGTTTGAATTAATTCAATACACGTCGAGAGAAGCCCCACAAGGGATATCAAGGTGTTCCCTCATAATTATGAGTGCACTTTAACTTTTTTGTCAAGTAATCAACTGCAAATGTATTAAAATATTGTAGAACACTATAGGTATATCAATAGGTACGAATAGTGAGCGTCAGAATTCATTAATTTCGTACCCCTTCCTAGGGTGATGAGGCGTTAAGGTGACGAAGACAGCGGGATTCGCTGCTTTCGCCTACAAGTATTGGAGAAGAGAAGACGTCATTAACACTAGGTTTACGGATATTTCTTACACAACTATTCCTAGGGATACGCGTCGATTTGACGCGTGAGCGGAACCGCTCATTTTCTATTAAAAAAAAAACAAGTTATTTGTAAAAGTACAAGAACGATTGAGTGAGTTTGCAAACGAGAAAATTTTAACGCGCTTTCGTGTCTTGTCTAAAATTTTAGTTTCTGCCTTTTCTCATCAACAGATTTGTAAGAAAAAGCGTGGGTTGCTAATGTAGGGATAAAAATATCCCGAGTATTGGGACCCATAAGTATCGCCAAGCAGGTTATGTTTATACCTGGGTGCCTGTATGTGCGTCCTATGCGATTGAAGTCAAGCAGGTGAAGCGAACAGACGAAGGGAGTAACAATAAGTGTGGTCAACTAGAGAATCACATGCCAGAAAGAGAAAAGCGAAGTATGTCACAGGACAGTCGATTTTTTAGACATAAAAGGGAGAAGACGTGCGGTGTGAAGGTGAGTGCGAGATACGTATGACGGTATGCAGCTGAGTGTGGACATGACATACGTTATATGAGCTGAATGCGATTATCCTTTGTGCAATTCAATTAATAAACACCTTTGGTTATTTTATTGCAGAGGCGGCTATGAAACAATGGCCGGCGACTTTGGAGAATGAATGAAGCATGCGTGATAGATGCGTGATCGAAGGCGTGAATGAAGGTGAGAAAGAAGAATCGATAAAAAAAAAAGAGCGGGAGGATGCGATGAATGTGTGTGCGTGAGAATGCGGGTACGAATAAGAGTCAGTCCAGAACAGGAGGGCAAGGATTGAAAATTACGGAGTGCAGTTTCAAATAATAAATTGTACTTTTCCCATTGAATCGTCATTATCCTTAGATATTGATCCTGATCCTACGTTATCACTTCGAACGTTCCTGGCTCCCTGATTCGAATAAAATAAATTATCGTCATAGGATAAAACCACATCAAAATGACATATAGTAATTATATTATTTTGTATTCTAAAAAACCATACTCACAATCATTCAATACGAATTTGCATTTAGTTTTTTCTTCATAATAAAATTCGTGAAATCATATTTAATTAAATAAAATAAAATAACGAAGAAAATCAAATATAATTTATTTTAACATTGCATTCGCATTTTACTTATGGTCATCCACTAATTAAGTAAATAAAGAATTTGCAGACTTGAACGAACAACAATCTTCGATCCGAAGATTAGCCACCTGAAGAATCATAGTCCAATATTCAATTACGAGATATGTGGATAATATTATTAAGGGCATTAAGTTGGATAAGGATGTATGTCTGTGTGCACGTGTGGGCGGAGAGTATAGTTTGTAGAGCGCACCGATGTGCAAACACTTCGATATACGTATACATATATCAATAAACCGAAGTTCCTTCCAGCAAAATGTCATGCTACACCTTCGCTAGAATCGATATAAACCCTTCATAGTCTCCCGTCTTAAATAATGTCGTTCTCACCCGGAACGAACCTTACTTGGGATTCCTATCAATCAGAACAAAAAACGGAGCTTACCCTTCCAGCCGTTAATTTCATGACAAATTGTTTCGCAATAACAAATCGTTTCAACATGCCAACTAGTAGGGCATGCCCGATGTACTATCAGGACCCAATCTGGCAGACCTAGAGCATACCTCATTAAGGCATGCCTCGTGTGATCTCAATCAGGTCCGAATCAGGATTGCCCGATATTCAAAGAAATAAAGTCCTGTAAGGTATACTCAATCGGCTCCCCATAAGAACCATATCAGAATCATGACCCTTTACAGATGATAGAAATTGTGTCTAAAAAATTAAAATCCCGCAAGGCTTTCCTGATCCTATCTGTGTCAAGGTCAAGTCCGTTCGCCCAGTGATAAGAACAGTATATGTATAATATTAACATTTGAATTCGAGAATTTCTTACTAATCAGCTCTACATTTTTCAAAATTTTCATTAGTCATTACTATATCATTTTAATTAATAATTAGTTATTTTGCGTTAAAAGTTATATATTTATTTAAAACCTTGCGACGTTCAATTTAATGAAACTATTATACATAAGTTAGTGTGGAATCTTAGTCATTATATTTATCCTTAAAAATCAATATAAAAATTTGTATCATTGTGTACGAGCAGAATGTAATTTTAATATATCGATGATATAATGATCAGCTTATGTTACCCAATTTTAACCTGATATGGACCTTACGATGAACGTACATGGTTTGGCATGTGATCAGCGTGTACTTGATGTTGACCAAATGAAGACTTCCTCAGGATCTGGTTATGTTCCTGAGGCGAACATGAGAGGTTATCTGTGATGTACGTACATGCGTTACACGTACTATCAAGTCACCTAATCGGGCATACCTGATCCAGTCCTCGTCAGAACCCTGATTAGTTTTCTAGTTAGGAGCATGTATAAGGTACTGCGTACGTAGAACGTAGTGCGTAAACAGAACCTGAAAATGACTGCGCGATATAATTCTATTCAAAGAATTAACTGTTTATTTAATTTTGTCCTTCCTTTGCGAGCCACTGATACACTCAACAAAAACATCTACGTTAAAGTTATCTTATAACTCTAAGTAGGACTGTCATCATATTTTAGTTTCCGTCTCAGTAGTTTACCGTCCATTATAATATCCGTCCCCGGACAATGTTCTGCAACGAATTTTTTACTGAACGGAAAATACTGTCCGTTCAATAACGTTACTGTAGCGTCTGAATGGTGCTGGTATTGATACGAAACGAACCGGGACGGATACGGCACTGAAATGTGTGAATCAACCTCAAACAAGGGCATTCAGCTCGCTGATCTGGGGTAAACGCTCAACTTCCTCCCTTAATTGTTTATCCCACATTCCGTTCTCATTACTTCTCGAACCGATTGTGAGTAGTGCTTCTGTAGATACAAGCATTTGCAGGAAGAGTCCATCGATTAACTGGATAACCCAGGCACTTGCGTGGAAGGGAGATTAATTTCACGTGACAGGATGATTCTGCTTTTTAGATAATTATTTAGATTACGGACAGTTTATCGAAAACGATTTGTCGAAAGCACTTTATCGAACCTTTTTTGGTCGAACGAGTATTTTTTTGAAAGGGACATTTGATCGAATGGAGTTCTGACCTGACCTGACCTAACCTAACCTAACCTTAGACCTAAACCAATTCAGCATAGCACTACAAGATCTTTGAGACAGATTTTTTATAACTAAAACACCATCACATAACCGAACCTAACCTAAGCTAATCAAACCTGACCTAATATAATAACTGATTTATGACATTTTCATTCAAATGTCCTTTTCGAATTAAAATTGTCCGCTTCGATCAAATTTCCCTTTCGATCAACTGTCCGCTTCGATCAAATGTCCATTCGGTCAAACGTGCATTCGTTAAAATAATCTTCGATAAACTGTTTTCGATAAAATGTTTTCGATAGGTATATCCGGACACTAATTATTTTAGCCATTTCTTGGGCTGTTAGGTTTTACCAAAAGCGAGATTCGATTGTCCATACTGCCTGTCAATTGAAAAAGCCTTGTTTCTGGAGGAATTTTTCTAATTGAATCCTAGAAACAATTTGTAAGAACGAACTTTTACTCGTGGTTCATTTATTTTTTCCATTTCACACATTGCAACTGATTGATACAGAAGCCTATTGAAGTGTTTCAATCCTCGAGGCTGTTTTCTTCATAGTATCAGATATCCGTATAATTTAAATTAATACAGACAGAGTTTGGAGAACCAAACGAGATGAGAGACGAATGAAAAGAAAAGCACGACCAAACGAACTGAGATAGTCTGCTTCATGAAGGATTTGCAATTCTTAATGCCATATGTTTCCCCAATTTCGTTGAGCAAATAGTAAACTCACGCTCCTTCCTATATCTGTTCCATTTTGAAGTGGCTGCTGTAGACATTTCGGTAATGTCATCCTGGAAATCCTTTGAGCTATGTCGAGACTCAAATATGCGGTAACACGAATTCATGGAATCACTTTTTTTTCAGCTGAATGTGTAATATAAAAGCGTAGTCACCGATTCTTCCAAATCAATTATGTTTCTGCTATAAAAATCATTAGTGATTTGAAAGTAAGTCTATCAGTAATGTAAAGAGAAAAAATCTTTATAGAAAAAATAAGGCAGATAACCGAGTATAGTGGAGAGTAATGTTCCTTTCCCATAATTTGGCATAGTATGCGTACGTATCTGAAATATAAATTCGCTAACATTCTCAACTCAATATAGTGAACTTCTGCTACCTTTACAGTACATTTAGCTATAAGTAATTGTCAAACAAATAAAATAATTATAAAGAGATATGACAGTTTTACAGTGCCAGAACAATGTTTTTCTCTATGTTTTGAAATTTGTACTATTTGTAGCATACTTTCAAAAAGTTTTTATTTTCAATCTTTTCTAAAATAACGAAATTTTCCGAATCACCAGCTTTCAATTTGACGTGCCTAATTAACCATGTTCTAACTAGTATAATGCAATTCGTACATTTCGGCAGGTTGAAATAAACCCAATAAATTCATACAGTTTTCATATGTGTACATTTATAATTACGTAGTTACACAACCCGTTGTAAGCGCTGCACATTAAAGCTTAACCTGCAACTGGTAACGCTGTGCATCCCAAATATCTTTAATATATAATCAGAATAGCGTTCCATTTATCGCGTGTTAACAAGGACATCCTCCAGCAAATTAAATGTAAATCAGCTGGGATAGTAATTTTCCATTAATCCTCAGTTCACACATCGCAGAATAAAACTGCAAGAAGATGGAGAAGATCGATGAAATATATAATAGAGACACCAATTAAATATACCTCGTAGCTCTTTCTAGAAAAATTATGACCGCGCACTGTGAAATAGAGGCAAATATTGACCCAGGATTAGCTACGTTGCATTTTACGTGCAATTCACTCTGTAACTTTCACTCTGATAAAATAGACATTAAATCAACCCGTGAGATCTCGTAAAATAGTGGCGCCACTCTTCGCAGAGCGCAGATATTCGCAGACAATCGAATCGGAAATTTATTATATAACGATTCCGGTTACGTATGCTCACAAACAAATATTCTATTCTTAGCCATTGAGAGTATCAAAAAAATTTGTAATATTTATTTAATACATGCAAAATGAATACAACACGGTTCGGAGTACTCTGTGTACTCGGACCCTTTAATGTAACGCTCCACGAGCCAACAAATAGGTAACAGGTTACCCATTTCATATAGGTATTGAAATTCAATACAACAATGACGGCTGCGGTCAGTGTCTCCAATTTAGCTAAAAGATTTGGCAGCGATATTCGACAATGCCGAAGTAATTTCTCATGATTATTTAGCTGCTTCAGTTTCGTTATCGGAAACAACAAATTTCATTGAAACTCATAACAGTCATAACAATTAAAACCCATAACAAGAATTATCTGCATCCATTAATCGAGTATACATATGTGCAAGTTAATCCTCATCGATCGAAAATGGCTCCACGTGATATTACAATAGTTTATCTGAAGTTCTCCGATGTTTACTATACATTTCAAATCTATATTGCAACGTGAGGTTGTCGAGAGTCCATGAAAGTTTCTACATTGATAGAAACCTATTGCGAAACAATATGCGAAGCTCTAATATACATACGACGGTTTCCTTCGATTATCGATGATGGTGAAACATATGTACACAAATGTCGCTTTATTGTTGACGAGGTACTACGTACTCGTCTATTAAGCGCGTGAAAGCTTTTGCGTGTCACGCTTGGTTAAGATTGTTTTTAGCTGAAGTTTCCTGCACAATATTGTTGCGCGAGTTAGCGCTGTGCCTAGATAATATCTTTTTCGCAAGACAGAACTCTGCGAGGTGTAGTCCACTTTTCAGGACTTTATTGCGAAACTCATCCCCCGTTTATCAGCCGGGGGCACATTATATTCTTCCTTAGGAAAACAAAGACGGGTCCCGGGTTACGTTCTCGTGAGAAAGGTTGTGGGCTTTACGGCATGGATATAATAGAACAAAGAACATTCTTAGCCGGGAAACTTTATTAAGTCTACGAACGTATCTAGTGCCATGAAATACAAGGTTAAACGATCATTTTATTGTGAAAAGCCAATGACTTCTAATTGATGACTTTTTACTCATAGTACAATATATTGAATACGACATCATGTTCTATCGCTACCCTTTATTTTAGAAGATATAAACTTGTAATATATAGTACATAAACAGAAAAAAGCGCGAAAAAAAGAGAGTATGATTCTAGTATTATAATAATATGTTAAAAGTGTGTTATTCGGTGTTGCACAGTATGTCCACAGTACAATCGTCGTATAAATATTCTAGTATTGAAAATGTTTCCTTCATTCAACGGATACGCACTGGACGAAATTAATATTGAATTAGTATGGGAGAAAGTAGATATCGCGAAATAAAAAGCAGGTATGGATTGCGTCCAGCGCTTGTCTACCAAATACTTTTTTGTACATAAAAATTACATGTACACTGTAACAAAAATGTTACTATAAACTCCTCCCCGCCACCTGGCTGGAGGGCACCACTGGCCCAGAGCTCTACTATTGCGTATACAGTTGGTTAATATTGTTCATTGCGTCTATTTAGCGTTCTAGGTCTATTGTATTAAGTGTTAAAATCCCTTCCCTCCCTGCCACCATTCCCCATAGAGCACTGGCTCGAGGACTGTCAACGAGGACCGTCATCATGGACCATTTCCGAGGACCCAGCATCCAGGAAGGATCGAGAGAACAGCTACGTTGCCAAGGCAGCGGAAGGCAGGGAAGGCATCGGCAGTGAACAGCTGATCGAGATTCGTGGGATGACGTCCGCCAGCCGGCCACCATGGCCACGAGTATGCAGCCCCGGAGCAATCCCGTCACACGGGTAGTAAAGAGGCCCATATGACAGCGGTGGAGCCCTCTCCCTCCGAAACAGTGGACATGCCCCGGAGAGTTTTGATAGGCCGTTATCTTGACCGGCTCGCGAGGCCCTGGAAGGCCCGCCAGCGGAAAGAACCAATGTCCTGCCATGCCGGAACTGCCAGACAATGCCAAAGCACGTAGCCCTCTCGGCCCAGCGATCCCACCAATCCCCGAGGCTCTGGAGGCCTATGAACGGAAACAACGAGGACCGGAAATCGGCAAGAAAACTTCACTTTTAGCCAGGGTTTCAAGTGCAGCGGTTTTGAGTTTTTGCGAGTGTGAGAGAATGGTAAATTGGATTACTGTATTGCGGATTTTGCGTGAGTACATTGAGTGATTGTTTGCGTTCCTTCTGCCATACCCTTTTCTATTTGCGCCCTTTCGAGTCAATAGTTCCCTTCGAGATTATTGCGAGCCGTCCCACGTGGACCGGCTTCGTGCGTTCTAGTAGATCTCTTTTAGTTTTAGCCTGGCCTTCAGCCAACAGCTTGCGGCCAGTGGTATATTGCGTGCGCCCTAGAGTGTAGTACCATGCGCCCTTTTTGGGAAACCCTCCGTGCCTTTTCCTTCCCCGCCCGTTTTTGAATAGTGTAACCGAGGTAATTTGTAAGAAGCCATTTTGCGTTCGGGAACCTTCCTCCCTGAGACCCCTCTCGTCTCTTCCTCTGTTAGCCGTGCCTTTTCGCGTTGTAGTAAATATTCGGGAACCTTCTGAGGTCACTCGACGGTGCTATGCCGAACAAGTAGCTGACGCCCATCTGTTGTTTTCGAGATATCTAGTGCCGGTAAGCCCTCCCTGTCCCTCCTGCCCCCCCCCCTGCCTATAATGTATCCCTCCCTTCCCTGACTCCTCTTCCCACCAGCCCGTTTGAAGGTCCGTTACGACACCGCGTGCTCCTGCGTGAGCCCCGCGTGTGATTGTTTTGATTTTCTAGCCTAGTTCCGTATTGCGTAGTATTGTTTCAGTTATCGTATTTCAATTTGCTATCTTTCTTCTTGGTTTCTTTTCTGTTCTATTCTTTTGTATACCGACGCTTGTTTATTAATTATATTTTGCTATTTATTCTACACCGCGTTCCCCTTCCTTTTCGTTTCTTTTGCGATAGCTAATTTGAGCTGACCCTGGGTGGAATTAACTATCCAGCACGTCACAATATGTGTATATAATTTAATGATAATGTATTTTAAATTTTATGTTCAATAAAAATTTAACCTTTCAGGGTCCCTATCATTTTCCCAAACCGTCATATTCTCGAAAAAAAAACAAGTTTCCGAACGGTCATATTCCCGGGCGTTCATTTTCCTGAACGTTCCTGAACGTTCCTGAACGTCTAGATGCTCGATTTATCGTCTTACCTAAATACATATTTCTGCATGCTCATCCTCCCAAACGATCGCTTGTTCGAATAATGCTAGCAGAGACCGCGAGATGAAACCCTATCGCAACGCCGCCGATATAACATGCTGGAAATGTACCCTAGGGCTTCCATGCATATCTTGCATCAGGAATGTGGAAAATAATTTTATTAAATGATAGCAACTTTTTTTGTTATTACATATTATTTGTAGTTAAAAGTAATAACTTTCACGCATTTGACTAATAAATACCACAAATAACGGAAGCTTTATTTTTATATTCATGGTTATTAAATTAATTTAGTTGTAACTTTTAAATGATTATCTAATCCTTTCCTGTTTTCTCTTTCTTTCCTTCAACTATTTTTTCTCGCCAATTATTGATCAATAATAAACTTGAAATTAAAAATATATTCAACACCAAATTTTCTATAAAATTTAAATATTTAATAAAAACAGAATAACCATGTTCAACATATTTTTGTCTAGAATTACTACACATGTCTCCTACATGTATCAGTAATGATATTTCTATCGGAAAAGGGATAAAGTAAAATTTTCACGTGAACATTTAGAAGAGCGCTAAGTACTCTGAGTGAAGTGAATTTACAAAGTACTATTAGAGACTTTATGCTTTCAGTAAACCCTCTCAAGAGATCTTATGTCAAATTGCATTCAAAGAACTCCCTTCATTTGTGAAAATACGAAGCTACTGTAATTAGAAGAGAATATTAATTTGTTCGAGTTATATTTATTGTAATTTATAAGGTTATTATGCATAATTAAAACCTTCAACTTTAAAAATAAATCGAGATATTTTATAAAGAAGATAACAGTATATGAAATAGAAGTATTTAATCGTGAAATGATTTTACTGTTAAACATTATTATCACGTATTTTTTTAATAAATATTCTTTGAAGCTTTTCAAATGCACAATAAAAAAATTGTGGAGTTACGAATGCCAACATTAAAAAGATAAACGACAATATTTTGTTAACCCCTTGAGTGTCACGGACACGTATATCCGTCCAAAGCAAACTCACCGTCAGTGCCATGGACGTGTATCAGCGTCCTTTTAAAAACAGTTATGACTACCACTGTGATTTAAGCAACACTTGATATCTGAGCCTTTTGGCTTCGCTGAATTCAAATCTGATATAAATATTCTCAAAATCAAGATGTCGGGCACAATATCATAGCTAAAATTTTAAAAAATATTGGATTTCAATGAATCTTTTAATCTTAGGATTTTTGGGATTTCTGAACTCCAACGCAAAGTCAACATTTTTTAATTGAATATTGAAATTAGAAATTACAATATGACGAATGACTTTGACATTATCTGGTGAATGTACATAGCTTTAAAAAAAAACAGTATTAGCACGAAAGCAGTTATTTTATCTGACGGTCAAGGGGTCAAATATCTCAAATATAATATTTATTTTCTTCGTTATTAATAAACATCGCTGGATGGTGCATTTCTCTCATCAGCGATGCATAGATAGATTTTTACTCAAGCACAAACATGAAAGAAAATAGATCGGACAGTAGGTACAGTACTTTGAGTATAGCTTATAGAATTTACCTCAAGACCAATATTTTTCATGAAGCCTTTCTGTCTGTAAAATAAGCTTAAACTGTCTCTTCAATTCTCGAAAATTTCATCGACATATATAATTTCCAGGAATACGTAGGGACATTAAAAAAATATAAAATCCTATATTTCAATATGACAAACTTTCTTTCTGAACTCCATCTCTTGCATTTCTGCTGAGCCGATGTCAAAATTGGATATAGATTGAGTAAACGTACTGTAATAATATTTTCATAATTCGACTATTCTTTTTGTAAGAATACACAATTGGCCTAATTGACATCCTCTTTGGAAGGAACATAGATATCTGTCATATTCCTGGATTAGCCCTATCTTCAATTTCTTCAGATTTTCAGAAAAATCGTAAAAACATGCATGGAATTCATGGAAGCATTGGCAATGTGTGGGAGTTCATTATAGTAACAGACTAGGTAAAAGCTGGAATTCAAAACGAAAAAACCAATTTGTGGTTGAGGATTATTTACCCATAGTTTTTGTTCTAACATTATTTTGTCTCTGAGTTCATTTCCTTTTTCTTTTTTACTGCATTATCATGACTGTCAATACAACAGTGCCGTTTTGATATAATTTCTGACCAGAATAAAATATCATAAAAAGTTGAAAATTTTGCATAAAACGGCCGACTTTTGACATTGACAATTTTTTCCTATCACCATATTAAATCCGCTATTTTCAAATTCACATTCAAAAAGAACACCATCAAGAACTTTAGGGGGACAAGTTTTCCGACAGTCGAGCAAGTTTTAAGTTCATGAGCATTTTTCCATACGTCCTAACTGCCACTTTGAATTTTACTTCTTGGACTATACAAATTTGGAGAGGACATCATCTTAAAACCTTAGGATGCCAGGATCTTACATTCTGAACTAACTCTTTACGTTCGAAGCCTTTTTCGCTCTAGCGAACTAGCAACTCGAGAGGAGTTAGCTGTTCTCGCTTATTTCATAAATGTTTTACACTTAGCTTAAAATGATTTCAGATACAATATAACACTTTAAACTTGTATATTTTAACATTTTACATATCTTCAGAGTTCAAAGAAAGAAATTGATTAAACATTACATTCAAAACCATCTCCGAGATGCATCCTTGATTTCTCAGGCAAGTGTAATTTCGTTTGTCACCGACGAAAAGTTGAACTCGTTTTCAGGTGAACTAATTTGTTCCTCGTACTCCATGCTTATTGGGCTCAGTAACTTTAAGAGAAATATTCTGATCGCCAAGAGAGTTGACTTCGAACTAACGTCGAAGACAGAGTCTGAGCCGAGGTCGCGAGTGTTTTTGAGATAATACATCTTTGTAACCATTATCTCATCAGATTACACACAAAGGGCTATAGGGGGTAGACTCATGAAGCGATATTCGTTAGACCAAATCTAAATAAACAGCGTTATCGCTCGATTTGCCGCCTCGATCCGAGTGGTGCCTGACAGGCATCTCTCGAGCGCAAAGGGCTAATATGTCGAAAAACCTAGGGCGACCACATAGGAATTTCAACATATAACCTATGCCATAATTAAAGGCTAATTAAAGGCTATTTTAGTGTTCCAAAAAAAATTTTTCCGCTCCACCCCTAATGCCAAAAATGCATGGACTTCCTGAATGTAGATTAAGCTGGGAGGACCACAGTCAAAACAACGTTAAAGGTAAGTGTTATAGAATTCTAGTTTACATATTATTTAACCGCTTTTTAAAGGCTGTCGAATGAGACCAAATTCGATCGAATCGGACCACCCTATCCCGAGATATACACCCCCTGGGATCCCGAACTGGATTTTTTAAATCTCTGAATACACATTAGCGATGTAGTCGTATCCAATCTAAAGAATCACTCATTTATGCGCACGCAATTAATCTTAAAATTTTATTTGAATTAACGGCTCGACATTTCTGCAACGACCGATTTTACCGCTTCATCCCCTAGGTCAGAACTCACCCCCTCTTTACCTATTTCCTTGTATCTCGGCGTACGAGAAAGGTAGGACGTTGCAATTGGTCTCAAAAATCGTCTTGAATTAACGGCTCGACATTTCTGCAACGACCGATTTTACCGCTTCATCCCCTAGGTCAGAACTCACCCCCTCTTTACCTATTTCCTTGTATCTCGGCGTACGAGAAAGGTAGGACGTTGCAATTGGTCTCAAAAATCGTCTTGAATTAACGGCTCGACATTTCTGCAACGACCGATTTTACCGCTTCATCCCCTAGGTCAGAACTCACCCCCTCTTTACCTATTTCCTTGTATCTCGGCGTACGAGAAAGGTAGGACGTTGCAATTGGTCTCAAAAATCGTCTTGAATTAACGGCTCGACATTTCTGCAACGACCGATTTTACCGCTTCATCCCCTAGGTCAGAACTCACCCCCCCTTTACCTATTTCCTTGTATCTCGGCTTTATTTCTAGTATAAAAATGGTATTCTGGATTTTTCTAAATATGCAACTAATTTTGAAAAATTATTCTGTTTTTAAATCATCCCATCATTTTAATTGTATTTTCAAAATTTCCTATAACGTTTTCACTACTCTTTTACATTACTACTATTTCTCGTAGTTGATTATGAATTAATGGTTATTTAATAATTAATGAAACTTTAGCTGATTCCTTATCGAGTACTACTTGGCGGGTCCGTGCAATTCTTGATATAAATTTGCATTCATAATGCCAGTCATTAAACTCAAAACCAATGTCAACTTTCTATATAGAGCTTATTAACGATAACTCGTTAATAATAATCAGGATAAAATCTTAATAACAAACATATAATTTTAGGATACTATTAGTACGTTCAAAGTAAGTACTTTGGAATTTCTGGTACGGACCCGCCAAGTAGTACTCGATAAGGAATCAGCTAAAGTTTCATTAATTATTAAATAACCATTAATTCATAATCAACTACGAGAAACAGTAGTAATGTAAAAGAGTAGTGAAATTGTTATAGGAAATTTTGAGAATACAATTAAAATGATGGGCCAGTGCTAGATCATATAATAGGCAAACATGTAGTGACTTATGTACTTGGCCTCAATAATCTGATATCAATACTTTTTATTAGAGGAATACACATCACACCTGTACTTGGCGTAGTTTTTTACACCCTAAGTGTTTTTTGGGGGATAGAGACTTAGTATAGTCCCACACCGAATGCGTACAGCGCAACGGCGGCGAGATAAACAAAGTATCAAATATAACAGTATACACCGAGGAGTGAAGATTTAAAAACAGAATAATTTTTCAAAATTAGTTGCATATTTAGAAAAATCCAGAATACCATTTTTATACTAGAAATAAAGCCGAGATACAAGGAAATAGGTAAAGGGGGGGTGAGTTCTGACCTAGGGGATGAAGCGGTAAAATCGGTCGTTGCAGAAATGTCGAGCCGTTAATTCAAGACGATTTTTGAGACCAATTGCAACGTCCTACCTTTCTCGTACGCCGAGATACAAGGAAATAGGTAAAGAGGGGGTGAGTTCTGACCTAGGGGATGAAGCGGTAAAATCGGTCGTTGCAGAAATGTCGAGCCGTTAATTCAAGACGATTTTTGAGACCAATTGCAACGTCCTACCTTTCTCGTACGCCGAGATACAAGGAAATAGGTAAAGAGGGGGTGAGTTCTGACCTAGGGGATGAAGCGGTAAAATCGGTCGTTGCAGAAATGTCGAGCCGTTAATTCAAGACGATTTTTGAGACCAATTGCAACGTCCTACCTTTCTCGTACGCCGAGATACAAGGAAATAGGTAAAGAGGGGGTGAGTTCTGACCTAGGGGATGAAGCGGTAAAATCGGTCGTTGCAGAAATGTCGAGCCGTTAATTCAAATAAAATTTTAAGATTAATTGCGTGCGCATAAATGAGTGATTCTTTAGATTGGATACGACTACATCGCTAATGTGTATTCAGAGATTTAAAAAATCCAGTTCGGGATCCCAGGGGGTGTATATCTCGGGATAGGGTGGTCCGATTCGATCGAATTTGGTCTCATTCGACAGCCTTTAAAAAGCGGTTAAATAATATGTAAACTAGAATTCTATAACACTTACCTTTAACGTTGTTTTGACTGTGGTCCTCCCAGCTTAATCTACATTCAGGAAGTCCATGCATTTTTGGCATTAGGGGTGGAGCGGAAAAATTTTTTTTGGAACACTAAAATAGCCTTTAATTAGCCTTTAATTATGGCATAGGTTATATGTTGAAATTCCTATGTGGTCGCCCTAGGTTTTTCGACATAGGGCTAATGGTCGATCAAAGAGTTAAACATACTGATAGATGATAAAATGAATATTGCCAAGTAGTAGAACAATACAATACACAAATAATAACTAATATAAAATATATGTTGTGGAAAGATTCACTAGCAACTGAACAATGTAGAAATTCCTTGGAACTGTTTCGTTGCAAAAACAAAGGAAGTGCGTAAGGGCGTCGAGAGGTCTTATATCAGTGATAGTATGAGATTGCTTACGTCAGTTATAATGGGTCCGTGTGACAAGGGTTACCCCCTTTCTCATAATCCCACAAGGATTCGCTAGGCGTAATATTCGAGCTATATTCGAGTACGAGGAATTACCTTGCTGCAGTAAAGGTTATCCCTAAATTTCGCTTTTATGTTATACAATATCGACTTGAGCCTCTGAATTAGAAGAGCTAATTTCGAGATCCAACCATAACAATGTCGAGCCATAAATAATTTTGGAAATCACCAACAGAATTTTCGACGTATTCAATTTAAACATGGCAAAATCGATTTGAAATAAATAATCGCTTCGTTAACAATTACCATACTGCAATAGTAGATACTGGTGTTACCGAAATTCAATAAATTAATGTTATTCGTTATGTCATTTAAATTTGACTGAAGGCACTCAACTCAATTGCGTTAACGAAGGATTGTATAATATTCTGATGCCGAATATATAAACTGGTATCCTCTTAGTAACTTACAATGAACACGTGAACAAAAACAATTACCTATACATATATGTATAGAAAATCAAAATGTTTAACATATTTAACCCATTGCAAAAGCTACTAACTCAATTTACGCAAAATTTGGATTACTAAGGTCAAAGTTGCAAGATTCAAAATGTCAGACCGAATATAGTTAACGCATGGTTTCTGAATTTCTTCCGTCTCAATTATCCACAATAGAACCTTTGGGTTCTGGGTTACAGACTTTAGATTAGAACCGTAAAAGCAAGTGAAGATTTACACAAATCCTACCTGAGGTATATTGATGGAACTTAAGGAAGTTAAGACATATATGCGTTAATTGAAAACATTAACTAAAGACGTACCCGTTTCACAGGGAAGTTCCTTCCGACCCAAAGTAACCTTTTTTTCGATATGCCGATATGGGTTTCAAACGCTCCATTTTTTGGCCCACCCTAATGTGGATGGATGAAGACAGTTGACGCGATATGACTGGAGACCCGTGAAAGTATGTGTATGGATGACGGATGAAAGTAAATGTGTATAGATGAATATACAAATTGGATATGCATGACTGCGCAGGGCTGTTTTGATATATTTAGGCTGTAAATTATTTGACTTGAGTTAGGCCAAAGCTGCGGAGCCCTTTTTTTTTTTATTTTCATCAGCAATTATGTGAAATAGCATGATGAGTACTGGACTGCGAGCAGTGAGGATGGTGATTGGTAGCCATAGCAGCTCTATAAGGCTATCAGTGCCGATGTTTACCTTTATTTTATAATTATTCTACAGACTAATTTAAAAGCTTAGATCCGCTTAGATTGGGAAGCTTCGATCAAGTCCGATACATTTAGTGGCAGCGCTTTTTATGCAGAAATCTTTGGGTATGAAGTTTCCTTGCTTTGAACTCACATCCATGTGATGCACTCACACATAGAAAAATTAATTGAACATCCTCATAAAGAAATGATAACTATCTAGGAGTTGGTAAAATATCTGCAAAAATTTATAAAGTTGATTCAACGAAATTAGCATAACGTACAAATTCGATATAGACAGGAATGACATCGTGCTGAGAATAGCTATTTAAGATAAAATGTATTTGAAGTAGAAAGAACCTTGGCCCATTGGCCCATTGGCCTCTTGGCTTGATTCCAGTCGACGAAGAAATCGCCATATACGTATCTACTTCTGCATCGACCCTCACAGTACTGAGCGCATTATATGGAACTGTTACAGAAATAATGTTCAAAATTGAGTGTTACTTTATAGCTGCTCGAAAGTTATACCCATCATAATGTTACAAAATTATATTCGTCGCATTGGATTAGCCAGTTGAAAAATAATCAATCATGCCACGGGAATCTACTACGCTTCGTGACATTAAATACTGATTAACCCTTTCGCTGCTAGGAACTACTATCTCATATATCTGCAGTATTAAACGCTGGGTAAGCATGCTAAACGAAAGTACTACGCAGAACAGGGATTTAAATCTGTCGTCTAAGAACAAAATTACGTAAAAATTACTCTAATTCTATGTATACATAAGTATACTTTCAGTATGATAAAAATTGCTACAAGTTTATTCTAATAAAATTATGAAAATTTATCTTAGAATTGTTACATGTCTTATTATCCATATTCGAACTTTATTGTAATTTTATATAAGATAAAAGTATTTCCGCGAAGCAGTAGTTCGTAATGGCTCCGATTACCTAACTCCCTACGTATTTTAAAATATAATATCTCGGTCATATATTAGCTCTGCCTATAATTGTTCGAATATTGAACACGTTTTCCAATATCTCGTTTCACTCATCGAAAGTTTGCACAAGGAATCGGATTAAACCAGTACTAACTCAAGTATTGTATTTTGCAGCTGCAGGAGGAACCTCTATATGTAATATTTAATCTATTTTTTTAAGGTTATAGTATCTCCAAAAATCCTTAAGCTTCTCTCACAGGACGCTTTGATCGCGCAAATCCATGCCACAATCGGGAGGATCACTATATTGTATCCTTCTAACAATAAGAGCTATACTATAATATGGTTACGACATTATCATCTAACATCTAACATTATTACACGTAAAAAGACAAATAAAATGAGGAATTTATAAACTTAAAATAGTACTTGTGCATCACGTTAAAGCGCCATTATTGCTTTTGATAATAAAATTCAGCACAAGCTCGCCTTAACGGCTTTGCCAGTAATTTAGAGTACCTGAAAGCTGGCACGATTCCCATTCTAATTCCAACGAGTTCCAAAAGATGATTACCATTACCATTGTCAGTGCGCAATGCAATTGAGTAACACGGTCGTCTGTAAGTGTCATAGGAAAATAGAAAAAAAAAAGTGAAGAAAGAAGATTCCAATGCTCATCTCGAAATTGAAATTGTAATCGATATAGTAATCTATTCCGAGCGGAGCAATAGAAATATGATATATGAAACGAAATTAACAATCTAGACCACTGGAAAGCCTGGACGACTGTATCTAATAAGTCGACCAGTTTCAAAACCTAGTACTTACGAAAATATAGAACGGAGTATACATATATTTAATAAAACTGGAATGGACGGTATGAGATAGATTTGTACAATTTATTGGATATTATCAGTTGAAGAGAACTAAGGCGTAAGAGCTATTTGCACTTTGAATAGTTCTATCGTAAAATGTGAATTACCAATTGCATTTTATCAATGCATCAGTTAGTAAACTTGCATTCAATTGCAAACAATTATCAATTACAAATTCGTTATTCCTTATACAGTCGAAATTCCTTATAAGGCTGCTCATTAAGAACCCTTATAAGAAGTCGTTCCCCACCATAAGCCGAGACGGGAAATTGATACGGACTTTTATTATAAAGTCGCAGCCAAAATCCACAATTTAGCGATACTTTGTTTACATGACGCCACTCACGGGCCGTGGGGATTTTCTTTCCTAATATCGTGCACTTAGCCGGTAGATGGGACCATTTTGATTCTTGAAACTTTAATCCCCTTCACCCCCACGGTCGGCCTCATAGCGAGTGTCGACTTTCGCTGTAAATGGGCTTCGTATAGCCACGTTTCCCGTGAATTCTCTTTCTAAGCTCTCGCGCCGAGATTGGCAGGTAGGCTTCCCCCACTTCTCTGCGCCTCTCAGCACGCGTGTTGCTCGCGCTCTTTCAAATGCTCGATCTCTTACAAAGGACTGGGAGACTCTCCGTTTTATCGCTCACTCACTAGTTATCGCATCTCAGAGCCTCGTGTGTGCAATTATACAGAGAGTCAACTGCACTATACATAGGGCACTACGTATGTAAATATACATACAGGGTTAGTCAGTAGAAACGCACCAGCAGAAGTTGGCCGGAAGTGGCCGATACGGCAATGTGGCCTCTTCAAAAAATAACATGTGACTAAGACTGATTCCCATAAGCGCAAACTGACAGTTCGCATAGCAATAAGGTTATTGAAATATTTCAATAGTTAGGTTACTGAAATAATTAATTAATATTGTAATGACAAAATGTAATATCAGTTAAGATTTATTTTCGCAACAGATTGCAATTAAAATAATGTAAAGTTTAAAATATTCAAAATTTTGATATTTCCAAGTAATGATCACAATTACAATTCTGCAATACAATGCTGCAATTAATTAAAAAATCAATTAATTGAAATGTTTTATAGCAAAAAAGTGCAGGAAAAAAATCTGTTGTGAAAATAAATCTTAACTGACATTACGTTTTGTCATTACAATATTAATTATTTATTTCAGTAACCTAACTATTGAAATATTTCAATAACCTTATTGCTATGCGAACTGTCAGTTTGCGCTTATGGGAATCGGTCACAGTCACGTCATTTTTTGAAGAGGCCACATTGTCGTGTCGGCCACTTGTGGCCAACTTCTGCTGGTGTGTTTCTACTGACTAACCCTGTATAGTACACTACATATAGTCCACTCGATTACAGATATTACCCATAGATACGAATGACCATTCTCTTTTATTACTATTAAATCATGTTCGGTTTGATACATAATCATTTATTATCTATTTAGTGCATATGGAAGTATCCTGCAGGCACACAGGTATGCCTGGTCATGAGTCAGTCATTG
Source organism: Cephus spinipes (assembly GCA_963971525.1). Lineage (NCBI taxonomy): Eukaryota > Metazoa > Arthropoda > Insecta > Hymenoptera > Cephidae > Cephus > Cephus spinipes. The sequence continues at coordinate 7,657,076 of OZ020581.1, read as the reverse complement.
CCTAAGTCATGACCTTACAAACCACGAAGTAGAATATTGTGCATTCGCCATTTGAAAAAAAATAACTTGGACATTTTTTTTATACGTGTGTGATATATATCATATACACCTTCATCAATGATTATTTTCATATAAGATTCATATACATTGCTGTCGAAAAGTCTCCGGACAAGACCTATAATTGCAATCAAAATCTTTTGCTCTTGCTTTTATTGAACAGTATTCAATTAAACTGTATTTAAGATTTGACTATAGGTCAAAGTACACCCTACTACTCTGCGCACTGTACCACCTATAACATTCCTCAAACGTCTATGCCTTCTACTTCAATGTTTCCGATCTTATACCTTTGCCCAAGAATTTTCCGACGGCAGTGTACAATCAGTATAAAATCAATATGATATAAAAAAAATCTTACATTGATATATGATTTATTTATTTTCTTCAATCCAAGCTTTATTGATAACCCATCTTACTCCACCTTTCCTTATATACTTTTCTGTGGAGCAGGAATATATGCGTGCATGTATGCACATATGTATATGCACATAAATAGGGAACAACAATTTTATGCACCAAGAAGACAGAAGCGAAATGAACTATAAATTTCAAGATACATTTTTTTTTATTCAAACACGTATAATATTTTATATTTGTTTATGTAGAGTCTAAATTATATTGTACCATTACACCTGTTTGAATACAAAAATTAAACTGAAAATTTACGGACGGATGAGTCGGAGCATTTTCACAAAAATTAGCTGAAAGTAGTTCCAGCGACATATCAGATAAACTTTATATAAGCTATTTCAATATTGTACTTTACAATACGAATGTTGAAAAAATATTTTTCCGAAAGCTGGCGAAAGGAAAACGCAATATTAAAGGAAGCTCAAGTAACACTGACATCTGAGTCAGGATAAAAATATAAAATCGATCTAAACAGTTTAAAAATATTCGTTAAAATATTATTTTGTTTATACTATCGCGAAACCATGTTACGAATCGTTATTTTTAAACCAAAAGACATAGTTGAAAAGCTTTCTCATCCTTATAACAGAACCACATTTCATAAACTTTAAAAACATTACGTAGATGTGACCACTTATATATTGTAATACTACTCATTATTTGTATGTTAAAACGGAAAGTCAATATAGAAATATATATAACTAATATATGTGATACGAAAATGTAAATATCACACGTGTTTGCTTATAAGGACATGCATATATGATTTGACCGAGGAGCTACACGTATATTCAGTCAGTACCCTAAACCTAAAAATCCTACACGCGAACATCCTACAAGTTATAGAGTCTACACGTGTGTACGTATCCTACAAGTCGGAAATGTGACCTGAAAAAATTCTCATCAAAACAACATGCTAACTTTGTGCATTTAACCTGCGTAATTGTGTATATGCGTAATACTCATATGACGATTCCGTTTTGTATTAAAAGAATTGATACAAGCTTATAACCACATTTTTCTGACTATACTTATTTACTTAAGCTTGGATCTCTATAGTGGCTGTATGTACAGTATGAATCACACAACTAATAGTTAAGAATTGCTGTGAGTCTTCCAATATTTTTAAAAAGCTTTACCGTGTTCTGTTTGTTAGTGAAGAAAGGTTAGAACAGAGGACAGTGACACCAGGCAATATTTTCCAGAGGAGACAGCATAGACGGTATAGGACTTAACATACAGTTAACGGTAAGTGCCTTCTATAAAGTTCTATGCGGGGAATAGAGTACGTGCACGCGAAATTGCTAGAGACGAATTTTCATGCAACAGGACTTCATCAACAGAAACATGGGGTTTGCTTGAAATTTATGCGGAAAGACATGAGAACTAATGCGAATACACTCAAAAACCTTCAAAGATCGATACTAGTACATAAGTGATGATGGAGTTGTATTTTTTCGAAGCTAAATCCCCTATCGATCTTTACAGTTAATTCAGCTTTCACATTAAATTTCTAAAAACATACTTTATTTTAATTCTGAGCAACTATATGATTTATAGAAACAATACAAAAGAAAAATATATTTATGATATTATGTCTCTCTCTTCTACACTTATAGGAATAGACATTAAATGTGTAATATAATTGGATAATAATTGTAAAATATCACGGAGAACTTAGGACATAATTAGATACAACGCACAGTATAATATAATCGTTAGATTAGACTAATTACTTTAGTAAGATAAAACCAAAAGTGTGGATTAAATGAGAGTTACAATTTTCGTAGCTACTCCGAGAAACGAAAACAAGTATTCTTTTCGACAATACCCAATGCATCTTTGCCTGTGAATTTCTAAAAGTTTTTATATTTCGTTGATTAGTTGCGATAACGTAAACCAACGGTATACATTATACACCGTATAAATCATTTATGTTTGAGAAAACGATATTTTACCATATAAGCATGATCCACAAGAAAATATATTCTCATCCTACTGTGAATAACATATGTTTGATGTAATCAATGAATGACGTTGCAATATTCCGCAATTTCATGTAAAAAAACGCGCTATGTCTAGGAATGAAATATGTTGTAGTAACATCGTAATGTACAAAATGTGTCGAAAGTTTTTTCAGTCCATTTAACAGAGTCCCTGGCCGTGTCAGGTCGCGGTTGCGCGTAAAATAAAGTTGGAGTGCCAAGAAAAGTTGCCGACTAACTTCCTTGCCTTTGGTCTACACCTGCCATCAGCCAACAGATACCACACGCGAAAGCTTCTTTCTTTCCATTACTACGTTTGTTTATTTACAAAGTAGCACATACAAATGCGTACGTGACAGGTACGTTATACATTGAATTTACCTTTTTCGCACGTCGACTCCTTTTCGTTCAGACATTTGTATGAAAGTCAGTCGGTATAGTTAAGGCTCATTTAATGTTGGTTAGAGAAAAGTTTTAGCATCTTCCCGTGTCTCTTAACCATTTCTAGCGTAATTTTTTTTTCAGTTGTATTGATTTATTGTAGTCTGGCATCATTAACATTTGCATTCTGATTTCTTTCAAGGATCAATGTTACCTTCTAGAAAATTAACAAGCAAAGTTCTGTAAATAATCTACGGTAATAATGATATTTTTGTGTAATTACAGAAAATAATAAGACTCTTAGCATATTTTGATTAATTAATTTTTACGTGTATAGATGTATGGTGATACACTTCTATTTTAAAACTGGACTTGATAATTGAAATTTTCAATGCAACAGCACGTAGTAAGTATCACAGTACTTTGAAAATTCAAAGGTACGGTTGTAACACTTAAGATAGAAACTTTCGTTATTCTTGTATTATCAGTTGTACCATTTTTTTTTGTAACAGCTTCCATTTTCTAACGAAAATGAAACTTCTAGAAAAAATGGAGCAGATTAATGTACGGTAAATGAGATAGAGCAAAAAGACATATTTCCTGGGGAGCTAGGCATGCAAGGTAAAAAATGTAATAGTACTCCAAGGGAAACTAGGGGTGCTTAACCCTTTGCATGATGTCACTTTTTTACGACAGATAAATGACTTTACCCTAACGATCGCTTTTATTTCGTAACACCGCGTAAACCAATAACACAATTCAATATCTCGCTTGATCTCTTTCCGCTCTTTCTGCTCGAGTTGCACTTCGAACTCTTGTATTTCGATAACCCTACAGTTTACTTCAAAGACAACCAGACGTCAAATATCTCAAAGAACTGAAATCGTAGAGTCGAGTTAAAAGCACTGTCGTCTGCAATTGATAATAAAATCTGAAATTTTATACTTCCATATGAATTGCATTTGACGTAGTTCGTTCGCCAAACAATTTAACATTCGGTGCAGAACCCCGTGTAACGATAAAATTTCAATAGCATCATCAATTTGGCATGCGTAAACTTGATACGATCTTTTGATTTTTGCACAACAATACCATCCCATGACATTTCTTACAAAAAATTTAATATATTTTACCTCTTATACGACATATCTCGAGATAAGAACGTCAGCTCAGTGCCACCCCTAAAGTGCAGTCGAATGCACTTACGGTTTCCACGCCTTGCGGTGGATTTATTTAAAGTTCTCCAAGCGTTACTAAAAGCGTGCAAGAATTGACGATTTTACAAGAAATGTAGAGAATTTTACTTACCAATAAATAAAAGCATATGTGGCATATTGGAATGCTTGTGTTGTGCAGAGATCATCACCCCGTATAAGTAAATAATATGAAAACCTTTGATAAATATTGCGATAGCGTAGAATAAGAAATTGAGAACCTTTCTTTATATGATAAACACATATATTATATTATAGAATGGCCCTTAGCCGCAGGGAGTCAGGCGTGAGGCAATCTGAGTGTGAACGGTCAATAATAACTCCAAAAAAAATTACTCTAGTGTAAAAACCTATTCCAAGTACAGAAATGCTGTAAATTCCTCTAACAAAAAATATTGAAATCATATTATTAAAGCCAAGTACACGATTAACTACATATCTGCTCATTATATAATCTAGCACTAACCCACAATTTTAATTATACTTTCAAAATGTCCAATAACGTCTTCGCTACTCTTTTATATTACTACTGCTTCTCTTATTTAATTATAATTTAATGGTCATTTAATATTCAATAAAACGAAAGAAAAGAATGAAAGGGAGAGAAAAAAAGTACGGGACATTTTACTCCAATTAAAAACGCAAACGGTCGAAAATATGCACCTCCCTGAATAGCTGATCCGTCACCCTTGTGTTTCAGGTGTTAGAAACGCTGGGGTCGTTGGAAAGCCATTCGAACAAAGGATAATTACCGACTCACCCTCTCCCCAATGCACCCATTCTCTACAAAATTAATATTCCCTCACACTGTCAACTTCAATCGTCGAAAACCAATTGGCACCATTCCGAGCTCGTCAAAGGCCCCGCGTTATCTTGACAATTTGACACATTCTCCGCCGAACTTCTAGATGGCTATCTATCGATTATTTGTTCGTCACGAAATACTTCAATTTCTAGTTCAGTGGCGAATACCATTTCAATTTTCTACCAATTATTTTTCTCGTGTTTCAGACGACAGTAACATGCTGAATCGAATTCCTCGTTTCAGTATGTCTATTTGCTATTGGTTGTCCAACGTGCCTACATACATACATATTCTAATAAACTCCTGACCTGTCGTTCGACAGTTCACATCAATAACGTAAAAGATCGCGGTAAAGGTTAATTTCAGCGCTTGCATTGCTCACTACGAAACCCACAAGAGGCCAGCGTTTCATCTGAACATATGAAATAATATCGCCACGTATTTGCTCAGAGATTTGCAGCGCCAGTGAAGAAGTACTAGTTTGCACTTTCGTGTAGAAATTTCGATGTATTTCCTTTTCAGTTTTTCATTATTAATTAAAATGGTTCTATCGAGTAAACGAGGTATTTCAATTACTTGTCTTGCTTAAAACTGAATTTTTTTATTTATTACCTATCGATTTACTACAGAGGTATTCGTAAAACATTATTGAGTATATGACCATAAAGATAATGATTATGCCAAAGTACGTACCAGATACTTCTAAGGACAACACATTTTTTTTCTGAATTTTTAACGCCAGATGGTGTTAGTAATGCTCTAACCTATCTAAAGCTTCTACTTCTTCGGCAAAGTTTTTATCCTTTCATTTGCATTGCATACCAAAAACAGGTTCCTATATCCATGGAAGAATTCTCAGAATTTCCATGAAGACCCTTACTTCGAATTTTCGCTAAATTCAATAGGCTCGAGAACCCAAGTTTGAATCTTGCATGGTTCTGAACATTCTCCAATTGTTTTAATGTCAATGATTCTCATTTGCATGAAAACGAGCTGGCTCAGCACTGTGCCAATAAAACGTTTATAATGTTATTAATAATGATAATTGCAATCGTTCAAAGGAATCTAGCGTAACCTTTGTGTAAAATGAAGTAAACGATATATCTAAATATACTCTCTAATCTCCCACTCATCTCATCTATCATTATCACCTCGACGTTGACGCCTGTGGACAACCTAATTTATTGAGGGGATACATCGTTATCACGTTGATTACTGACATACAATATAATCAGGACAACAATTTAGTCACACTTTTTTCTGTATAGATATTCTCCGCTTTAATACATAATGCTTTTATGTAATTTTTCCCTCATATAAAACATGCTCTAAATATCTGTGAAAGCTTAAACACAAAACGATTCTCCATAATGGTATCGCTTAATGAAATTCTTTGTCACGAATTACAAGGTAATTTGGGATTACGTTTCTCTACGACCCGGATTAAAATATGCACTCAAAAATACTCGTTATGAAATTTAAAAGGCACGTCAGAGCATGCAAAAAAATTGAGCAACCCTAAGTACACAAGTTTCAAAACCCTACGTAAAAAACAACGTATACAGTTTAAGTGCAAGTAATATACAGCAACTGCATATAAGAATGGAGATACATAATTATGTACAAATTATTCATATCATACAAGTCCGAGCCCCACTCGAGTAAGACACATAGCGGTACACAGAATCATCAAGTGGCAATCTCACATTCCTATGCATATATACCTATAGAGTCTTTATTAATATCTCTACAGCATCTTATTCTGGTTTCTGATTAAATAAAAAGTATAATAACGATTCAGTATAGGTTATTTCTCGTACAGACGTCACAGTATTACAGCTTATAAAGAGCATATTAAATATATATTATGTGAAATAGCACGTGTAATTCTAAGATTTGAAATCTAAACATCCGATATCAATAGTTGCAAACCACACCAGGTATCAACAATGCTATACTAGAAGGTAGAAACGTCAAACATTTTCAGTAAATGTTCACGTCGATTTGCGGACGTTATGCATGCTGCTACAGTTTCACGAGAGTATGCTCCAACAAAGTTTCCTAATCCAATATACGATCCATTATACGTAAATTATATTCTTATTATATATCGAGTTAACTTTCCTTCATATTACATTCTGTATGAAAAATTATTTGACCCGTACAGTAGTATGTTCAAAGAAATTGATAAAATAAGTAAAATATTTTATTTTCTGTCTGATATTAAAATTTATCCATACCTGTACCTAAAACATAATTTTAACATTAATATCTTAAAGCAGAATCAGAAATAAAACATCAGAAATAGATGGAAAATATTCTATAGAATATCACAGTTAAATTTTATTTGTGAATTTCCGTCCTATACTCTGGATACCATTATCCAAAGTTCACCATTCGTATTTAAATTTATAGTCTCATCATTATTATCTATCTAGTTATATGCATAGAATAAGACAATTAATTATCAAAATTGTCCCGAATATTAAGTAGTTTCGCAGTGCAAGCAGTTAACATTTCATTCCACGGTTACATTATATAATACTACGGAATAATGTTTTTTTTACCAAGGAAAAATAGTGACTGTTGCAGTTTTAATGGGCATTAATAACATAGTAAAATGAAGATTAGTAAGTAGAACCAATATACGTGTAAAAATAAACATAGATAGTTACATTTAAAAAATGAAATAGAAACTATTAAATATATAGAACTTGCACAATCAAGATTATAACCAAACGTATCCTGACTACTGAGAGTACTCAAATATTTCATTTAATTTAGAGGAGCTCTTAAGCTGGAGAAAACAAATGGTAGTGTGCATCAGTATCTTGAGGCCTTTTATATGCTAGTTGGTTTAATCTCTGTTTACGGAAGTAGCTCTTAATGATCATTAACACTATTTTGGAAATTTACCAGGAAATTGGGAACACAGACATATCCTAATATTATTTGAATTATATCATTGTTGGCAATAAATATTGCCAGGGGGAATACAAATTTACAAATATATCGTTTTTACTTTGAAATAGGTCATTGATGTATTAACAACAGACTTGTGTCTAAAAAGTGACTACTACATACAGCATAGTGACACACTTCGCTATGCGATTGGACTTGCAATATAGGCAAGTTATTTATTTGTATAATTACTTATACTTTATACAATCCTAGTAGATCTAGTCAATAGTTCAAAAAAGAACTTTGATATGTGCAAAATTTCAATAATGGCACAACGCAAACTTAACGTAAATTTTCAAACCATGCATGCTAAAATAACAAATTTACAATCACTTATCAGAAGAATTAGTGTAGAATTTGTAAAAGTCAACACAAACTCTACGGACTTTCAGATGTAACAATATTCGTGGACTTTACGATAAAGCTTTTTAAAGTCGAAGGTAATTTTACGAACGATCATGAAAAAGTTGATTTGGTGTTTAGTATAAGAAACAGAAGTTCTACGCAATTATAGACGTTGATTTTTCGTAATGTTTCAAAATGTCAACGCAAAGTTGACAATAAAATTTCCGTATAGTGTGCTTTGATTACTCATTGATTTTGCTGCAAAATCCAACTATAAAAAATAAAATCAACTTTCCATATATTTTTTATTAATTTGATCAAAATCAACGAAATCAACAAAAAATCAAAGGTTAGTGCATTTTGCCCATCGACATTTATGAAGACAGTGGTATAATTGTAATTCAACATGAAATATGCATCAACCGAATCTGCTAAAATATAATCGTAAATATGAAAATAAAATTATTAATGAAGATGCCCGGTGTAAATTTGTACGGGCGACTATATAAAGAAAAGTGTATAAAATGATGACCATATTTGTCTAACCAACTTAATGACATACTGCTGAAAATCGAAAATAGTTGCAAAAATTTAATTTCGTATTAAAGTCACTAACAGAGTCGCTTGTAGTTAAAAGTCACTAAGAAAAAGTTTAAAAGCGCGCTATTAGTACTAAAAGCGAGTTCTGAATACGAGCCTTAGAATACTTGTTCATGCTGTATTTTATAGGGAAAAGAAGTGTCCAGAAATATTAATAGTCAATACAAATTTATAATACATCAGCTAGTAAACTATGAAATCTACGAAATTCTTTTATATTAAAGCCATACGAAAATAACCCCTCCATCACATATTTGGTCTGTGGACGGACTATTATTTTGCAATAGTGCTTCAAGATAAATTCCATGTTAAGGGTCCCCCTTTTTTGGCATACAAGATTAAAGTATCATCGGAATATGGATTAATATTGCGATTTGATTATATACTTATAGGGATTTCCAGAAAAAAAAAACGAAATACTTGATTTTATCTGATAAGAAGGGAGGATGCTTCTGAAATTCCTTCACACACCTCTGGCATTGATTTTTATTTGAAAACGTGAACGTATTCCAATTGAGTGTACAATTGATGACGTGCCTGAGATTCCAAACCCTATTGACATACTCGTAGGTATGCGAACCTATCTGAAGGTTACGGAACAATAGGATCAAGATTGATCATGAATCATATCAAATAGCTGACGATAAGCCTAGTATTTGAAATCCATATAGTTTATGTGTTAGTTATGGATTCGCAAACAACCCTGCAGTCACTAGGGACATTGTTACGATAATAACGTAATATGTAGATTACGTATCATACAGGACTCTGGATAATATTAAAATTTATAAATCACTAAAAATCCGTGTTACAACTACGAGATTAAAAATATAATAGAATTCCCCAACTTGAATGTTCTGCCATTACTGAAGAATCAAAGAAGTGTCGATTTACAATTCAGATTTATTTAATACAAAGGAAACTGTATGGTACTGTATTTGCCTTAAACCTTGGAAGCACGACGGGTCCCTTGGCGAAAAACCTTTTTCACTTAATTTTTAATTTTTTAAACTGATTTCTTAACATATTAGATACTGGAATTTTTATTCTTGTAGAATCCTAAGGGCACAAACAAGTGTAAAACAAGTAAACAATCGCTAATTGGTTTTTGCAAAAGTAGTATAAATAAACAAATAGCCAAAATTGGTGCTTTTCTAGAAAAAATACATTTTCTACTAATCTATTGTCAATAGCAATGCAGCAATTCAGATACTTATTTAAGACATCCTACAGTATTTTTCAAAATATTTTAGTTCATTCTTTTTTCTTATAACATTATTTTCCTTATAATATATGTAAAAACAAATATATTGTATTCTAGATTAAAACAGATAGTAGATATGTTTTATACTTGTTTTTTGAAAACTTTTCGGATTACTGATTAGTGATTACTAATCTGATGTTAAAATTAAAAAGTTCAGGATGAGGGTCTAATATGACTGATCGAAATTGCTAAAGTTAGACCGATTTACATAACACCCGATACTTACGTGTTTATTTAAATCACTCCACTTTTGCAGTTTCGAATCGACAAATTCGATCCGCGGTTTTGATTTTTTTAAACTTAACTTAGATTTCATAATCAGCAACCCCAAATACCCCCAAGTGCCAAAATTCATACAAATCCGAGTCAATTTCTTATTTTTTTCACCTATCAACTATCGTTTTCATTTAAATTCATCAGACTAGATGCTAACAAAGTTCTCGCTTTTTTTTTCATAAGACATCCTAAATGTACAAAATATCATGTGAATAGTATTTTGTCGAAATTTTATATTTGTAGCTATTGATATGCGCGTAAAACCACTTTCGTTCCCGTAGGAGCTTATATATAAGAGCCCAACTTGCAACATTATTTCCTTCAAAATGGTATAGACCAAGATTTGTAAAAAATTCAAAACCACGTATAAAATATCAAAGAATAGTGTGCGTAATTTTCAAAAATGTTGTATTTTTTGATGTTGTATTTGTTTACATTTGTGTCGAATCTCCTTAATGCTTTAAAGCTTGTTTCGTGTGTTAGAAAATTCTCAACGAATTCATTAAACAAGAATTTTTTTAAAAATTATTGTGATAAGTAGAATGGTTTATTTACAACAAGACGCTTCAAGTAATTAAATAAGCAGAAATTTTTTTAGTGTGAAGCTAAAAAAATTGGAATTACGTTAAATAATAAAATTGGATTAAAGTATGAATTTTTCAATGAAAAAACTACTTAGCAAATTGATTTTCTAAAAAATTTTTACAATATTTAAAAATTTTTTTCTGTGTTAGGAATGCATTATTGTCAGTAAATTCAGTTGAATACAAGTTATACGTTAAATAGTCATATTAAACAATTTTACACTTATTTGATTAGACTGTAAAGCCCAAACCTTGTTAATCTTTGTAATCTATTTGAGAAATAAGAATACACATTGCTATACATATATGTATAAATGCTCTAACAGATTTTTTATACACTGTTATTCAGGACTATTGAACCATCTAAATATGATTCTGTCAATTTGATTTTAAAAACAATGAAGTCTGTTGCAAGTCCACTCGTTTCACTGCACAAAATGTTTGTTACAAAATATACATACGTATGTATATGTTTTTCCACTAAATATATTTTATTTCTTTATCTCAGTATATATTTACATTATTTTAGAAAAAAAAGCACGAATGATTTATTAAGGGTTATATTGTTTACGATTGTCGAAAAGAAAACACATTGAACTCATGGACCGTGGACCGTGGTATGTATATATTATAAATGAATATAGGGAGGTTGTAATAAAAATACTATATCATAGCATCTATAGTCAGTTTACGAATAAACTAGCTTAAATTGATAAATGGGAACACATGTTCATGTTGAGGACTTCCGCAGCAAAATTTCTCAATTGCCAATACACCATTGATTTCCATTGATTCACATTACCTTTGGCAGAAAAAACCTTCACAAGGCGAAATTTTGCTACAAGCTTTGCATTTTTTCACTGATTTGAACTTATTTATTCTACACGAAAAGATTTGCGCTAATATTAAGATTACAGGATAGAAAAACTTATAACAGTTAACACCAGTTTAAACTTCGAATTAATAGTTATGTCCAAAAATGACGATTTTAGGTTGAAAATGATATTAACAAACGTCATTTTGAACCTCAAGGTCCTATTTGCGACGTAGAAATATTGGAGGCATTCGGTCTGGAAACTCGAACTAGCGATTTTAGTAAGATCTTCAGGTTAAGATTTATGTTTATAAACATATACACAATTCATAGTTACAATCAATTACATGTCATAAGACTGTTCAAGTCTGAATCTATGTTTACAGGCTCTTGATAAATCCAGCATTGGCTTCAAAGTTCTGTCTGTAGAATTGTATAAGATGAAACTGGTATTATACTTGAGTCGGTAAACTCAAGGAACAAAGGAGTGGAGCTTGTAGATGCTCAAAACGGTTCTAAATTCTCGACTCGGGGTTGTTAATAGACCGACTAATCTGTAGGCTAATAGAGCAAAAGCGTGTAAACAATATCATCAGTATAATGGCACGAATCAATTTATAAATACGACGAGCATCGATAATAATCGATAGTAAAAATATCGATTATTAGGTCCACGAGTATTTGATGCATTATGAAATTTATGAAAACTAACAAACTGGCGTGCGCATTATTAATCCTACTCAAGTTCATGAAGGGTCAAGTATCGGATATCAAGGATGCACGTATTCCGATGTTTATATTATTATACGTAATCCACGAAATATATGAAAAAATGCCATTCGTTATGTGACAATACAAACCTAACACCAAAATGTCTAATTGTAATATATTATGAGACTACTTAATCTGAGTGGGTACAACAATGTCAAAAATTCGGTATTAACAGTAAAAGAAATTAAATACACAACATTAGTTTTGAAATCTGTTTAAACATATGAAATTTGTTTCTAGAAAATAGTATTCTAGATTATGAACGTTTTGTAGTATATGAAATCTTACACGCCACTGTGCCATACGTATTTGATGCGAGATTCTTCTGAGTCTCTAAATTATACAATTCATTTGTAATTAAAACTTACTAGAAGAAACGAAATTTATTATTTAACTATTTCTAAAGAAAAGCTACAGCTATATACAGGGTTATTCAATAATAACGCATTACTTGAAGTTAGCATGCCCATTTGAGATTTATTGTAAAACCATGTTCAGGTGGTGCCTTTCGGCTGAATAACTAGGTATATTTACGATACAACGTAAGCCCCACCCCAATGCAGATATTTTCCATGAACACTTTTTTAATAGAAATATGAATCAATAACATATATAAGCTTAGTTAACGAAGAATACTAAGTCTTTAAAAACAATAAGTATAGAAATAGGATAAGCTTTCCTAATTCATATCCTTTTTATATTTTAATTTTTAATTACTTATCAATAACTAAAATAAAACGAAAGTGCGAAGGGCAACTTTACTGTTATAACATTGCCTATACAGCTTATAAATATTGTTAAAATCATATAGTTATTTCAATATCACGATGGTACGATTTAGATGTCTGTACGAATTACATAATCTTCTATTTTTTTTTAATTCTACGCTCCCTTCAACAGCTGAAATTTACAAATAAAACAGAAATTGCAGCATACTTTACCCGAACATTACCTCGCACATATTTGTATATTGACAAACTTTTGGTAAATAACATAATGTTATTCTCCACATAAACTACTTATTTAGCTATGTATATTTTTTAAATTCTAGGTTAGATTAAGTACTCGTAATACTGTGTTATCAAAAAATATAATTATTTTTCTAACATTGTTGAATTATGATTTTATGAGTAATCAGAGAACGAATCAAGTGACTGCTAAAAATGCAAGGAGAGCCCCACCTACTTGGGCAACTTCATAGAGGTTACGGAACTGCGGCTCGTTTCAAGTGCAAAATGCTTCGAATATGATCACGATTTGAAACGCTCCCGTTAATTTAAATGCTCCATTGACTTCGATTCCAGAGAGACGGAGTCAGTCTGTGCGCAGATATTAGTTAGAACCGCGTACTCTACCTCCGACATTAGAAGCTGCTTGCTTTTGCATATAACGTTATCATAAGTGCACGAAGAAAATTTTCTAGTAACAATTACAGTGTAATACTAATTAAACCTGGATCAAAGTAAAATTTCATGCAATATTACTGTAAAACAAAATAAATTTTAGGTAGTATACTTAATACGTTTTGCTATTATGGGTGAAAAATTTTTGAGATCTGGAAAATATACTAAAAATATAATTTGTAACCAGTTGAGTTTGAAAAAAGTTCTAACTCATCGCTAAAATATGTATGGTCAGACGCAACTTTTACCCTGTAGAACAGTATTTTATATTCGTACTGTAAACCAGCAGAGAAACTGCTAGATTCCACACGAACTTTCCAGAAGATTCGTATGCATTTTAATTAACCGTGGTGTTAAATGATCTTCCTTCGGAAAACTTCGATTTTCAGGGGTGCGCACGAGTCATCAGAGTCTCAAGTGCTGCCCTACCAGATACTATTACGTCTACTGACCTCTACGCCGGGCTGTCCTGTCCGCATTGTGCCATTATTGCACTTTTTATTTGTTTTCCAACATTCACCAAAATTTGTATCCTGAAGCATGCAAATTTTACCATTACATCGTTGTAAATTTCACCCGATGATTTTTATTACATTGTGCAAGTAAAAATGGCTACACTGTTGATAAAAAAATCCTATCTTTCCATTACGTTCAAGTGTCTAAGTTCATGAGCAATTTTTACCAGGCATTCCAGGGCAATATTTTTCAGAAAATTTTCTCCGTGTACTTAAATTATAATTTATAATCAAGATACGAATATTTTTATTGAATTTCAGAATAGCTTGAAAAAATTGTAAAGATTCACTAGAAGTAGATTATCGGATAAATCACGTTAAACAGCGATTACGTGGATAGTACCTTATCTTTCTACAGGGAATAAAGAGTACAAACGATACACGTGGGATAACTTAACAATAAGGAAATCATAATTACTCTGAACAACGTGTATTTCCAGATAGTAACTCAAGCGCTTTGAAAGAGAGATATCGAAAATTTAAAGAGTCACAATTAAGTGCAATTTCTTTTACAAAATTCTCACAGCCTGGATTATCGTGTTTCGCGTGGGAAGTAAAAGCCGACTCTCTTCATCGGTAGCATAAAAATTAATAACTCAATATTAAAAATATAGAGGTCTCCGTGCTCTCTTATACGCAAGTACATACTTATCGAGAATTTTTATTTATACCAGTGTAAATCTCAACTCAAGTCAAGTTCAAGAAAATACTCTGGCCTGGCTATTAAAAGTGGTAGATTTTACCGTCTATATAATTTGTTCACTGAATTCTAAGACCTCTACACAGGTTCTATATAATACAGGAGAAGAACAATATTTTGAAACGAATGAATCGATAAAATGATGTTATCAATTTGCAGGAACGTTTCAAGGGAAATAAAAAAGATTCTCCACATTCTTTAATTATATTTTGATAAGCAAAAAACTAATTGTTTCTAAATTCTAATATTGACATAATAATTCTTATCATTGGCTTTCGAACTGTAGCCGTGTTCAGTAAGTTTCATTCTTAATGATATTCTTTATCTGAGGCAGTTACGTGATTACCAACAAAAACCGGGATCAGAAGGGAATAAATTGTTCTTGTTAGCGTAGGTAGATAACTAAAATATTTTCCCCTTGATTAATATCTTTGAGAAAATATGGATTGAACGACGTGCCCGAGGCCAAAACCATCATTAATATCAAGGCGTAATTATTATGATACGTTCGATCAATGGAGATTCTTCTTTGCCTATGGTTAGATGTCTTGTCCCTGTCAAATATTTCACACAAGTTTGTAAACTGATCGAACTGAAATCTATTATGACGATTAATACATAAAGAACGACTGTGTAATCCTATAATAGGTATATAGTTTGAATATAGTCGATCAGGTTATCAACAAGTCTAATTTGAATTTTAGATACCGGGGTGGCAATGTTATGAATATTTTGGAAGTGAGGATTGTTGACCAGGTTTCCATCCAAGGAAAAAACACACGGTTTTCACGACGTTTCGGCCCGGTTTTGGGCTCTCTTCAGGTAATATTATTTTCGAAAATGTATATAAAAAATTCTAAACATTTATACTTAAAATTTGTACACTTGAGATAATATAATTATTGTTTGATTTAGTACTATGAGCTATATGTAGTCTAGAAATGATGAGATATATTATAATTGTTACTTACAGGTACACTGAGAAGGTGTCATATCTCTTATAAAAATTCAAGTCTCTCATTTTAGAGAATATTAACAGTCAAGAAGTAAAAAGATAAAAAAGTGACAGACATCCGATAAATATAAAATATAAAGTATCATCTCTTTTTGAGACGTATCATCGTCCACATGTACCATATACACACTGACTGCAACAGATAAGTACAAGACAAAAACTAATTTCCATGTGTGACAGAATTCGAATTTTGTGATTATTAATTGTTCTTTTTGTACCTTCCAGATATGCGGTAAGGATGTTAGATCTCTATGAAACCAAATTGTCGTACGAAGTGATCAAAGAAAACTGGATGCAAGAATTCAGGGAATAAAAGCCAATGTACAATTTACTTAAGAACGTCTCAGTCTTTGGTTCGATCCAAAATGGCCGACCAGTTATTATAAGCTACTGTAGATGTTCCAATTAGTGGTGTTATAGTTTAAAGAACTGTTAGAGGTCAAATTGTAAAAAACCGTAGTCTTGTCAGCAATTTGATGCGTCTATTTATCTATATATAGACAACACCACTAATTGGCACATCTACAGTAGCTTATAATAACTGGTCGGCCATTTGGGATCGAACCAAAGACTGAGACGTTCTTAAGTAAATTGTACATTGGCTTTTATTCGTTGAATTTTTGCAGTTTTCTTTGATCACTGCGTACGACAATTTGATTTCATAGAGATCTAACATCCTTACCGCATATCTGCAGGAAGGTACAAAAAGAACAATTATTAATCACAAAATTAGAATTCTGCCACACATGGAAATTAGTTTTTGTCTTGTACTTCTACTAACAGTCAGTGTGTATATGGTACATGTGGACGATGATACGTCTCAAAAAGAGATGGTACTTTATATTTTATATTTATCGGATGTCTGTCACTTTTTTATCTTTTTACTCCTTGACTGTTAATATTCTTTAAATTGAGAGACTTGAATTTTGTATAAGAGTACCTTCTCAGTGTACCTGTAAGTAACAATTATAATATATCTCATCATTTCTAGACTACATATAGCTCATAGTACTAATTCAAACAATAATTATATTATCTCAAGTGTACAAATTTTAAGTATAAATGTTTAAAATTTTTTATATACATTTTAGAAAATAATATTACCTGAAGAGGGCCCAAAACCGGGCCGAAACGTCGTGAAAACCGTGTGTTTTTTCTTTGGCTGGAAACCTGGTCAACAATCCTCACTTCCAAATTATACATGACCAGCCGACATTTTCAATACTTCAGTTATGAATATTTCTTGAATTTAAAATCTGGTAATGTAAATGCCTTTCATTTACCAATGGTATTATAAATTTAACTCTATAATTGTTATGCGAACTCGATCAAGTTTCGGGAGTATCACTTAGCACTTTTATTTAACATAGAGTCATACACTTTCGAAACTTTGCTCAGAATAAGTGGAATTTTCTTTAAATACAAACATAACTTTATCCAATAACTCTTAAACCTTTTAAGATATGCGATGACTGTTATGGTTTATAATTCAAGTCTCTCAATTTAGCTCCATTTGGTGTTGGCTTAGCGATTTAAATCAATGCAATACTCCTGAATAACCCAATATAGCATGTGTGTACCATAACATATTCTATACAAATACACATCCACTATGAAAAAATTCACCTTATTATTGAACAAGCAAGCGCACAACGTATGTTTCATATTATTTTTTAACTCATTAAAATAAACACGGAGATAAACCTATTGCACGGTGTTTGTAAAAAAAAGTCTTGTTGAACAGATTTCCAAAATTCTTTCAAATTATTCAAAGTAACAGTTATTGACGGTTGATATCTGAAGTAACATACACGTAATAGATAATATCTAATTATTAAAAACATATTCTGACTAGAAAACATTATTTGAACTTATTCTTTTTATTGCTAGCATATTATTTTAATACCCTTTTGAAGGTAAGTATAGCTTTAGTTAACATGAAAGATAATTGATAAGACGAAAAATATAAGACTTATTCAAGCTAGAATTATGAAACAATCGAGGCAACAATGGTATAACAATTGTTTCAATGACAATAAAAATACTTTTACGTAAATGCATTCATTAAGTTTTTAGACGCTAATTTTAAAATGTTCCTCGCCCCACCACGCGAGTTCTTACGATTCATACAAATTTAAGCTAAGCGGTATACGTCAAAGATATATAATAAAATGTCTGCGAAAAAGCATCCTACATGGATAATTACAGGGCACATATTCTTCTTTAATATTGATAACATTTCTAATTGTGAACTACGCACTCAATCAATCTAAGTCAAATGATCAAACACTGTTACCAAATGATGCATTAACTTTCTACGAGTCAATAAATGAAAATTTCATGTACTAACAGGTCGAATAACTGTCAATGCTATACAATAAATACCAGGTGATATTATGTTGTCAAGCATTGCAGTAGTTTAGCAAGGGTAATATTTTTTTCCACTATCCGAGACAGTTTTATCCCGATCGAAAAGATAACAGTAAGAATAACTTAGTTTTTGTAATCGGATCTAGGTTAAAGTCACATATGCAAAGACACACACGGCATGAGCAAAAAATATAATTTCGATAAACTTTTCGAGTTTTACCAGTTCTTGTTGTCTGCAGAAATGTCGAGTGCACCGGATTGCAGTCTATCCCAGGAAAAGTGAATGGACTCCTCGCGATGGCTGTCAATCAGTGTAGCTTACGAACATCTTGGATTAAGAGCGATAGTCACATCCACAAAAAATAAATGCTTAACGAGAGATAAAAGTGGCCCGTCTATTAACTATACAACATTCGCAGTTAAAGAGCGAAAGGCGCAAAGGAGTACAAAGGTCGGTCGCGGGGCGCGTACCAAACCCAACTGAAGAGCAACTGTCCTGTTCCTGTGACCGCGCCCCCTCCCCCAACCCCGAGCCGCCCACCGTAAGCGATTTCGTAGTCGCGCACGCGTCCCACCCGCCAACGAAAGCGTCGCACCTTCAAGGTACCCAGAAACGCAATTTCATTCTTTTCTTATTCCTTCTCCTATTTGCATTTCCACTAAAATCTTCGGTTAGACCAAGGACCTGACACCCCAGTTTTATTCAAACGACATCCGCTTGGTACACGTACAATGTCACTGATACCAGGTCCCTAGGCGAAGTGACTCCTGTACACAAGAAAAATGGAACTTTTATGCGAAAAACTTTCGAATAGTAATTCCAGACTCCATTCTTTTTCTCCGGTTTTTGTTTTTGTCATTTGTGGAACTAGATGCTCGCCAAAAGCGAGGAATGCGTCGTAGGTGGAAACGCACTCACTACCATATATCTCACTAAAAAGGGGACACAGCTGCGCATGCGCATTCATTAAGAAGAAGGAAAGACTCTATGCCCTTAAGGACTATCTTGTGCAGGACCTTTTTCGCCCTGTTTCTTTCTATTTCCTATGTTCATTCGATAGTCTCAGGGTGAGAATTTATTCAAGCAGAACCCTCGATCGAGGGAAAACTATACTTTTTCGTGAACTTCTAAAACCGTTTTTAGACTTTAGTTTCTTTGTCTTTACGTATAAGGCTCTAGACCCTTGTCTAAATGACATTGACTTTTTTTCAGATAAGATTCTTCGTAGCTTGACTCCAGTTTTCCGCGTATTTTTGGCCACTGAGGTAATAGCAATTTATGCTTCGCGCCAAGGGACAATGCTTTATTCAGCTGTGATAAAAGTCACTCTACTTATTTTCAGAGGAGTCCTCCAGCATTCTGCTTCCTTTCAAGACTCTCGACGTTTCTGTACGAGTTGTGAGATATGCGCATTAGACAAAATATAAGGAGACCAATCCGTTCCGATATCACAGATGATGTCATCTACGTAAGTTGCGATGCTTTCGAGCTAATCTCGTTTTCTAATTTACTTGAGTTCAGTCTAACTATCATCAAGTCTCTTTCTACGAAGTATGTCCAATAATAACTCATTTACCGTTGCAACGTATATATTATTCACGGGGTTGCGCATTTGGATAGTGACGTCGTTGGATTCTCTACGTTCTAATTGGCTGACTTTACGTATGTGTGTTGTCATGCCCTAACATCAGTTTGATTTGAGGGGCCATCTCCTTATGAACCGAAACCTTAATAAGTCCCCTCAAAGTAGAACTGATGTTGCTTTGAACACGATGATGTTATTGGTCCCTACGCGATCTTGGCTAAAATACGATTGCTAGTGGCTATACCTCGTCTATTTGTATCATACCCTCGATGAATATTTTGACCACTTGGCTCTAGAGTGAACCAGGGTTCGGGGTGGTGAAGGGATAGTCGTATTACAGCAATAATATAACATTATTCGATTTACCTTTTCACTTTATTTCTTAACGATTCAGATATTTATTTCATCTCGCGTCTACATCGGGTATGTCAAGTTGGGATATTCGGGGCTTCGGAAATGTCTTGACGTTGTAGAAGCTAACACTTCCGGCTACGCGTGACTCGATTGGCGAAAGCAAATACTCTCTGCTAGTTTCCAGTTCAGCTAAGGCTGCGCAACTGGATTCTCCGCCCTGACGGAGGCTGGATCGGTGCTTGCAACGTGAAAGGCAAAACCCAAGATCCCTCAACAGATGGTATGATCCAGTACAGGACTGGCGGCATAGAGGAACGAAAGGTCTTAAATAAAATACTTCCTCCGGATAAGAGATGCTCTAAAAGATACTCCAGGATACCATGCCGACCTTCTCAAAAGAATAAGATCAGCCTTCTGTGTTTGTCGCGTGCTCAATTAGTCCTGTAATCCTGCGATTTCGCTTAGAGTTTCGGGGGTCCCCTAGTGACTCGGCGATGAACTAGCGCTCGGTTCGTGTTCATACAGTACTTCTTACCCTTTCTCTTTTCCTAGTGACTCATTGAATTTGGTTTTCAATTTGTGTCATATTTCTTTTACGAAAATATAACATATAGAGTTATTTATTGAACAACTACAGATCTATTAAAAGAAATTTAAATTAAAAATGAATTTTGTATTTGACGACGTAAACATATTAGTTAATTACAATAAGAATAAGTCCAATACAAAACGAAGAATAAAAAGTTATATCCTGTATGAAAAATAACAACAAATTAAAAGAAACCTAATTTGATGCCATTAAATATAATAGTAATACGTACAATCGCACATTTATCATTCAATTCTTTTTACTGATTCGATATAAATATACTAAAATAAAGAATTTAGAGAAATATTGGCAGTTCCATTAGCCAAAATGAATACTTTGAAGAAATCATAAATACTATTAGCTCTGTCGAGATTCGTTTACCCATTAACCTTACTGCTACCAGAGTGTGATTTTGAATCACATTTGAAGCATAAATAACTGTAGCTTCTATAATTACATTTGTTTAATAATAACATTTCATGTTCTTTATTATTCGATACTATTCGATATTTCTAGTATGAAAATATAATTTTCAGATTTTTATAGTATAGGTTTAATTTTTATCATATGAAGTATCAAGGTCACATCGTGAGTATTCTACGTCAGCAACAGAGTCCGGGAGGAATAGGGTTAATATAATTTATATAAAAAAATGTTAGCTTAGCTCGCAGGATGTGATGAGTTAATAAAAGACTTATCGAAGTTTCACAACATAACTATAACTCTTTGATCAATATCGTATAACTAAAGACGTAGAAATAATAGGTAATGATGTTGCGATCTGGCTCGTGGCCGTGCAATAAATGGGGAGAGGGGATAGCAAATTGGCCCTGTCGTATCGCCTAATAATTATTTCCAAATGCTCGTTTCTGTTCGATATGATATAAATTACTATTCGCTTATAAGCCGTGCATGTTGTTCGGCGTCTAACGCACAAAAAAGGAAAGAGCAATATGTAATTTACTCCTCACCTAACCGATATTTAGGAAAGGGGATTCGGGGTATCTATTTTGGATAACTATAGATGGATAAGATTGTAACCAATATCGTCTTGATTTTGAGTGGGTATTATACAGAGCTTGTTCCGCTATTTTATACAATCCAAGTGATCTTGTTATTGAAGTGGCAAATTCTTTATTTTTTTATCATGTGACAGAAATTATGTTGTACGTATATTATAACAGGATACCCGGCTGGCGCCCGCTATAATGAAATAATCCTGAGAGCCGACAAGGAGCGCTGGAGGGCTAGAAATTTCCGAAAAATTAGGAATTCTGATCAGGAATCGACCCCGATACTTTTATTTAATTTTCAGTAATTCCTAAGGGTCGCCTCTCAAGCTTTGTAACGCCACATAACAATACACAGCCTCTCATACCTATGACCAACCCGTATATATTGTTACATCCGAGCATATTCACATACTATACACAAAACACAGGTCTTTATCTTCACCAACAGTATCATACTATATCGGTTAAACGACCATTTATACAATCAATCTGTATGATTTGCACTTATCCATTTTCATTTATGCTTTTTTCTATATTTTGTTCATAAGTACGATCATCTTATATCAGTCTTTATATTGTAATCCACAATTTACGAACTGTGTTATCTTTTTATACGATTGGAAGCTATTACGCCAATCCTTATTGTGTATTATATTATCATGCATCGTGCACACATGGAATTTGCCATACGAATCTTTATTGTCTTCAAATAAAATATAAATTTAATATTTCATTGCCGGAGCTTTTCTGTAATCGACGATACGCGATACGTAGAAGGACAGCTAAAAACTTGAATAGGCAAATCCCGTTCGTGGTCTATCCGACGATATGACTGATCGGTCAACCCAAGATCTTCAAAATGTCGCATGCTCGCTGCTGTAGCTTCGGGGTGTCCAGCTGCCTGGTGGTGATCTTCGTCCGGACCAAGTCGGGACGATTAGGTGACGGAGATTCATGACGCCACGCACCGGGGTAGCTCCTGCTCCCAATCCTCTTTAGTACCTCTGATGATCCCAATTCGGGACATCGGTACCGATAATAATATGAAGAGCAGTATAATTCATGGCGATGTCTTCCACAATGCCGAACCCCTACTCAGTTCGGTAGCCGTCGGCAGTAGGGTGGAGGCGTCTAGACTTTTTGGATCGTCCTCCACTATCCCAGCTGCAGCATGGTGATTCTCCTCCAGTGACGTGTGATGTTAGATGTTGTTGTGACGCTTGA
Source organism: Cephus spinipes (assembly GCA_963971525.1). Classification (NCBI taxonomy): domain Eukaryota; kingdom Metazoa; phylum Arthropoda; class Insecta; order Hymenoptera; family Cephidae; genus Cephus; species Cephus spinipes. Next base: position 7,633,836 of record OZ020581.1, on the reverse strand, counting down.
AATGGTGATTCGATAGACATTAGCATAATGTTCAATAATTCCAAAAATTGAATGAACCCTGGAGTTCTTGGCCGGCTATTTATGTGATACGATATTAAGGGATGGTACTACGTCCCGCATGATAGACACAAAAGTTAATTTTTTTCAGTTTTTTGACGTGAAATTCAGTTAAAGGTATAACCAACTATTCTCGATAATGCGGAGAGATATTCTCAACGCCAAAATGGAGCAAGACGCAACGGCGTAAACAGTTTAGAGCAATTATTGCCGTACTGGCATGCTCGGTCTAATATTGCCTCTAGCTTGGCCCGTGTAGAACGAGCTTAAGGCGACCTCTAATTACCGTGCAAGTAAAATATAAACTAAAGTCGTAAATAACAGGATTTTTATACATATATTCTTCCTCAAAACTCAGTTCAGCACACATTCCAAAAGTGTTACGATCATTTTGAGACCACTTCCACAGTAATTATTATAACTCAAAACTGAAAGAATAATCTGACCGGATAATTTCGATGTGTACTTGCCAAATTTCAGATTGGATTTCTCTTTCAATTCTTTATTAATTGCTGCAACAGCTGTGTCGAAATGATTGTTAACCTTGCAGAATAAGTACTGAATTCTGTTTTCAGAAAGAATCTTTATCAAAAAGCTCTTTATCTACGATATTCGCTTAAATTTTACGCGCATAATACATAAGAAGTCCGGAATCCCCTTAATATATTGTACATAAACAATCTTTTTAGCCCTTTCAGGACGGGGGGATCAGAATTACAAAATTCAAAATGGCGCTCAATATGGCAAACTGCAAATTTAAAAAAGAGTATAGTTTGCACAAAATTCAATTCAGAGGGGATTTTAAGGTTAATGATTTTTAGTCTAACCTCCTTTATCTTTTTGATGCGTTACTATGATTGCCAATGCAATAGTCCCATTTTAACTTCTGATCAGAAAAAATACTATAAACATCTTAAAAAAAAAATTTCATGAAAATCAAGTGAATTTTTATGGTGAAAATTTTTTTGACCGCCATGTTAGATCCGCTATTTTGAATCTCACGTTTTTTACTTCATATTCATATAAAGCACCATCAAGAACTTTGGAGGGCCAAGTTTTCCGACAATCGAGCAAGTTTTGAGTTTCTGAGCACTTTTTGATCCTCCATAATCTATCCGCCATTTTGACTTTCATATATTCAACTTTAAATTCGGGAAAAGCACAACTGTAAACATTGAGAAGCTAAGTTCCGTCAAAGTCAATTAATTAGTTCAGAAATTAAAAGGAGTAACTCACATATAAGCTAATAAAACTACTAATAAACTAATAAACTAATCTTTTGCATCTCGTATTTTAACATTTTCTGTAAAGTAACAATGCTACTATAGAATAAGTATAGCACACTCAACACACCTGTGCATTCTATATTTTGTATAGTAAAGGTAGTAGTATCCAGTATAGTCCTCTAGGGTCCTTCTCTTGCGTCAGTTTCTTTTTTTATCTCCGCGTGGCTTCAGCTTTCCAGATTTATCTCACTATCATATATTATATATGAAGTAACGTGTTATGAAGTCGAAAGAGCCACAGAGAAAAGGGAGAAAAAATAAAACACTACAGTAACAATTGCATGTGGTTCGGAAGTAGCAGTAGAATTATTACAATAAAAGAGCACGTAAAAGAATTTTTGCAAAACTACCAAATCAAGAACCAAAGAAAGTTATGTTATGATGCAACTTAATGATAACAGAGTGTCACTACGGATGTCGCTAAAAAATATTAGTTTTCATGAATCCCAAATAGAATTGGTATGTTTCTTAAGTGAGGAACCTAAATTGAAGTTGTATTTAAATTATAGTTGAGAACGCAGCCCAGCGATTTGAAGAGTAGATTCAGTGAAGGAAACAGCGACGAAAAACAAAATTTTAAAGTAATGGCGCTTTGTCTAAGCCAGGCTGTAATATAAATCCAGACATACTAGTACCACGTTCAGACTATATTCACTATTCTCTGCAGTTTATGGATGCTTCGTATTTATGGTTACGATGAGTATAATATTTATCTAGTATGGAAGAAATTCAAAGACAGTATACCGCAATAGAACTAAGGTTTCAAAAATGTTAAGTGGTCACAAGGGAAGTTTATTTTTTAAAAGGCTATGAAGATAAACATGTTTATTATTCTCTGTATTTCATTAGGTAAAGGAATTGAGATGAAAAAACATGGTGGACGTTTTGACATTAACAGACTTTTATTAAGGGTAATAATATAAGGAAGATTCGAAATCTGTCATTTAATCATATCGTATCGCGCGTTATGATGGGCAGATATTAGTATCATGACTGTACCTTATTCTGCCACTTCATTAGGATAGTGCATATTTCCTATGGACCAATTATACTTAATTTCCTCATACTTTTGACGAATGAATTGGCTTTTACACAAATAAGTAATTATCAAGACAACTGTTCAAGATATATTTTAAAGCTTGTCGGCAGTAAACTTACAAGTAATTGTATTTTCCTTAGATGCATAGAAATAAGCAGAGGTACGACGATAATCACGATGCTGGCAGTGAATTTAAGTCCTTCGATCACACGCAGGTGTGAATTCGCACCATGAGTTTGATATTTCATCTGTATCGGTTCGAAATCGTGCTAACTATTATTGTTATTATGATTGGGTTATCCGTTTTTTATTTCAAAAATTTCGTTGTTATCATATCATCAGGCATATTCTGACCTTTAAAAAGTGCTGGTACAAAATTAATATTAGTCAATTTGAACTAGAAATATGAACCACAAGAGATGGCTTACAATTCGTACAATTGTACGAATTTGCACTAGTGCGTGAAACTAAGGGGTTGAATAAGGTGTGTAATCGAAGGATCAAAATACGCGCTGAGTAGTTTCATATGTGCACACCTATATGGATTGATGTCATCCCAAGAGAGAAAACTAATTTCTGTACAGGTTCAATCAATATACAATCCTCCAAGTGGAATTAGAATCATGTGCTACTGGAGAGCGTGGCCTATTAGAAGATTTCCCTCATCAACGAGTATACGTCATCCCCCCGGGCCGTAAAATGTTCTCGATTTTTGTTCAAAAAGTTGTGTTTGAGTCTATTTCACGCTATTTTTGGCTTATTTTATCCTCCATTTTGAAAATGTGTATTATTTTTGTTTCGCAGAATATAGATTATACTGTTTTTGTCCGAATAGTAATTTTTGGATCTGTTTTTATCCGCTTTATTAATTAATTAATATTCTGATGAATAGGACAAAATCACTTAAAAATTTTAATTTAGAACATTTTTTTAAATATCACACCGAAATTCAATTTTAACAAATTTTTAGTTACTCAAAAAAGGCTATTATTATTATATTACTTCTATTTTGAGACGTTTCGTGATTTTGGAGGTTAGGAATCACGAGACTTTTTATAGGGTTTGTACACTGGGCAGGCGTCTTCAGAAGTAATTAGACACTTGAGTTTTTAAAATATAACCATGATGATATATTGTCCTATAGATTACAGACTAGGTATCCTTAATTTCTATTTTGCTCTCTCTCACACACATACACACACTTACAATTGTGTCTAGTTCGATTGTCGTACCGTACGCGACGAGAAGTGTTTTTGTTTACTTATTCTCCCTTTTAATCTTTTGGAATGGAAGGAGGTAGCTGGAACCACAATACAGCAGATTGCACAATGCGTCCGATGACCGTGGTCCAGTTGATGATGAGAATGATAATGATTCAGGACCCGCAGGTGATCACTATGATCCCCGTTCGTCGAGCCGATTATCTTTGGGAGTGGGGATGAGAGAGCTATCGCCACAGTGCAGCAGAGTGCACAATGCGTCCGAAGACTGTGGTGCAGCGGAGGTCTGGATAGTAACGATTCAGGACCCACAGATGATCACAGTAACCCCCGTTCGCTAAATCAATTACCGTAGGAAAGAGAGAGCTGATGTCACAATACAGCAGAGTGTACAATGCGTCCGAAGACTGTGGTCCAGCGGGAAATATGTAAGTATCGCAAAGATCAGAACCCACAGATGATCACAATGACCTCCGTTCGCTGTATCTCTACTTTCGAAGGGTTTTTGATGAGGTGGATTCTGGATAGTTCCTGACAGCGCCGGCAGTATGAGTTTGCTGCAGGAACTGTTTAAGGAGTGCAGGTTTCTTAATAATTGAACTTTCTACAATCTTTACTACTTCTTGTCGTCTTGTAGTGTACAAAGGTCTGGTAGACTAGTCTAGAGAGACACGAATGAGTTCCTATCGAGGAAGCCGCTGCTTATATCCGCGATAGGAATACGTTAAATCTAGTCGGGATAACGATTTTTATCCTCCCAAAGCGTTAACGCCGCTTTTTGAATTTACTATTTTGATTTATTATATAATTCGATTATTTGATTTGACTAATCGGATTAGCGGTTTCTTCAAGTACCGGCTTACTGGTATTTCTATTGTATTCGGCGCGTGCCGGCTTATAGCGTCTGGCACCTGTTTGTTTTGATTTCAGTCGGTCGACTGTATTTCTAATTTAGAGAATATTAAAGGTAATAATTTCTAATATTATTTCCTCATGACTGTCGCTGTGACTAGTTTCAAGGGAATTATGCAATATTAGAGATTTAAAAGTCCTATATTCCCTTTCCTTTATCGGCGTCGCTGTGAGAGGTCGATGGGATTCTTGAGGAATTCTAGGATTTGAGGAGTTCTCTCAGATACTGTTACGCACATCCACAGTGCGCTATGCACTCTTATGTGGGCTCTTGACGTATCCATCATCGAGAATGGGTGATTAGGAAGGAAAAAGGATAGAGGATAGAGGGGTATAAGGATGGAACGTCACAATTTATTATTTATAATTATTATTATTATCGAAAGAAAAGTCTGATTCTATCGATCTAGCAAATATAATCAGACTATAAATAGTCTACTTTTCTATTATTTGTTGAAATTTGGGAACAAAAACAGATCAACATTTTAAATGAAATAGGATAAAAACATAAATATTATAGGGCAAATTTGATGAAGTACAAAAACCGTTTTAATTTTTGACCCGGGCTTCATGCTGCTGGACTTCTGACGCGCATGCATGAACAGTTAACTACCGAATAGCGGGAGTAAGTCTTTCCCCTCTGGGACCTTGAGACAGAGCGAATTCAAGAGAGATGTGCTATTAGAAAGCAGGGAGACTCGATTGTACATACAAAACATTTTATCCATATAAAATACCAATTGGTTTTAACAGAATTCAGTAATAGGGACAAGGACTCGAAGGAAAAAAAATTTTGCACGCGAAAATCAGAGCACTGTTATTAAATGTATTTGACTCAATCAAAGCCAACTTATGAAATCTCGGCTTATATAAAGCCGGATACCGATAGGGAGTTGGAAGTCTCATGGCTTCGGTTTTCATGGCCTTTGGTGATTATGATATACAATAGAACTTGTATTATTTTATGAAACTATAGAAAAATATCGATAAAAGAGCTTCATAAAAACCAAAAAATATGCATCAAGAACACACTATGTCACTGCAAACTCTAAACATGAAGTATGTAGAAAGATTTTTGGGAGCGAGGTAAATCAAGATGTCAACCTTCTTCTTCTTCTCCTTCATCTTGTTCCTTTATGGCTTCATAGAGAGCTAAGTGTCGGAAAGCTATCAACCAGAATATTTTCCACGCCTAAAATTTATCTATATTAAGCCTAATCAGTGACGTCACAACTAGTCCCAGAGAGCGGGCCGTGTGCAGTGATGCTCAATCACCACAATTCATGTTTACATAGTTACTAGTTTATACTAATGCTTGCAAGTTTTTGGATCATTGCTCTAGTCGTTTCACTACCTCGCTCAACCTGCTCCTATTTCGGTGTTCCTACCGAATGGACATTCTAACCTGTTAAGCTCAGCCTGGATGTTGTATTAGTTGCTTGTTCCCACAGTAGCGGGATATTCAAACTGTTAATACTATATAAGTATTCAGTTATTCATTTCACTTAATATTAATAATCAAAATCTCGAGTGGATACGAATCGTGGACAGTAATTCAATGAAAATATGAACTTCGGAGAAGTGGTGCTTCATTGAAGAGAAAAAAACAAGATCTCCCTGATAGGTAAATATACGATGTTTTGACGGTTTATCTAAAGTAAGTTTCACGAGCATTGCACTATACTGGATTCACTGTTTTCGCGAGTGAAACTTTAATTTCTAATTAAATTGAAAATCGTATGCGGGTTTCAACAAGTTTCGGCACACCTTTAAATTATACTCTTCCTCTTCGGAAGTGTGCACTCCGACTTCGGTAGCCACCATAGATAGACATCCGCGTGTCCACACCACTCCCCCTCGAGAATCCCTTCTCATGAGATTTTCCCTATGTAAGTCTTCGCAGTATTTACCGAAAACTGGCTGTTCCATAAATCCTTCAAAATCCGAAAGTGCAACGGCCATGTCGCTTCTGCCTTCTTCCATAGTGCCACGTCCTGGCTCCCCGAGGGCATCCACCAGATATTCATTGTTCCACACACTCAACCACATACTTGCATGTCAACAACTGTATCGCATATAATATGTGTCCAGCAAGCGTTTGAATATCAAGAGCTCCGCACTCAAAGAGTTAAAGTAGGGATTCGCGGTTCTCTACGGGAAATTACGATAATCGCAATCCGCGATTAATCGGTAGCTCCGTTATAACCGGAGCACGGAAGATTTTTACACTTTCGGTCTGCCTGTCGGTCACCAGAGTTCATCCTAGGAAACTCTCGATTCCCAGGAATTCCGCCTTACAACTGCCCGTGTAGGTCAAAGATAAAACCATGGAGACTAGAGTAGAGGAGTCCGATCTCTGTACATAAGGTATGACACCATGACACTTGCGGCGCTGACTCCGCTAGTGGAACCACCGATGGTGGGGAGACTACCCGGCGAAAAGATATACATATCTATATATAGGTTAGTTATTGACAACAGCAACGCCATCGGCGAAATAGTGAGTTTCTTATTTTCGACGTGTTTCTGGTGTCGTTTTTTCGTTGACTCCCCTATTAGAGCTCGGACTCCTCTACTCTAGTCTCCGTGGCTAACACAATCATCCCTTTCGGCGTCCACCTCCGCGATGCTGCAGGCCGTAGTTGGTTAAAGTTTTTAGGACACCGATAGTGCGTCTCGGAGGTTCGGCAACCCTTCCGTACAGGTTCTCAATCCAAAGGGTCCCCGTGCTTTCGCCACCGATCTACTATCTTCCTCCGTTTCCTTCTGCTATAAAAAGCTGGATTCCTTCATCCCTTAGTGGAGATGGAGGCGTCCCCGTGCCGATGGCAGTGGCGGAGGTGCACGCTCTTTTTTGTAACGGGTTGTCCTGATTCCACGTTACAGTGTATTAAGGGCTCACATACCCTTGCGCCCGCTGAAAACCGAGTAAATTTGAAAAATTATTATAAAGGTTATATGGTGAAACAAACTTAAATTGTTGATTTCACATTTTTTATTAAATTTTCAACTAAAATAAAAAGATTACTTTTTTTTAATATTAACATTATTTTGTACCGGTATAAATGGACTACTGATGAAAACCATGGCGCCTCCTTGTCGATATCATAACTTCACAAAAAATTATTCAATTTGGAAAAATAAAAAAGAATATTGTAAAATAATGTTTTAGTAATAATCTGACGGAAGGAATTTTTTTTCAAAAATAAAGAAATTACAGTACATATTTCGAACTTTGGTATGCAATTTAAAGATATCAAGAATCCTTTCTCTGAGCTTGACGTAACGCTCTACCGTCCTTAAAAAATGTATTTAATTACTGCAAACCGATTGAAAATAGGTCTCACACTTTGTTGTACACTATGCTTCAAAGGGTTAAATCTTACCGATATAATAACAAAAAAAAACTAGTTCTTGCATTCACATATTCAATTCATACTATTTCTGTTTCAAATTTCATGTCTACTATTAATTCTTTTATGAGTATGAATGACACGACCAGGCTTTTTAGTTTTTAATGAAATGCTTATTACATTTTCTTTATTCCTACAATAAATTCAGCGAGATTATCGAAAATTCAACAATTTTTCCCAATAAACTGTTTCAGAACTAAAACATATAATGCATAAGACGTGCTGAAGTCACAAAACCCTGAAATAAACTATGATTTTCATTTTCTTATTGAACTGATAATACTTTGCCACACAGAAATTGCAATTTCATGCAAAAATATTTTTTAATTTTTCTGCGCGGGATCAAAACCAATCAATGCAACACATGCCAACTTGATCGTTGTAAATATCTTTCGTGAATGGGTTCGATAAACAAATTGAATTTTTTTTCTTCAATATTACATAATTTGTTTGTCAATTTCATCGATGAGGTACTATTATTAAAATAGAAACATGTAGTACAACAATGCTGTTTCAATAAAAAGCTGTGCTGCCCTAACAAAAAAATACCAATAGTTACAATTGTCTGTAGATACTATGATAATAATAATAATAAGTGCTATGAATAGTTAGCATTATCAATAATTTTATCTGAGATCTCAACGATCACTACTACCCATAGTAATATCGCCCATAGTTACTACTGTTAGTAGTTTCATCACCAATAGTTACTATTCGGCTTTCAGTAGTTACTACTCCCACTTTTTCGTATGGATGGGGTTAACAAAATCACATAAACACAAATTTAAACCAGAACAACCTTATAAAATATAATTATCTAGGAATCGTATATTGTAACGTGACAAGTCGGTCAACCTCTCGATACTCCTGTACCAAGAGCACACTCGTTACAAGTAAACAGCAAGGTCGCGCGGCCAGTGTCAACAACAGCCGATAGATGAAAAACGTCTCCCGAAAGTTAATCCGCGGAAAATAATAGAAAAATAATCCGATAGAGGATTAGCGCTTCTCGCTAATAAATTTAGGATTGTAATTATTCAAATACAACATTTAAAATCAATTTAAATATTCATGAATTCAGAAGTCAACAAGTTCAGTAACGTGAGTAGTAATAAAGTCAGCGTGAATTAAATCCGAAAGGATAACGCATCATAAAATCGTAATAAACTATTTGAGCTCGACTTGTGCCCTTTGGGATAGAGCATATTCGTTACATAAAATCTCTGTTCATAATTTTGTCCGAGGCTACGGCATACTATCGTTTGCTATTCAGCCTAGCCCACCGTGTAGAGAAAGATTGTCAAAATTCTGAGGAGAGCATTGCGATCTACCTCAGAAATTTCAATTATCGCAATATTGATTTTGATCTATTATCCTCGCCGTGATTTGTCAATTCGCACGTAGTGCCATAGCCAATAGAGATGCAGAATGTCCCTAGGGCTACAATACTAATACAGGCGCATCCTCTGTTCCTCAAAGGCAGGTCAGAGAGAAATAGAAATAGACAACAAATATAGGGTGTTTCCTTGACAATCCTATCCTACAATATCGACATTTAATTTAGACGATTGTAATTGACACATACCTTCGAAATTGCACTATCGCCAAACGCTACAGTAAATATATGTAAACACGAATCATAACCTGAAGATCCTACTGAAATCACCAGTAAAACGTTAAAAAAAGATTTCTATTTCCTTTTTTTCTACACAATTTTACCAACAGCCGTTTATTACATATTCGCTTCATTTCCTTACTCGTCATTCTCTCTAGCATTTGCATGGTTCTCTTATTTTCCTAATTCCCAATCACACTTCATTCTTTCCCGCCCATTGGCCATTTTACGCTTGCATCGCAGATTCGCTGTTATTCTATTCCGCAGGTATTCTGTCTTACCCGTACTATCAGTCACGCATACTTCCATTACTGTTTCACTCTATTGCGAATATTCATACACTTTCATTCCTCACTCACTCCCCGAGTCGAAAATTTTGGACCGTTTGAACTTATTTAAATTACACGAGGACATTCAGGCTGATATTAAGATTATGGAATAGGAAAACTTGAGTGAGTTAACACCAGTTTGAGCCTCGAATTATTAGTTATATCTTATATCAAAAAATGACTATTTTAGAATGAAAATGGTGTTAACAAACCTCATTTTCAACCTCAAGGTCCTATTTTCAAGGGACAAGTATCAGGGCTCATTCGAATTGAAAATAGAAGACAGTGAGCAGCATTCAGCGACCAATGGACAAATAGCATCGAGCTCTTGACGTTATAAATCAAACCCAAAGCATCTTGTAGATTGGTCGTCACGTAATGGTTGCTGCCCGCTGCCTTTGGTCCGAATGAGCCCTATTTTCAGATCTGGGTCCGAAGATCATTTCAACCGTAATCTGCGATAATTTTTTACTAGGTCTTCAATCATTTGAAATCAAGCACAAATTAAGTTCAATCAATCGTTATTGTACTTCGTGCAATTGATTTTTTGTTGAATTGTCGTAAATGCAATCTAATTGAACATATACAAATATTTATTCAATTATGATATAGTATATAGGACCTTTGAAGTTTTTTTTAATACGGTGACGTCTTATACATATAAAGTATTACATGTTATTAATAATATTGTATAATATTGTAGTATTTGTATAATTTGATTACATTACTTACTCAACTTTATGTATTTATACTTAAAATGATAACTTGCCACAGATATCCTGATTAGACTCAAGGTGTTCAAAAAGCTTAGAGTAGCTCGCACGCCACACTAATCAGTGATCAGTAATCAGTAATCACCCTTATTAAAGTGTGCTACGTAAAATTATTACTCGATATATATTATATATTTGAGAGATACACTTTAATTGCGGATTATTCGGTTTACTCCTTCCGCCTGGTGGACCAATTATCGACGGCACACATTTTAATTTTCTAATAACAGCAGATCTGATCAACTTAATTGTATTTAAGTTTATTTTGATCATGCACATTTAATCCAGCCTTGATGAACACTTCAATCAATTCGAAACTCTCAGATGTTTAGAAAAAGCTAAAAACTAAAAATTGTCTGGATCGTACGGGATTGGAAACGAAATCTTTAAAAATTTGCCACGTAATTGGCTGCTCTACATGGTATCACTCTTTAGCAAAATCCATGAAAAGGAAACGTTCACCGGTTAGTGAGTCCAGGTGAATTTAGCCATGCTAAGCAAAAAGTGGTGTCAAGCCAACCCGGGTAACTAGAGAGAAATATCTCCCATAAGCTGTATTTCAAAGATTTGCTCTGCCGTGATGACAGTGAGACCTGAAAACTTAACTTACGCCACCGCGTCTTTTCCCCAATTCCAGTTTGGTTTCCACAAAGGCTGCTCGGATAATATTTTCACCCTCGCTGCAATTACGCAGATCCATCTAAGCTGTTCTTTTGAAACCGATCGCAAAGTCTACGCGTTCATTATTGATTTTACTGCGTTTGGCCGCGTTGACAATGCTTGCACAGCATAAATAGGTGATATTGGAAATTACTTTTTCAGGCAGTAATAAACTTGAAGTTGTTAAAAAACAACATCTCTTCTATGTTACCGTTATTATTCTAAAGGTTCATTATAGTGGCCATTTGCAGTAAAAACGTTTTATAAATATTAATAATAATAAGCCAATTGTATTGGAAACTGCAGTCACAAGTAATTCATACTAACGAACAATGAATTGATGTGTTCCACTATTATTGTGTTTATGTGATACTTTTCATTGTTATGCATGTAAATCATGCACGGAAAAAAGTAATTTTTTGCTTGTATACAATAAATTATCCAAATATAAATTATTGAACAGTTTTAAACAAACAAACTTGTATATAAAATTAATAAATTATGCATAATTAAAAATGAAATCGGATTTATTCTATTGACAATTTTTTCAAATATATCAGAATTGTAACGTATATTATTTTCAACTGTCAACACTGATGAAGACCAGTTCCCTCGAATGACGATTTTGGCCACTTAGCTCTCAGAGAGAACCAGGGTTCGGAACGGTAAAGGGATAGTTGTGTTACAGCAATAGTAAAACACGTTTTTTCGGGTAAACTTTTCCTCGTTTATTATAATTTGAGTCTCTATTTGGTATCATCTATCGGTTCTGTTACAATCGGTGTAATTAGAAATATCGGAGGAACGATTTGAGACTGTGGAAGCCAACACTTCCCCGGCTATGGATAATGCGAGAGCGATCACACTCTGCTAACTTGTCCAGGGTAGCTAAACGCTGCGCTACTGGACTCGATGCTGGGGCTGAGTTGCTGAAATTAAACTACAACCACACAGTCCTCAACGGATGGTGTGGTCGCAAAAAATGCTTCTCTCCTCAACTGGTTCAGCACAGTATATTTTTTGTGTATCTGGTATCGTTTTCCAATCATCGAAACATGTTCGTTTTAAATTAGCTGCTTCATCGTAAGATTTCTGGGTTTCGTAGGCAACAGAGATATTAGATAACGTAGAATCAAGTTGGGCCCATTCATAGAACTCCAATGGGGCCATTATTTGGTCATTTGAAGATGTTTGAAGACTGGCTTTCTTTGCTTATCTTTTTAAAGCTCCACCCGCCCCATCACAAGGACCCTTGCAGTGAGCTGTGGCTTGAAAATGACATATTGCATTTTTTTTCCCCCTCGAAAACAAAGGAAACAATTTTTAAGACAACTAAAAATTTGGTTATAAATCTGATGTGGAATAACCCATAGGCATCTGGTTTTCTTAGTGAGATATATGTGATGTTTGTTCGTAAAATTCAGCATAAAATTACATTCATTATTTATAAAAACTTTTATATTATACGATCAATGTGATCCCCACGCAAAAAAAAATATTGAAGCAAAAATTACAACTTTGAGTGTCGTAAACCATATAAATATACGTGCAACAATAGTCGCAAACTTTATCGCCAGGCCGTCGGTACTTTCGCATGCATAACCTCAGTGTCTGAAAGATAAACAAGCAACTACGATAGAACTTTTTTTACTCAATATTACAGGTCTTCGTTCTACCTCCATTTCAATTTTCCTTTTGTTCTATGCAAGGTCTAAAAAATGTTACACGGTCAACGGGCTGTGGAACATAGGCAATATGCGTCAGCTGACACGTGTGGCGTTACCAAGATGTCATTCGTATACGGCCGTTATTCCAAACGAAAATACGGCCTATCGAAAGTTGATTTTGATTATTAAACGATATGATTGATGATTTTGAGTTTTCATTAGTTTCTTCCGAAATACTGATTGCATCGATTCGTCAATTCATTGATCTAGTTTTGAAGTATTTAAATTTTGACAGATTAAGCGCTCTAATCTCGTTTGTCGGTTTGGGGTTTATACTTGCAATATGAAATTGGCAAATTTTAGAAGCATGTATCTCCGGAATCAAACGGTCAAATATCCTAACTTTTGCAGGATTACTGTAGGGACCTTAATCTTTGCTTTCAGCGTATTTCATTGTATAGGTTTGATGTAAATGCAAGACACAGCTGAACACTGCACATCTTAGAGTTATGAAATATTACATCCATTGCAAAATAAGAGAATAGTGTTTACTTTATACATCTTATTAAATCGTATGCGTCTAATGACAAGTTATATGTAAGAAGATATATTAGTATACATCGATTGCCCACTTTCCTTCGTGTGATATACTACAGATTTTCATGTAGAAAATTGATCTAATTTAAGTACCAATAAAATAAAAAGACTATGACAGATATTACAAGTTTTTAAAACGTACAGTCTATCCGTTGCAACTTAAACATACAGTAAGACATATTTTTTTATATAGTTGATCTAGATTTAGTTTACATCGCGATGCACGCTTTATATATCTGTCTGAATATTACACATAAATTTAACAGTAGAACAACCAACGTTGATTTTAATGTAATTAGGTATGCTATATGAAGAACGAAATTAGAGTGGTTAATGGAAAATAAATTGTCAATTCATTCTTTTATTTCGATAGAAGACAAAGTAAATTCTGAACAAAGGGCCTTAATAATTTTGGTAATTTAAAAGAAAAATTCTGAAATCTCTCATTCTGACGGATTTGGTTATTCTAGTGTTAAGAAAGTTTTATACACAAACAATTTTGGCTGACTTGCCATTGTCGAGATGCTCCGAGTGAAGTATGGTACTCTACCAACTGAGTCATCAACCCAATTTATTAATATTACTTCGTTTAAAAATTATATTCGTCGATATATATTTTTGTTGATTCACGGTCACAAGGCGACTCCGGGTACCGATACAAACAACGTTCTCGATTTCTGGCTCTCTTCGGGTCGCCACCCTGTTCAGAAGCTACGTTCTCGGGTTGATTTGTATAGTTACGCCAATACTCTCGGAAGATTTGATATTGTTTACTTGAAGTTGAGGTGCTCGAATCTGCGTGGGGAGATAGTCTCGACGTACCAAGTTGCCCGGCAAAGGAAAGTACCCGATGGAAACGTCCCCACAGACCGTTAGAAGCCCGGGTGAGATACCGGCGCCCCGCGGGAGATGGGCAAAGGGCTGTAGAGCAGGCGGAGATAGAGTTTTGATACGGTTAAGGGCAGGGGAGGAACCTCCTGCCCGAGTTAAGGATCTGGTGTCCAGCTGTCGCTCGATGCCCTGGGGAAGCGGCCGTGGAGGATCTCCATCAGTTACTTACCGATTCGCTAAGGAACGCTCTCGATTTGGTTTAAGGGGTCTACCCTAATTAGAATTTTCAAAAAATCGATTTTCTCTATTGCATTTTTCGAAAGTATACATATTTAAAAGTATCATACTAAAATTTTATAAAGATCGGAGCAGTCTAAGTGTACTTTTGAGCGACGTTTACTTAGCTACCTGAGCGCGCTAATATACGCACCGCTCGGAGCGGTTCTACCTACCTGCCTTTGTATACATGAGGAGCTGCTACCTTATGTAACCAGAACGAAACGAAGGCAGGCTATTTTGGATGAAAATGAGCGCTATGAAGAAACTGAAGGCATAATGTATGGTGCAGGCATTGCTGATTAGACGTAAGTAAGATTTTTTCTTGATTTTAAAGAAAACTTTAAACGCGTTTTTCTCGAAATGACGTTTTTGGACGGCTTGTTGATAAAATCTCCGAAACTATTCAACCGATCCTTACCAAAATTGTATCACATGTTCTTTATGATTATAGCTATAGCGCATATCATACGAATTTTGAAATTTTAAGTGTAACTATTTTTTTTTTTGCAAAAAACGATGAAAAAGAACGTGCTTTTTCGTAGTTTTTGGAAAAATGGCTGCCATTTTGTCATTTTTTAAAAAATCAAAAATCATATGATATGCGCTATAGCCATTTACCTACTGAATCTAAAACCATTTTTTTTTCAGATCATCCATTCCAGAGATTTCATCAACAGCGCACACCCATCTTTTTTTTTGGACCTGTCTTCTCCCGCATTTTTCTGTCCAAAACTGAGTAAAATAAATATAAAAAAAAATTTGTTGTGTATTTTATAAGAGTGTATTTTTTAGGCCTAACACTTTTTATATCCATATTTATAATTTATACCGGTCAAAAAAATTCGTGAAAATAGCCTTCTTTTTGCCCGTCTGATTAAGGTAGACTCCTTAAAGGGACGACTCGAAGGAGATGAAAGAATTATCGGCTGTAAGGATCTCGACCATTCAGATGATCAGAATGATTAGTTCTCGAATTTGGCTATTGACAAAGCAGTCTGGTTTAGCGCACCGACCGAGATGTCACGAACTGGCTCGCGCTCCCGTGCTAACTGTTGATAGTTGTTCTAGCTGTGTTTCGATACAGTGTAGCAAATTCTCGTTCGTGTAGTTCTCGCGTTGCTCTCGTGATATCCAGGAAATTCTATGAATTTTCTGTGAGTATTCCGGAGGTGTACTTCTGTGCCCTAGTGTAGAGCCCACCCGAGTGTCCTCTGGATACAGTTTTCGGCCTTCACAGATTACCTGCACCAGCTCCGGTGAGGACTTCCAATTTATTAATTGGTGAAGGGATTTCGATTTGATAGTTCTGATTCGTTCTGTTACGTTCTCGATTCATCGCTCTCTGTCTCTCGTACTATTTTCCTGACTCTTACTCCGACCCTCTCTACCTCAACCTATCAGACGCTAACGGTGTCGAGTTAAGAAAAGATATACGTTACATTTTATATATATGGAAACATACGGAAGTTAAAGGTCTAGTGGCTAAGTGGGTAGAATGTCACATTCTTCAGTTCGAGCATCTCGATAATCACAGGTACGAGTTCCACTCACGACAGCGTTAACAGACGTGTGTATCAGTTTTGATTTTATGAATTTCACGCACACAGCCACTTTTTAAAATTTCCTTCTAATTGTATTATTATCCACACAATTACCGAAAAAAACCCATATCAAACCCTCCCACTAGAGTAATATGTATTTACAAAAGACTTCTTTTCTGTGTACTGATTCAATTGGTATGCCGGCTGTATAGCCACGTCGATTTGTCGATGTCATTGATTCAATTGTAGTAGAATTTCACTGATTGTCAATAGTTAATTCCTAATTGCAATTATCAATGAATATTCACTTATTCATTTTAAGAGAGTGAAATATCGACGTAGTCGACAGTATAGCTTCGTAACTTGCGCTGAGTTTTTAAATGACTGTGCCATTTTGCGTTGTAGCAATGCGTGAAAACACACAAGATGTAGTTAACAATCCTTCCGCGTGCTGTCGCTGGCCGTAGAACTATTACAGGACCCCGTACATGAATAGTGCTCAACGGTATACTACGTGGAAGCGCCTACGACTTCAAAATATACTATAAACGTTCAATATTCGAAATTGTGATCGAGGAAGCGAAATGGTTTGAGTAATAATTCGAAAACATACAACTATTACCGATTAGTGGAATTCGGATTATAATTCGTTCGTCGTCGTTCGAACGACGAATTTCTTCAGCACTACACAACGAGCTGTGATGATCCAGAGAATCGCCGCCCAGCAATTTTATATTTTACGTGGATTCCAAGAAGTGTTAGTGGATTTTTTGGTAGCTGAAGATCGATCTTGAAGAGTGCATTTTCCAGGAAGTTTCGCACACGATTTTCGGGACACTAATAAACTAAACCAAAGAGGGTTGATCCTTTTATGCTAAAAAAAATAGTAGAAAGTAGGGTTTAAAGAAGCGGGAAATCGTAGCTTCAGAGTAACGGGAAAGATTGGCAAGAGAACGAGTGTATTTTTTTTTTAATTTTAATATTACGGATATTGGAAAGTACAATGCAGGATGTATTAAGGAAAATATTGGGGGGAGACATTTACAAGCTTCAAAAATTGACAAATGTTTTTATATAAAACTTATAATATCCAAAGGATATGCTCTAAAAGTTTTAGACCGGAATTCGAAGCCGTTTTTATTTTATGCTGTGTAAGTGCAAGTCGTCCATACAACGGCTCGGATCGCTGTGAACGCTTTAAACGCTTTTTTCTCAAAAGTACATTTTTGAAATTGGCGTTCAAGAAAACTCCAAAACCAATTTACCGATCTTAATGAAATTTGATACACATTTTTTTAACACACATTTTTTTAGCATTATTTCCAGGGATTGAACCTACAAAAACTTTGAAATCTTATTAAAAAAATAATTTTTTAATTGCAAACAATACAAATTTTTCATGAAAATCGGAATTTCAACTCCGAAAGCGTGCCGTTTCATCAATTTTCGATATTTTATAACTCACTTAAGGTCAATCCCAATGATTCTTTTAACTTTCAAAATAGAAAAGGATATTTGATTTCAGATCAATACAATCGATGCTAGGCTGCACGCCGTACGACAACCTCTTTTACCAATTCTTTAATTCACCAAGCTATATCTCCGCCATGTTTTGAAGAAGAGAAAAAAAAATTTCAATTAAAATAAAAACTTATAATAAAATGGTGCCAAAATTCTATAAATCTAGTGCAATTCCTTCCTTGCAACAAAAAAATTAACAAAAATCACTCAGTTTCAGGCCTTCTAAATGTATTACTCCCCTTAATAGGATGCTTCAGTAGAGTTGGGAATAACGGTAAGGAAGCGGCATGTGAGGAGTAACGATGGGGATTAAATATGGTTGGGAAAAAAATAGGACTATGAGGGACGGGTCACAGAACATAAAAGAGCTCGGGTATATGGCATATGTATTATATAAGTGGTGTCCGTGAGGATCACCGCTCCATGTTATAAGCCAAACATGTATAATTTCATCCAATCGTTTGTCGCTTATAAAGAGAGGTCCGCGCCAAAGTTAGGTACGACCTTATGCACAGAATTTCAATGGCGGAAGTTATAAAGCTCCGCCAAGGAGAAATGAGGAGAAAATCGCTTACCAGTTCGCTTATAACGAGGTGATACTGAACTGGCGTTCGCTGCGGTCAGAAGTAGTAAACTTTTAGGCGAAGAAAATCTGTTGCTTGACAGCTCGATTTATTTACACCCAAAAATCTTTCTATCAACTTCATGCTGCGTATTTGCAGTAATATGATGTGTTGCTGATATATACTTTTCAGTACCTCCAGAGACTTTCTTCGATATTCATTTACTTTTTCGTGAAAGTAGCAAGTGCTGCCTTATGATTGACACACGTCGTAACATCGCCATTAACATATGAGTATCAATATTTATTTCTTCGGGCTTCGTAGAGACCAAGGTTTTATCGAATGATTTCGGATGAGTGAAATAGTTTTAATAACAGTACTTTTTATACTTCGAGTTTTAGATACGAAGTTTCCTCGCTACCAACAAGAACTTACGTTGTTCTTCGGCTTTATGGTCTCTAGTGGACTCAACCCTAGTGTACATTTCTTACTCTAATACTTGATTAAATAATGCTGAAGTTATGGTCTAGGAAGTACAAACGTAAATGCGTTTTAACTTGTGTTGATTTCAGAATCCAATATACATATACTTGCAAGTACCTCACAAGAATATGTAAAAAAATTTTTGTCCTAAAAGATGGATTGTATTCAGTTTAACATAAAATCAGCATAACAATTGATTCACAGTATTCGAGAGAAAATATTCCTTATTCGTGCATAACAAATCCTAAGAATAATTCTGAATTTATTTATCAGTTTTTTTTTTCATGTTTAAAGGCAAAATATCAAATCGTCTGCAGAAATGGAAACTGAAAAGACACTTAAGGAAATACCTATTACTACGCGTTCCAAGTATTGAAAGGCTTAACAATTTACACTTTGTGTACGGAATATAATCAAGATCTTAAACTGAGGAAATATTAAATTACGCATCAGGAGACATGAAATAACATTTATTACTGCAACATTAACGTTATATGAATGCGACTACTTAAACATACGTGATAATTGCCCTACTACAATTAACCTTAATCATATGTTGGAATGTTGACCCATAAACCCTGCCCATATTTCAGTACACGTATGAAAAACCACCCTTTCTGATGTCTCTCACCCCTGGGTAGGGTTTAAGAGTTAAGCACTTGTAGGAATTTCTTTCTACAATATTTTTATAGTAAAAACATTATTGCTGCTATTGTTTTTACATTCTTCTTATTATTGCTCTTGCTAATTTCAATATATCCCTCCTTCCTAACAGTATCGTCGTATTTCGCGAAGTCCGTTTTATATGCACAACGCACACTAATATTAACTACTACAACTAATTTATAGCTCGGTTCATAATTGTCATTCAAAAATTAAAATAAAAATTTCGAAAAGACATACTGCTTGTTTCTAAACAAAGAAAATAGGTTTATCTGATTTTTACTCGTATTTGATATGTGCATTATACTTATATATATATAATATACTTATTAACATATCCTCCATCGCTTGTAGCACAGAGCTATAAGATATGGTGATGCTGGTCCGAGCTGCGGGTTATCGCGATATAACAAGACTTCACCAAATGAAGTTTTGCAAACGGAATTCCTGAATTACAACGATACTGTTAGGAAAGAATGATATGAGTCCTAAAGATGTCACGTTTTATTCATGGATTGATTAAACGTTAAAATTTGTTTACATCAGAGAACCTCATCTTTTAGACTTTTTTTTGCATTAGGGACACTTAAGCAAGTCTCCCAAGTGGCAAATGTACGTAAAGTCAGGCGAGAAATGCCGAAATAATAAAAAGGGCTGCTCCTTACTCAGGTATAACCACAAATATCAGTGGTACTCATTAACTAAATCGCTTATCATACAGAAAATCAAAAATGTCCGATTCTAAAATGAGAACCTTGAGAGGATTCTTGACAATTTTTCCACAAACACGAAAAAGTGCTAAGGAAGTCAGTATGACAATCTAGTCGTATTTAATGTTGAGTGAGAAACCTGAAACTCTATAGAAAGCTTAATGTTTCCATCAAGAGTAAAAGTAAGCGTCACATCTTAGCTGGAGGGAATCCTACATTTATGAGAAAAAACAAAATATTTAAATCAGATTCAAAAATACTAAAGATACAATATAATTCTCATACGACTACCAACAGAAAAATGATCAATCAAACTAAACTTTATTTTTATTGCTCAAGTGCAATTGGCATACTCTATACGGAGGATAATTCAGATCAGATGCATCAACTGAAGTTAGACTTTCCATTAAATTTCGTTGGTACAACCAAATATACAGCTTTTCGTTATTCTTTCTATGAGAAAGTTCCATAATCAAGTCTATTATTTTTTAACATGATGATACGTGAAATGTTAGTGTAGCAGAAAATTAATAATTCCTGAAAACTATCGTCTTACTGTCGGAATAATTGAATGTCGGTTGATTATACAAAAAGGCTGCAAAGTAGAACCTTGCAAATTGCTTCCTCATTATTTTACTTGGTTGTTTCTATCGCAATGATGCAAAGTAGAATCTTACATGTTGCTTCTTGATTCTTTTCCGTCGTTCACAAAGCCTCTACTACGAGAAAGTTCTTTGACTAATTTTGGCTTCTTCATAGAGGAAGTTTTGAAATTATAATTTCATAATAATTCTAATTTTTTTCAAAATTTCAAAACCACGTAAAATCTGAACCGCTTTAGCGATCTTGTCGAAATTCAATACTAAACAACATTGAACGGATCATCAGTTATGAAGCACTATTTAGCTAAATCGTCGAACCTTTACGAAAGATAGAGCGACCACGCTTTTTTTTCAACAAATTTAAAACTACATAAAATCTGAACGGCTGCATATATTTAATTAAAAATCGGAACATTTAAAGAGGGATTTTATTTGCAAATTGCAGTCTGATCGTTCTAACGGTTTCTAATTGTAAGTAAGAGGCGATTAAATGTTCTAAGTCCTGCACACGAATGCACGCATGGACATTTTTTCTAAACCACTTTTCTCAATGTTTTAGAACATTTCAAGTATTTTGACATGAAACTCTCGAAAACAAATTTTCATGAAAACATAGCTTCCGCTATGAGGAAGCAAAACAAAGGATTCATTTGTATAGCGGCTTAACTCGGTAATTAGCAACCACTAAATCACTAGGTAAATGATTAAAATAAATTCTATATTATCATTGTTTAAAAACATGGAAAAAGGGTAATAGTTAAACAATAAGCGACTACCTAACCAACAAGCAAAAGTAAATGGATTGCAGAGTTTTATCCGTCAACCCGCTTGACTCGACATTGATAGGCTGTTAATCACAAACTTTAATGTAAAAACGTAGACCTAAAGAATTAAAAACGTGTCAACACATGACTGTTTATTTACAATGAAGAATGCAATTATGTTTTCCACGTTTAGACACGAACACCCTGCATATACAATACGAATAACTAGAGTTGTTAATGACGCATCAAATGTTTAATATATTTTAATGAAACTGTAGGAGGTTACCAGATAATACGTCCTCCGTTCAATAATATTTTTTCAAGAAGATACCACCTGGTGGAAGCAAGATGCATGCAGAATAACATGTAAGGAAGAGTGGAGCACAATGTGCTATGTTTCTTCAACTGAATAATTACTCTCATCACAATAGTATAATAAAGAAATACTATTTATAACTGATTTCTCTTAATCTTTGGCATATAGTAAAGCTCTAATCATTATTAACAACAGCACGAAAATATAAAAATAATTAGATTGGAAATATCTCGTAAAATGGCACGTTGTACCCCATCAGTAGGGTATACTGTGACAGATAGATGGGCACGATGTGCGAAGTGATGTAAAACGTGAGGCTTTATGTGCCAGCGAGAAACTAAATTTTATTTTTATCACCTCAAAGTCGTGATATGATATGCCAACACAACATCAAGGGGTGGCACATTTTGCCCCAAAACAGTGGCACATTGTGCCCTACTAGAAATACACCACATTTATTGTATTAATTAATTACCTTTCGAAGTAAAAGTAACAAAACGTAAACACCGATCTATGTACCGATTATTACTCTATCAATTGTGATAAAAAAAAAACCTGGGCTCTCAAGGAAAGTGAGGGTAGCTATTACATTTTTCCGGCGACCAACAATTTTTTTTCCAGGGGTTTCAAGTCTGTTACAATTTTCTATATTTTTTAATGATCTGTTGTTGAAGTTTATTTTGGACTGACGTAATTCAACTTACCTCGTTGTTTAACAAAACAAATTTCAATATTTACGCACCGCGTACCTGCGAGATATCTACCGTGGCACACTGTGCCCCATTAGCCCCTATGCTGCACTTGAGGATAAATTAAAACTTTTTGACAATGAATTTCCGCAATATAAGATCCATTGTGAATTCTACACCAGTTACGGACTAATTGTCAATAGCGAGGTCACGGAAAATCCTATATTATGTTACTAGGGAGGATTATTAATATAAATGGATTTCAGTCTTTCATCTCATTCGTTCGTCTTACCTCACACGCAATATTTTTCCTCCTGTTATTGTTATAAGCTGGTCACGTCTATTTCACATGTATATACCTGGCGTGCGAGATACTCGCACGTGACGTAAGACGAATTCAAGAAATGACACCATAAAAAATATTGGACATTGCGTATTCTCATCCTCAGGTCCTCTTTTTTCTCGCAATTTCAGATCCTCGAGGAATTTAATATGTTGCATTATCTTCTTGCTATATTGAGAGCATTTATCGATAATGTAAAAAAAACGTATTTTCGAAATCAGTCTAAAATCACAATTTTGATTTTTCAAAATATATATTATTCAGCACAAGTACAATTTCCATGTTGAAATATAAAATATTTAGTAGCCAAATATTAAATTTCCGTTAATAAATTGAATTTTCCAGCTGAACCTTGGTTTGTTTTTCAAGGGGATAGCATGATTGTTGTCGTCCTTATGAAGGCATATTTTCTATAATATTCGACAATTTTTGCTACACACAGTTGTATAAAAAAGTATACATGCCTATTTCAAACATGAAGTCCCTCGTCACTGAGAGAAATTAGATATAATAAAATTAATCTAAAATTTTTGTAAAAATATAGCATTGTGAACCTTACAGTATTTTATCTATGCGCTGTTGTATTATACATTGTATGTATGTTTTGCGTCTAAAAACGATATTCATTAATTATATTAAATAGTATATACTTAAATTCCTTATTCAATGCATTTCAGTAAGTATACCCATATACCAATAAAACGGTACACATAAATATCATCACCAGAAATATGTTATTCATTAGTTACTATCATTCGGAAGAAAAATACTCCATTTATTTTATACTATTACAAGTATATATGTATGTTCGAATGATTAAGGTCTTCATTCCAGTGTTTGATGTTTATGATCCACATCATTTCCTTAATACGATATACATCGTAGCTCATCTGTTCGGGGCGTAAATTGTATGTCAAACCTCGAATAGGATCACGTATTTTAGGTAGGTGTGAAAATATAATAAATTGATGGGCAGCAGCCAATCACACGTGAGACCGTAAAGAAAGCAGACGCTTGGATTGGTCGAAAAAATTACCTTTTCACATTTTCACACCCACTTATGATACATGACCGCATTCCTGCTGAGCATCGTGAATTTGTTTTCGACGATTCAATCTGAACAGCATCTGCGATCCAGAACCGACAAGAATTTCGAACTTACCTGGAAACATTTATTAAACATTATAGCTATGTCAGTTTGGACGATAAAGTTGTCTACTCGTATGACATTGTGGATTAAGTATAGGTGCGAAAATAATTTTTTATTCTTATACGTACATATACAATGACACATACTCACTGTAAACATAATTTCAAACAGATTATAAATTATTTATTAGAATTCAAACACCTCACCCGTAGAAAAATGTTTCATTAACAATTGTTTTTTTTTTACCAAGGATAATGTGTAGTGAAGGAATTTAAATCAATAGAAAACCATTGACTATGGAAATTTCTTTACAGGCATGCTCTCCCCCTTTCTCTTGTTCGCCTTATTCTCGCTAGAATGGTTTCAGAATACACAATTTGTACAAACGATTACACATTAAATAAATGTGCTGAAAATATAGCGAGTATAACGTAGAAAATGAAAGTTAAGAAAAGCACTGAGGGTTTCCTGTTAAAGCGGATAGAGTCAACATAACTCAACACAAAGATTGGTTATTCGTTGGTTGGAACGGAAAGTTTTTAAAATGTTTAATAATCTAGCTTTGTGTGACTCAACTTCTGTAAAAATGCAAATCAATTTTCCACAAGTATTTTTGAATCAGAAAATACGATTTTTACATAACGAATGATTTCAAAACGGCGCATTACGGTAAAATCTCTATATTCGGAATTTCATTATTTCTGATTTTCTGTTTTCGCAGCATTTTTCTCTGGCTTAACTCCCGTAAATACTAAGATTTTACTGTATATAAAAATGCAAATACATGAAATCACTTAGTTGCAAAATAAACAAATGTTGAGGATTCGCAAGTTTTGATGTTCCAAAATAGACGCTATAAATAGACTCTGAAACTTATACACGGTACTTTTTATGATTTGTTTGAAGTACCGACACTTTCAGTATGAAGAACAAAGAGACATGAATCCTTTGAGTACAAGCCACTCAGAAGCAAGGCGCACGCTGTGTATGTACATGGAGCCTAGTTGTTACAACAGTAGCCGTCGCTGCGTATCGTTGCACGCATCACATAAAGGATGTAATACTTCTTGTTATCACGATTGAAAAGAGCAACGTTTGACAAATAGCTACCAAGTAAACAGTTCCAAAGACGGCTAAAGGCGCCGATAGGATTAAAGGATGATTTAATAGAAATAACATGAATCTTAAAAAGAGTATAAAAAAGGAAGAGATTCTATCATAATCACTAATCTCCAGGATATTAATTTCCTAGGAATAAAGTAAAATTTTACGAATTCAGCTTTTGGTTCACGTAGAAGCTTTTTCTTTTACAGCATAAATTGGTCCATATCGACACATTCCTGCTGTACAATGAAATAGTTAACAGCATTGCATTGCGATCGAGATGCGATCGAATTAAAAGATGCGCAGAATTGTATCCCAAACGAAAAACTTGCATATTGTAAGGATTAGCCATTACCAACGGAGTAACTGCACACCAAATATTACTGCATATAGCATGCGCGTCTAACGAACTATCTCTAAGATCGCGATACGCCGAAATGTGGTCTCGTTCCTTTCGCCCTCGGAACACCGACCGGGACGCACGTCCCAAACGATAATATAGAATATTACGAAAAGAAAGAATTAGACCAATGGAGCGAAAGGGCCCATATTGATGGCTACTTACATACATTACGAGGACTGACAGTCACCATCGCCATTTCATAAATTACTGCGAACGATGGGCATACGGGGATTGATGGCTATGCAAGGACGGACGACCTACCACCTATTCGGTGAACGGGATCTATCCAAGAATAGGACAACATCGTAACGCTGCGTTGTAGATAAGCAAATTAATTTCAAATTTCATAATGACATTCTTCCATGCATTATCAATATCTGGTGCAATTGTTTTTGACCTATCAAAGGACGTGAGTCCGTGAGTAATGCTGTGTGCGTGCATAGTGTGCAAGGTGTGTGGATGAATAGTTTGAATGTGTATTATTGTATTTATTTTTAAGTTTTTTTTTTTTAACGATTATTGAGATTATACCAATGAATGTACTTGATCGCGCCTCTGGCCTAGGATGATTTTTCTTCAGAAAATCACTCACCCATTCAGTTTTGTATATTATAATAGCGAATTTAATAAGATCGTGAATGAATTTTATGATACCGATTGAGTAAAAAGTATGAATTCAATGTAACCGTCAACGTTTCATGGATATATGTATTCATATATGGGGCATTCCGCGTCAACTGAGACAGAGCTGTACCCAAAAATTCTTTTGACCAAAAATTTTTTTAAATATGGAAAATTTAGCATTTTTTATGTACTTTCGATTACCGAGTGGCACTTTTTCAAATTTCGGCCCCTGGCAGAGCTGCACGTCCCCTAACCTTGAAAAAATACAAGTTTACGCAATGATCAAACTGATAGAAATCACAGGTCTTCCGAAAAATTCCAAGCAACGACTATCTTTATGTATTTTGAGCTGCTGAACACGAATCCGACGGTATTTTTTTACCGATACCTTAAGCGTTCCACCCTAACCTCAAAAAAACACATCATATCAAATATGAAGCTATTTTTTATTTGTAAATTTTTTATTTCTCAAATTTTTTCCCTTGTGCGCATCAATATTAAAAGGATTAAAACACCTATCAAAATGTACTGATAGCCCAGAATTTTGTTGACTACTCGCCATGATGATGAATTTTTTAAAAATAAATATTAAGCTGAAAGAACAATAAATTCTTAATTGAGCCCCTGGAAACCAGAACGTCCTGAGCGCGCGGACCGACTTTGGCCTAGTATGTAAGAGAGGGGATACGCGTTGCTACGCGTTCGGCGGGATTGCAATAGCGGCGCGACTTCGGTCGAACGTTAGAATATTTATGCTCGTCATTTGTACAAATGTAATCCGATCGAGCTGAATTTTTTTTATAGTACAATTAAATGTACATACAATCGATGGGTATTGGTTGTTATGGACAATTAAAAAATTTATAGCGACGTTTTCGACCTCAAACTTGTGAAAACTTGTAATCCCGCCGAACGCGTAGCAACGCGTATCCCCTCTCTTACATACTAGGCCAAAGTCGGTCCGCGCGCTCAGGACGTTCTGGCTTCCAGGGGCTCAATTAAGAATTGTTCTTTCAGCTTAATATTTATTTTTAAAAAATTCATCATCATGGCGAGTAGTCAACAAAATTCTGGGCTATCAGTACACTTTGATAGGTGTTTTAATCCTTTTAATATTGATGCGCACAAGGGAAAAAATTTGAAAAATAAAAAATTTATAAATAAAAAATAACTTCATATTTGTGTTCAGCGGCTCAAAATACATAAGAATAGGATACATACATTGTCACTAATTTTTCTCCAAATTTATGATTGGCAACCACGTAAAACTGCGATTTGATGTGTTTTTTTGAGGTTAGAGTGGAACGCTTAAGGTATCGGTAAAAAATACTGTCGGATTCGTGTTCAGCAGCTCAAAATACATAAAAATACTCTTTGCCAATAATTTTCCTCACCCCGATCGCCTGGTATACCTCTCAACGGCGGAAACAGCCATTTTTGGGGTGTTTTTTGAGGTTAGGGAGGAACGCTCAAGGTATCGGTAAAAAATACCGTCGGATTCGTGTTCAGCACTCAAATTACAAAAAGATACTCGTTGCTTGGAATTTTTCGGAAGCCCTGTGATTTCTATCAGTTTGATCATTGCGTAAACTTGTATTTTTCAAGGTTAGGGGACGTGTAGCTCTGCCAGGGGCCGAAATTTAAAAAAGTGCCACTCGGTAATCGAAAGTACATAAAAAATGCTAAATTTTCCATATTTAAAAAAATTTTTAGGTCAAAAGAATTTTTGGGTACAGCTCTGTCTCAGTTGACGCGGAATGCCCCATATATTCCTATAATAAATAGCGAATATTACAATATTGTAAAAAAAGGCACGCACGGTCTGACTGGGAAATCGAAGGGTAAATAAAGCAAGGAATTTAAATAATCTGAAGTCTGCGTTTAATGTCAGTGAATCTATAGGTTAAATGCCAGTGATCGGATTTGTACACTAGAGAACCAAGGAAATATAAAAGTAAACGACCTCTTTTCACCTGACTTAAGAACTTAAATCCCAAAGGGATGAACGAATACTGTCGCCGGCTCGCCAAGAGATTGCGAGGACGAGACCAAGAATTGGCTAGATCGCGAAAGAATTTTTTCGATCTACGAGCTAAGTTTCTGCAGCTCGAGTACGCATTCAAAGTAAATTTAGAAACTCAGACGAATAGCGAAAAGGAGTTAGATCTTCTGAAAGCCCAGAGTCAAAGTAAGTTCTCGTTGAAACGGAACCTGCATTTCAGTACACTATCCCCATAACCAAGTTGTGGTTAACAGTGTAAATAAAAATAAAACAGTCACACGTGATCAATAAGGGGTGTGTTTCGAAATTTACTGCCAGTACTACGAAAGTAATTACATCTCTCTCAGATACGTGTGGATTAATAAGGACACAGCGTTCGTCGCAGTACTGGCAATAAATTTCGAAACGTATCCAAGATCATGCCTAATTTGTTTTCATGCTCGATTTCCTGTAAATAATTGATTTAACGTGTATGATTCGTTTAGCAATGAAAAAGAAATATCAAGATATCCTGAATTTAAATTTGACACTAGAGACGGCATTGGAGAAACTAACAAAGGAAAGAGATGATTGGAGGAAGACGTGTCTGGAAGAGAAAAATCTTTCCAAGGTGTAAGGTTCATGCAATTTTCATGAGTATACATTTTAAAACACTAAACTCGATATACTACAGTATGTCTGAACGAATAACGTGTGATTGATACGTTTTGAAAGAACGATGCTTATAAGCTATATTGATAACGATCAATCGATCAATAAATAAATAATTCACGTGTATATTATACCACAGAACGGCAACTTAATACGAACATTCATTCAAACCTAAGAAAAAGTTTAGCAAATCGTTGATCTTCATTAATCTACAATTTGTGTGCGTGTCTTTGACAAATCGGAAGGAGGATAAACAAAATTTGATGATACGGATACGGAAGAGATATATTCTCGGTCCATTGGAAATCTTCTAAAGACTCGCAAGTTAGGCAGTGTGACTTCGAACTTGGTATCATTTATCTTGATACATCGTAGTCAGGTATCAGACCCTGCCCAAGTTCCACCCTTTATAGTATGCTCACCACTTGTCTGGCCTTACGTCGATCCTTCCTTATCGTGTTCCTACTATATTCCTACGCACGTAAAACTACTACATAAAAACGTGGCTAAGGTGACAACGTAAATGGATTTGCTTAAATAATGCGAAAAAAGAGGTGTGGAAAAACTCGCAGGTATAAATGCGAAGCAGAAATGACGATAAATGGACAAAAGCGCAAATTTTTTTAGACGTTAATTCGACTATCTTGAGCGGAATGCCTAATCTATTTCATCTGGCAGTTCTTTCCGCGTGATAAAATATACATATGCGAAAAATATACCTCGCATTTATTTGACAGATACAAAAACTATTTGGCATAACAGAAGAGTATAGTAAATAAAATTTTGGATAGAACTTTGCATGTAGAGTCGTACCCCAAAATAAACACTTACGTGTAAAAAAACTACGCCAAGTACAGGAGTGCTGTGTATTCCTCTAATAAAAAGTATTGATATCAGATTATTGAGGCCAAGTACATAAGTCAGTACATGTTTGCCTATTATATGATCTAGTACTGGCCCATCATTTTAATTGTATATTCAAAATTCCCATAACATTTTCATTACTCTTTTACATTACTACTGCTTCCCGTAGTTGATTATGATTTA
This sequence comes from Cephus spinipes, assembly GCA_963971525.1. Lineage (NCBI taxonomy): Eukaryota > Metazoa > Arthropoda > Insecta > Hymenoptera > Cephidae > Cephus > Cephus spinipes. The sequence goes on along the minus strand of OZ020581.1, from coordinate 7,603,982 downwards.
ATGGTCATTTAATAATTAATCAAACTTTAGGTGATACCTTATTGAGTACTACTTGGCGGGTCCGTGCCAGGTATTTCAAAGTACTGACTTTGAACGTACTAACAGTATCCTAAAACTATATGTTTATTATTAAGCTTTTACCGCGATTATTTTTTACGAGTTATTGTTAATATGCTCTATATAGAAAGTTGACATTGGTTTTGAGTTTAATGACTGGCATAATGAACGCAAATTTATGTCAAGAAATTCACGGTCTCGCCAAGTAGTTCTCGATAAGGAATCAGCTAAAGTTTTATTAATTATTAAATAACCATTAAATCATAATCAACTACGGGAAGCAGTAGTAATGTAAAAGAGTAGTGAAAATGTTATAGGAAATTTTGAAAATACAATTAAAATGATGGGCCAGTGCTAGATCATATAATAGGCAAACATGTAGTGACTTATGTACTTGGCCTCAATAATCTGATATCAATACATTTTATTAGAGGAATACACAGCACTCCTGTACTTGGCGTAGTTTTTTACACGTGAGGGTTTTTTGGGGGATATCATAAGTTTTTTGTTGCTCAACGGGACATAGAAGTTCTAAACACTGAAATCTATATTTTCACAGATATAAAGTGTAAATACATTATGATGTCGCTAATCAGAAAAATATATTGGGTTGTCGAAAGTGTTTAATGGCATATAAATTTAATTTGTAAGTCCCTTTTTTTAGAAATGCATAAAGACATATACAAATTTTTAAAGAAAATGTAATCTTCAATGCATATAAGCGTCATTAATGGGGTCCAGCTTGTTGAAGCCGTGTGGTAAACGTAAGAGAGGAGAGTGTGCTGGATTATTTCCGTACCTCAGGCCGTGCGAACAACAGAGAGGATACTATAGTTTGAGCGAAGCGCCAAAGCGTCGCTCGTTGCACACTTTTATGGACACTCTGGACTTCTGCGTCCTACGCCTAGATACAAGAAACTACGAGGAGGAACATCTAGAAATCCTATATCTCTAAAAATTGTCACTTAAAATACGAGGAATTATGTCAAAGCACACACATATGCACACGTATGCACACGCGCTCCACATGAAAACCTTAATAATTCTATACTATTGTGAAAGCAGCCTTATATTAACTGGAAATTCGGTGTGAACGGTAGCTTCACGTATAAAGTGTATTTGATTGTGTTGTGTATTCGTAAATTACCAACACCATCCAGAGTACAAATAGGTAAAGAAGGCAAAACAGTCAGCGCCATCTGTCGTGTAAAAAAGTAGATGGGAGTGCGAAGACCACGACGACAATGACAACGACGACGGACCTGAATTAAAATCATCTCGCTCGCCATGTGAATACGCCTTGATCTCGTACACTAATCGTAATGAATTTGGTGGCAATCCATTCAGAACCCTTGATTCCTATAGTGAATGTATTAATAAATTTTTCTCACATACAGCTTTTCATAAGATATTTGAGTCGAAACACAGATACAAGAGGAGCTTCGAGTAAAGGGTCTCGGCAGGCTGTGCCCTGTACGGCGGGTTGCCTGTACTTGGCGCGAGATTCGACCGAGTCTCTTGATAAATGTTTATATATGCATTATATGTATATGTTAAATTTTATCATAAGTATATTATTAATAAATTTCTAAATATAGTTTCAAATATACAGACATATATTTGAACGTAGTTCAAACATACTAAAAGTATAAAACTAATATTGGAAACATATACTTGTTAGTACATTGCGAAATATAATATAATAAGGATATATTACTAGAAGAAATTTCCTAGTCATTTCCCCAATAATGAAAAGGCCGCGCGTGAGTGTTTGAAAACCATATCGGCATACCGAAATAGTTACTTTGGGGCGGAAGGAACCTCCCTGCAAAACGGGTACTTTCTGACGTAATGTCTTCAATCGGTGGATACATTTATATTTCTCTAAGTTCCGTCAATATACCTTAGGTACGATTTGTGTAGATCTTCGCTTACTTTTACGGTTCTAACCTAAACTCTGTAACCCAAAACTCAAAGATCTTATTGTGGATCATTAAGACTGAAGATATTTAAAATTTTAGAACTTTGAACTCAGTAATCTAAGTTTATTGAAAATCGAATTGATAACTTCTGCAAGGGGTTAAATACGAGTATATTAAACTTGTAATTGTTTTTGTTTACCTGTTCTTTATAAGTTATTAACAGGATATCAATTAACACATTCGGCATCAGAATACTGTGCAATCGTATGCTAACACAATTTAGTCGAATGCCTTCACTCCAATTTAAACCAGATAATGAGTGACACTAATTTATTGAATTTCGATAGCACCAGTATCTACTATTAGCAGTACAGTAATTTTTAACGAAGCAATTAATTGTTTCAAATCAATTTTGTGACGTTGCAAGTCAGATGCATCGAAAACTGTGTTGATGATTTCTTTAAATTACTTATGTATGGATATTGTTCTAGTGGAATCTCGAAATTAGGTATTCTAATTTAGAGACTTAAGGGGAACATACTATTTAGACGGCCGAAAATGAGGCATTTTTCATGAATTTTTTTGAAGGTGATAAAATAATCGCATCATTTTGAAATTGTGGTATCATTTTTTTTTATGAAAGAAAATGGCGGCTCTGTATGTTATTTGGCCCAGGCGTCTTTTGCGTGACACCGAAAAGTGCTTCACTTGTCACGTTCTTTCTAGTGATCTGAGACCAAAAAAACAACTATTTTTCGATTACTGACATGTAAAGGGGAAGGACTAACCTAAAAAACAATGAAAAAGTATAAAATTAAAAATTTGGTAGGCTGTTGAAAAAAATGTTCGAATTTTCGACCATTTTTTCGACAGTTTTTACTCCAAATAAACATTTTATTTACGGGATATGTTTAAAACTTTAGGTTTGTCCTTCCGATAATATTATAGAGAATCACCTCCCAAAAATTCAGCCAGACCGACCAATAACTTCTTGAGATACAACATGAGCAGTTTTTGAAAATGAAGTTTCGAGATAATCGCGTTTAAAGTTTCAGTACGATAAAACTATTAGGTTTAGTGACTTACCGATCAATCAGCGATTCCAGACGCATATAATAATCCTTCAGCCTCTTCGAAAAGCTGATTCTCTTCCATTTGTTGCTGTTTTGTGGCTATACGAGTTGCTTTACTTTCAGAAAGACTCATCTTGTTCTGCCTCGCTACTCGCGCCTCAATGGTGTTTTCGGCGAAAACTTTCGAATAGGTGCCAGCAATTATATCTAAATTATTCATAATTCTAAGAATCGAGGTGTAGCCTTCAGTAAATATCCCAGCAGCAATATAGGCTGAGATTTCAATGATTTTTAGACCAGAATGTAAGTGCTTTGGGGATAATCGCCAAACTGTCGCGTTGAAACTTACATTGGCATTCTGAGTATAGCCACCCATGCATCTTTCTAGTAAATCATCTCTAGACAAATCTTCTTAAATTAGTAGGACTGTTTAATCTCGTCGCCAAGTAATAGAGTAAGATCTTCAAAGAATTATACAAAGATATTGTGAAAGAAACGTTGTTCCACCCCAAGCGCTCCGGCTACCTGACTCGCTAGTTTGCGGTATGCGGACCCCGGCGCTCTCGACTATGTGCAATGACTTCATAAATATTTGATATTTCGATTTGTCCTTTTTCTAATACATTCTTAATATATTATACTTTCGAAATATGAAAAAAAAAATCGATTTTTTGAAAATTCTAAATAGTATACTCCCTTTAAGTCGATATTGTATTGCATAAAGGCGAAATTTGGGGATAACCTTTACTGCAGCAAGGAAATTCCTCGTGCTCGAATATAGCTCAAATGTTATATGCGTGAAAATACGCATGACGTAGATGACAGTTCTTTTACACGCTGTTACAGAACTATTGTAGGACCTTGGGTCTCAGTAGTGCTCAATGGCATATTATGCGGAGACGGAAAAATTGCGTTTATACTATTCGCCTTACAGCTTAGAAAATGCGATGAACGTTTAAAACATTTAAGATTCAAAATTGTAGCCGAGGAGTGAAACAGCTGCAGTAATGACTCAAAAACGTACAACTATTAAGAATATATGCAGGCTAACTAGGGATGAATTGTGAAGCACAAGCATCTCTGACCAATGTCTGCGCGCGTTGGTATTAGTTGTGACGTCTCGAATTACTACTAGCGTTCGCTGCGGCAAAAAGCTAAATCTTCCATTGGCTTATCGGTGACAATTCAGAATTATATAGTGCATCAGTAAGATATTTTTTCGATTCCTGCGGAACCCTTTTTTCGATTTTCAGAGTAATTCTGTAAAATAGCATGATGAGTACCGGTCCGCGAGCAGGGAGGGATGCAATGTTCGAGGATAATGATGCACGCAGTATTTGTTATAGTTATGCTTATGAGTTATGACTATAATCAATGCTGTGCACAGATGATATACTTTATTATCATATCGAATATAGTGACATCGGCCTGTAATGAACCAGACATGTGTAGCTTTCGGCGCCTGAGTGACAACAAAAGTCATGAAGCGAATGCGGAAACTACTTCTTAATAGGTTGTCGCATTGATCTAGCTTAGTATACCGTTACAAGTTCCCGGTATTTAAATATGCCACAACAGCGATATGTTTTATAACTATATCAGTGCCGACAGTTACCTGTACTTTATAATTTATTCTACTGAGGAATGCTTCGATTCTTATACACTTAATTACTGCTTTTTGTATAAAAATTTTTGGGTGCAAAGTTTCCTCGCTTCGAGTTCTCGTTCGTGTGATGCACGCATAGAAAAAGCAGTTCAGGACCCCATTAATTAACCATTTACACATTCAGCTGATGACCCGATGGGTGGAGTGTCACATTCCTTATCTTTGAGCATCCCGACACTCGCAAATCCGAGTGTCAATTCCGGCAGCGCAAATAGACTCACTTTTTTAAAAAGTTCGAATCGTACAATTTTGCCATTATGCCAAATGCATATTTGATGTAATTTAATGAATATCACGATAGGCTAAACAATTTTCTGTATCAATTGTTGACGCACACATGAACAACTAGGCCCCCATATATGTTGACGCAAAAAACATATTATATATTGAAATATATTAATCATATGAAAAAGCATGCATTATGCGTATATGTTCGACATAAATATTTTTCCATGTGGACTATAACATCAGACAGCTTCACAGCATGGACGCGATCATATTGTGACACCGGTTTCACATTCAGATAGCCTCTCAAAGTGGAATCGACTTCATAGTTTTATTAGGATTAAATGAGTGGTGTATCCTTTTCTCAAAGATTCATAAACTCACATACAATAATCAAATTTTCAAATATATTGTTTAGAAGAGATCTCTTCGAAGAAATTGATTTTCAAAACTGTTTTTAATTAAATTCTTCATACTTTAAATAATTTGGAAAACTACATCGTAGATATTCTTGCAATCCTATAAATAATTTCGTATAAAAACTTTGAATTTATTCGCATGATTAATCTTTCTAATGTTTCACCAGCCATACATATATCACCCAATCAATTTTAACTTTTGTTGGGACAAAAATAATTAATTCTTCTCTTGTCAATAACGTGTATTCATGGATTATCAATGAACATCAAAAATTTAAGACGTACGTGGAAATGTCGAATTTATTCCAAACTGAGCAGTTTTTAAAATATATGTATGTATATGAAGTAAGACGCAGTATAAAACAAAGGGTGTTATTTATACAAGTTAGATTGAGTAAAATGGTACTTTATTAAAATTTACTCTTACAAATTACTTTCAGTACTTTTTCGTCCGACTTTATTTGTATCACTCTCTTCTGAATTAGTTTTTTTTTCTTTTAAATACACCGATAACAGTACATGGCGAGATACTACAAAGGATAAGCGCCTGTCTGCACCCCATGTGTCTGGACAGGTACTTCGACCGTTATAACCGCTTTTTATTATTATAGTTACTTTCACCGTTGTTTCGTGTCACTACCACACGGTAAGGCTATAAAAACCAGCTTTAAAAAAGCACATACAGTTGATTTTCCCCAGGATTCGAAACCTAAAATTCGTTGGTCGTCTCTACAATCGCTGTTTAACGTTCCACTGTTCCCTCGATCCCACATGTATCTATAGACACAAAAAAACGTCTGGTACTAAATAGTTTTCAAAACTGTCCAATAAATGTATTATTTAGTATTTATAAATCTTTATTTTACCTTCAACGGTAAATTTTCCTGTATAATACTACACATACGTGTTTTTGCATATATCCATGCTATACCTGTGCAACACATTTTTTAAGGCCTTAAAAAAGGTTTTTTGCTAAATCATTTCGGAAAGTCCTTTTATAACATGCGTATACACCTCAATGTACAGTATACATATAATCAAGAGATACGCAATTTTAAAAATTAAATAACTCTTCTAAAAAGTATTACTTAATAATATACTTTTTTTACGATCGTGCTTAGAAAATATATATTATACAAATTTAACGAAAATTAACGAACGGTCTTGATATGAGTTTAAAAATAGGAAAGTTTTTAGTTCTTACAATTTACTAGCGATTAGAGAATACTACAGTTAATTTGGTTTACATAACAAAGATGCTTACATACTTCCACAATATAATTCGTCAGCATCGAGTATTAAAATATAAGTTGAAGCGTTCTTACATTACATCAAAAAACGTTCAAACAAAGCATGGAGGCAGAAGTTTAAATATTTGACGCGAGAATAGAAACAAAACGAGAGGCTTACAGTGGAAAGATACATAGAATATAAGCAAATACTAAACAACCCTATAAATAGATGGGCGCTGGGATTGTTGATATACAAAAGTAAGTAGATAAAAGATTCGTCAACTCCCGCGAGCCGTTGCCATGAAAACATCCATTTTATCGTTCATCATCGTGCCTGAAGCTATCGGTTATCAGATACTTCCTCGCCATGAATTGCTTTCGTTACGAGCGCCCCGGTGTCACATTATGTAAACCCATTCTGAGAACTACGTAACCGTAACAGCATCGATAAAGGGAAGGAAATACTAGAGCTAACATAAGACGTAGACATATAGTACGATCACTGCAACATGTCTCGTTAGGTCATATAAAACCGTAAAAGTTTTACGTCTATCCTATATGACTATTATGAATTCTTGAAATCTACGTAAAACGTCATCCAATTCTTACCAAATACATGCGGGATTAATTTCGGTTCGATCATGCGGTTATTGCAATGTCAACAACGTCAGTCGGGAGCCGTTAGATAACCATTTGTGAGAAAGCAAATAAATAAAAGCCATAATCCTCTGTAATGTAATCTCAAATTGGGTTACAGCAGAACCTACGTGATTTAGTGAATAAGCAAAAGAACAGTTAAGAAAACGCTTATTAATATTATGCTTAACAAAAGATTATTAACGTTCACCAAACAAATTATTAAGTTTGAGAATAATGAATGTATTTTTGGTACGTCGTTATCTTTCAAAGACAAAGATCGTTTTTACAGGGTACAGCATAGTTAACGGGAAAATCTCATTAATATGTATAGACTTTACGGAACCATAAAATAATTATTTATTAAATATACAACAGGTTGTGTAGGGTTTTGGAAGCACAATGTATTATTAATGCCAGTTTGGGTACAGCTGGTTATGAGAAATAATAATTTGCGAACAATCTGATATCACCTCATGCGCGCCTTTGACTCATATTATCGAATCCTTTAATTATTCGAATTGCACACACCTGTGTTTCACAATTTATCTGTCGATATTGGTATTGAAACTACAAGCGGGTGAAACTACAGCTTGACCTATTTTTTCTGAAATTTTCTCGGTTGGTAGAATGCCTCACAATTCCTGTAATTTTTAATTAAAAAATAACGTTGAAATTTTACCAAAGCACTTCCGATACAGCTATTCTTTTTATAACGTAACGCTATCGCACAGTAATCTGTTTTTTAAATTTCTTATATTAATCTAAATTTTTGACGGGTTTAATCCAAGGTAATTCGTAAAAAACCAGTATATCTGCATTAAGGTCAACTAATAGTTTTATAAATCTCCACAATCATAAAGTAGTTTAATTAAATTATATTAACACGTGTTTTATATATAGCTAGAAGTAGGATTCCGTGATTACAAATCAATTGGTAAAAAATAAATACTTCCGCGTATGCTAGGAAATAAACATAACATATCTTTCGATAATAGTAACTGAAATTAAAATGATTTCATGCGAATTATTTATAAGACAATGGACGTAGAAACAAGACCAATTTAATAAAAAGCAAGCAAACTAAACTGAACCAACTTTATTGTTGCTGATTTAACATACACACCTATCTAATTATTATGTTTTAACCTTTTTCCTGAAGACTCATATTGATCCAATATTCTATTCAAACTAATTTACAAAATTGATTAAATATATTTATTACATATGTATATAAATATATTTCCATAGAAATTGGCTAAGTGTTGGTGATTAATAGAATAAAAAAGTTCTTAAAGTAAAAACAGATTACCTACAACAAGAATTCTCGCCAACGGAATCCAATATGGTTGCCAATATTGATCTCCTTTTTTATAACTCATGGGAACAATTCCTCAACGTAAAGTTTGATAAAAGGGATCTTTGCCGTTTTCGGCCATTTCAATAGTAAAAAAGTAGAAAACTGAAATACACGTAGGTATACTGCTCCGAGGGCAACTCATTTATCTAATAGACGGAGGAACAAGATTTATTAATATTATCTTGCGTTGTTTCATGTGAAAAAAAGCTTGAATATTCGTCTTTCAATTTATAGCTTTTTATCAAGATCAATCGAGCATGTACCTTGCATTTTGTACACTTTAGAATTCAGTGCTTGCATTCCATTCGTACACGAACTAAAAGTAAGAATGTATTTTAAATTTTCCACTCAATTTGTCGTGTATCGTTTGTCTCACTGCGCACTGTTCTAAAAAGATACATAATAACAATATAATATTTATGTCACATATCTGAACTTTATATACTTGCAAAAGCAAATTTATAATAAGTATGTTTTAACAAAAGTTTGAACATTTAAATCAATTTCCAATTAGCCATTAAACCCAATTTTGACAATTGAAAGTGTTCAACTCGCTATGCACGAACCACAAGCTAATACCATGCAGAATTCAGACTATAGTTTCGTGACATCTGTAGTTAACCCTAGAACGGTGAGACAGAATATCTGTACGTGTAATTACAATATACGTAGCTGACGTTCCTGGTGACATCATCTCATCGTATTAGTCTTAATATTACTGTAGTATTATTATTTGATTAATAGCAAAGTATGTTAACTGTTATACAGGCATGACTGCTCGTTACATTAACGAATATGCAAACAAATTAAACCTTTCAACGCCTGAACGCCATCGCTCGCTACAGAGGGCGTTGCTTAGAGCTGATAGCATAGTAGGTACCTTATGGTACTGAGACTGTGTTCGTGCGTTATTGAGAGTTTAGATACTGCTACTTTATGCTTTCAACGAACCCGTAGTGTGCCAAGCGATAGTGTAACGCGAAGTAGTTACATAGGTGAAAATGGGGAAAAGCTTATTTCGAAACTAGTTGTAAGTAGTGTAGCACTCTAGAATGTTCAGGCCCATGTACTAACCTTCCCGCAGCCTTGTGGGTAAGCTTATCACTTTTCCTTTGCTCTGTCTTGCCGCGATGTGGGAAAAATGCCCAGGTATTAAAAAATTTAATGACACAACTCAACTTAAATGCTAGGAAAACCATAGGTAAAATACCAGAAGTTGAAGAAAAAATCGTAAATATTATTTATTCTTCTTATAAAATAGTGAAATACATTTTTCCTTTGCTAGTAAGACATTATCACCACGTAGAAGTCAATATGCTCCATGCTTCCACATGATATTTATATTGTTTCATTCAAAAACGAAGAATTTCGTTTATTTAAGTTATAATTTTTTCATCAACCTTACCATAAAGTATCGTTGTGAAGTTTTCTTTGACCTGTCTTAGATATTTAATAGTACATTGAGGCATAATTCATAAACACATTAAAATTCTGACCTTTATCTTTTGTGCTCACGCTCGGAATATCTTTGAATATATGCAAGAACACACTCTGCACACATTTGTACACTAAGATATAGGAAACGCAACAAACATACGATGGGTTACAGAAGACGTTCACTTCAATTAATTACAATCTCTCAACTGTCAGTTTATAATATGATACTAAGCATACCTTAAGATTTATTAAAAATGATAAGTCAATACGTATAGGTCTTATTACACAATTCATACCTGACAATTTTCTGTGACAGAATTTCAGGCGGCATACCTAACACCTACGTACCTAAGAATTTTAGGATATGTTGTTTACTACAAACTGTCACTTAAAATACATATCTTTTTTACCATTTAATAATATATATTCTGAGGTTGTATATAAGCAAATTTCTATCGAAAAATATTAATAAATAACAAAGTTATTGTTGTTTCCGTCGGAATATCTTTAATTAGCTTGTTAGCAGTGGACGAAATTTTGAAGAAGTGACTGATCTGAAATCAAATAACCAAGCAAATTTTAAATATATTAATTGATTTAAATACTACCGTGTCAAAATTAATGTTATTTTAACAAAATGGCGATCATTTAAACTCAAACTTCAGAAATTCGCAATTACTATCTTAAGTTTTTTGACGACAAAAATATTAAAAAATTAGAAAATGACAAGCAGATATGACAAATTCAAATAGTCTAAGTGGTTGTTGAGAAATCGTGTCGACAGATTTCAAGACGTGGTATCGAGGGAAACGCGTTTAAAGTTTCAGTCGGCACTTCGAGTGCATCGGAGTCGTTACACATAAAAGAATTATAACTTTGTTACTTTTGCGAATTTTATCTAAATATTTTAGGGAAGTTTCTTTTAAGAAGTAGAAATTCAAGAAAATGTAAAAACAAAAAAATCGAATTTTCGTTGTGAGTAGCCCCTTGTGGGTGGATAGCCCCTTAATTCATTGCATCTCGAATTAAAAATAAATTCTGTTTCCGGATCAAAAGAACGAGATCAGACTCATCAAAATTGATAATGGTCCGGTTATTACAATCCCGCTTATGACGATCGATCGCATATTGCATTCTACTTGCTCCCCTTAAGTTTGGTTAGAATATAAATACATCCCTACCAATTTTCATTTTGTTTATTACTTCATCCATTTAGTACGACGTCATTCCTGTGTCCCTTAAATGTCTTTATAAACGAACTCCACTGTATTTATCGAACGACCAGACTTAGATCCGTGTGAGGAGAACGAAATTAGATGCATGAGGACCGAAGTATTATTTATTTCTGACTCGGGTATATTAGAAATACAAATTAACTCGAGACCATTTTTGCACAGTTTTGAAGTTTGTTTACAAAAAAACGAGCAATTACCTTATCTTCAAAACAATCCCCATTATTTTCTACATATTTCCACCATCTCTCAGGCAACTGTCGAATCTCGCTTCGGAAAGAAGGTGGTTTTTTTCTGAAGATTGATATTTTTATCCTTTAAACCTGTGGAAGCATTTTTGACACGTACTATAAGACACACCATTTTCACTTAACAGAGGTGAAACAAATCAGCCTCTTAGCCCCTGCAACATTTTTCTTCAGTTGGAATACGAAAAGGAGGCAGTGCTTAAAATGTTGCTTTTTGAATGATATCGCTTTCATTACTAGTTTTTGACGTTATATCAGAAACACTGTCAACTAATTATACCTCATTTCAAAGCTTAAGGATGACGTCATTTATTAAATTTTGAGGCTGAGAATTAATTTGTACACCTAATAGTCGACTGTATAGCGTAATTAAAGAAGTAGTAGAGTTTGACTGAAGTCAAATCAATAGCTATATATAATTCGTTAATTTCAATTAAATAATTTAAAAATATATTTAAGAATCTGAATTTGACACTAGCAAGTAATAATTATTCTTATAAATAAATCATAATGCTCACTGATCGCAAAAATCTGCATCATTAATTTTTCCCTATCTTTTACAGATGGAAAAAAAGAGGACGCGAAAGAGAGAAACACAGCTGCCGCATGCCTTTCGCTTAACAGTAATTTCTTTATAAGTGTATGGTAAATGATGTTTCTCTTTTTATCGCGAACGCCTTGGATATCAAGGTTTCCGCAAATATACATATTTCAAAGAATAGGTTAACTTGCTCATTTTTTCGAAAATTAAGACATCTGGCTAAAACGAATGATTTCTCCCCTACCACCTCAATTTCGCCCAACTATAGTTATTAATATCTCTTTAACTGGACATTTAAGCAAATTTTGGTCTGAGCCAATAGACGTAGCGGATTGAGCTTTTTCAATTAGGCATTAAAGAATGTAAGTTCAATAGGGTAGCATAATCCTACCATACTACTTCAATATCTTGTTATGTCAACCTGTGTCTAGAATTCTTGAATTTGTTTTCATAATTCTCGAGGTATGCAAAAATTGTATAAAAGAAATCTACGTGATCACAATTTTTCCTGACTTTTTAATCACCGCATGAAAACACAACATATTTTGTTCACATCGTCTATAACAAGAGTTATGGATGATTTAATTAGTGGAGTTATGTATTCTCAAAATCAAAACTAATTTAATTGAAGAAAAAAGACATTCATTTTTAATGTCTTGAAAAGGTCACATAATAAAGTAGACCAAACAATTGTCCTAGTAATATTGTCGAAACAATTCATCTCTTGTTCATAGCTGTTACTAAACCTGTACTCTCAGGCGTTATATTTAAAGAAAAGTGGCAACGTGGTACAAGGGTTGACAGCGACGACAAAGATGTCAGAAACTTAGTGATCGGTAACAGGACAGCAGATTCTTTTATCCGCCGCGAATGGGACATAAATTTAACCTAAAAGTAGTGAAAAGTTTCCATCAGTCTTTTTTGGGTCAAAGTTTCGTAACCGCGTCATTACTCGCAACATCCATTAATTTCATGATACGCATTAACTTTTATTAGTATTCAGTAAAAGTACGACCAACTGCATATACATATGAATAATAAGCTTTATATGAAAATTTCGACTGTCTCTACTCTAATTCCTCACGTCTGGTCATATTATTATTACAGGTCATTTTTTGTAGTGAGCCCTCTGGAACAATTACCAAATTACTACGTTATTCATGGGGCAGCCTATTATGGAAATGAAATCTTGCACGTATATGTAACAGATGTAACTTCTTTTTACCCATTGTCAAAGGATAAACTGTTTTACTTGTACAGAAGATACATATACAGGGTGAGTCGTTTAACTTGGCACAAACGAATACCTCAGAAAGGAAACATTTTACGAAAAAAAAAATGTTCAAACAAATTTCATTTGGTTTCGAGGGGGAAAGAAAGTGCTGTGCCGTTTTTGCTTCGTCATAGAGAAAGCTATGTGACGGTGGAAAATTTGCCTGTCTAGATTTTCATGTCACCACGTTCAGAATGTGCCAAAACGTCGAGAAAACACGTTTGGAGAAAATGTGCGGATGTATGAATGTAATGCCTCCTAAAATTCAAACGTGTATAACTCAAGAACGGTTTCAGCTACAGCCTCCAAATTTTGCACCTATGTGCAGCTCTATAATCCCTTCATTGACTATCATTTTCGTCATGATTGAAGCTGCGGCTCGGATTTTATGACATTTTCAAATTCCCCAAAAAAGGACGTTATCACTCTAGCGATCGCAAATTTTGTGATAATCGTCTAAATAATTCTTGAGAAAGAGATTTGTATCCAAGGTTGATTGGTATTGCATTTGGGCCGAATCCATCGAGAAGTTTTGATTTTATAATATTTTGAATTTTACGAAAAATTAAATTTATCAACATAACTCACGTCAACTTTGACCGATTAAGCTCCAATTTTCCAAAAGTATAGAATATCATTTAGCCGTGAGATGTATTAAATTTGGCGGAGATCGGCAAAACGGATCTGATTATACATATATTCATGTTTTTGAATTTCAGCCGATTTAAAAATATTAGACCCGAAGAGATCATGCAAGAGATTTATCCTTAGATGCGTTCTCTACAGTATGAAGCACCCCAAGTTGTGAGAGACATGGGGTCTCACGTTAAACAAGCTGCAAGTTGAAACTTGTAATTTGCTTCCTCCAAATCGTATTAGCGTACGAAGTCCCTATATGAGGAAGCCAAGAATTTAAATTTTGCAATTTGCTTCCTCTGAATTGTCGGTAGTAAATGAAGATTCATCTATGAGGAAGCCAAAGATTTAAAAAAATTGAAAATGGTTCCTCATATAGGGACTTCGTACACTACTTACGATTCGGAGGAAGCAAATTGCAAGTTTCAACTTGCAGCTTGTTTTAATGTGGCGGTTTTCAAGATCTTTCGAAGGTCAGCTTGGCTTTTTTAAATGGGAACCTATATTTTTTATTACAGATTGTTATGCTGTACAAAAAAATCAATTAACTTTTGTCTGAAACATTTTTTAATAGGATCAGTATTTTCAACAAGAGAAGAAAGAAATGAACTAAAGCTTTATTCTAGCTCAAGAGAGTTCGAAAATACATTGATGTTGAAGGACACCATTTTGAATACTTATTGTAATATTATTTAGCAACATTAACAATAAATAGGTTATTTACGCAAGAAAAAAACATTAATTAACTTTTTTCTTCTCTTCCGATTTTCATATCTACAAAATCGCTATACTTATTAGGTCTACCGGAAAGTTCTGTCCGTTTCTATGACAACAATTTTCGACACGTAAACACATGTTTATTTGGGGCATGTTCGGCTCTCTATTTGTATCGCTTAAGGAGGTTCGACAGTAACTTGCTAGTCAAAACAACGTCTATTTTTTTTTCGTTTCTCCATGAAAAATTGCGATTAATAAAATTATTTCGATTTTCAAGAGTTAATACGTATATATTCTTAATGTTCTTCTTCATAATAAAAATTTGTATTTTGTTTTATTCCAAAAACGGACAGAACTTTCCGGTAAACCTAATAATAATAATCCCGGGGTCTACGCTTGATGTTGAAATAACATTGAAAATACTGGTCCTAGTAAAGAATATTTCAGACAAGAATTATTTGGTTTTTAACATAGCTTAACAGTCTGCAATAAAAAAATATGGTTTTCTCATTTAAAAAACAAAGTTGACCTTTGAAAACCCTTGAAAACCGCCTCGAATAAAAAATAACGGTACAGCATTTTTGACCCCCCTCAAAACCAAACGAAATTTGTCCAAACAATTTTTTCGTAAAATGCTTCCTTTCCGAGATATTCGTTTGTGCCAAGTTAAACGACTCACCCTGTATAACTTACTAGACTCTGTATTTGTTAAAGTACTGATAAAAAGGACAGGGCACTTAACAACGAACAAAGGGAAGTACTTACTAATAACATTACAGATCATCTGTAGGTAATGAAAAGATTAAATAAATAAAAATGTTCGTATGTACTCGAATTAAGGAATGAGAAGTAAGAAATACGTCATATATGTAGTATAAAGAATATACCTGTGTACAGCAATTATACTGATGTATCAATAAACATAGGGGGTTTTGCCAATAGTGTTGCGCCAATAATGAGTCACAGGTTTGTATGTAATTATTTGCTAGCAAATTTTGCGACCAATTTCTCATAGAAGTTCAGATTGAAGAGATCTTATCCGAATTAATTTAGATAATTAAAGGTATATAATTACATATCATAGCGAACACCATGCTATCCTTTTCAATCCAAGCATTGTCAATGGCAACGCTTCAATAGAGCCTTTCAAAACTTCAATTGAAAATTACAATATCTGTTATATTCGGTATTATTAACAAGTTTCGTGCCGGATCGATTCTTGGTTAATTTCCATTCAGGCCGCGCGGGGCATGGCTCAGGCGACACGAAACCGTGTTCAAATTTTCGCATGGATTTTTAATTCAACATCAACTGATATTCATAATTATCAAGGAAAAGTAATTCGTACGAAAAATTCTTGAAATTAGCAATTCTTTATAATTTTTTGATATTTGTGATCGCATTCAAGATGGCGAATCAAAATTTTTAAATCTTTCGATGTATGTAGAACTGAATTTTACAAAGTTTTAGGGTTATATTAAAAAAAAAAAGTGATGTGATTTGATTCAATTTTTTTCATACTACTAATGAAAGATTACGCAGCGTTGACGAGTTTCAGGAAAAGCGATACTGATAATTCGAAACTAAAAATATTAAGTAATTCAATTCAATGATACCAAAAACTTTATGAAACTGATTTTAACGCAAATTGCAGCATCTGTTATGAAAATGAAAGAAATCACATCGCTTTTTGTAATATGGTCCATCAAACTACAGTATATCAATATATAAAACTTCAGTATATCAATTTTTATGAAAATTGGATGCATAGTTGCCAAAATTAAAAAAAGAATGTTTTGGTCCTCATAATTGCCACCCATCCCAAAAGTGTTCCGTCCCAAAAGTTCGAACACCATTAATTTTTCTATGAATCATCATCATCATCAATTTTTAAACAGATTCAAAACAATCGTCTAACTAATCCAAAACAAACTGCTGTCTTATATATTTCGAAAAGAATGTCCTTTTCCATATGAAATCTCGAGGTATAATTTTCTTGCGTTTTTCAAAAACTATAAGTATGGAACAATTACAACTGGAAACAGAAACGGAGATCGATAAGTTTGGATACAATTTCATGAATTGTTCATTATAATATTAAAACATAAGATTTTATAATAGTAACGGTAGTACTAAAAAAATAATGGTCTTTGAAAGCAGACAATTTAAAAATGTATTCCAATCTCACTCTTCACTGATCTCGAAAATCAACAAGTCTATTGAAATAGTCTATAATACAATAGCTATGAATTATGCATAGACACGTGCACCAAACTATGCACAAAGCCATGCATCAGAGTTTACATAAGAATATTGAAGTATCGTCCCTTTTCTCATGATTAAAATCAGATTGGATACTAAGGAAATTGCTTCCAGGATTATAAAACTGCCCAACAATTTATATCTACGCAGTGTTTTGCAATACAGTACACTGAAAGATTTTGAACGTTATTAAATTCTGCAATTAACTCTCTGGTCTGCAGCATTTTTTATCGCTACGTGGAAGTAGACCCGGGTCACCAGTGACCCAGAAATTTGTATCCTGTATAAGGATGGTTCAAATTTGTTATTTTTATATTGTATATAGTAAAATGAAATAGTCAGAATGTCCAGTGAAAGGACATGTATGTTAGAACATGATATGTTTATCCTAAAAGAAGTCATTAGGAAAAGAAGACGAAAAGACGCACAAAATAACTTTTTTGGGTTTCTTAACCCTTTTGTCATGGGTGTCGACTATAGTCGACTATGTGTAGTCGGCACCCATGCGACAACCTGTGTGTATGTACATACAAGAGAATCCCATGGTGGCGTTGAAAGACATAAGTGCGAACACCGAAGACTACCGACGTGCAATGAGCACACTTTGCGGCGCGGTGCCTCGTTCAGTGGCGTCACTCTAGCGGAGCGGACCGCCGTAATAAAAAGGTTAACGATATCTCTGTTATTTTTCATGCAACTAAAAGTTGGTGTGTTTCTTAAACTGGATACTTTGTTCTACATGACTATGTACATCGTTTTTATAAGCTTTCGAAAAAGTATATTTCTATTAGAGTATGAAAAAGGACTTTGATGAAAATCAAAAAATTATATTTTTGACTGATATTATATTTCCTTTAAACTTTGAGTTTTTTGTTGACATATAATGGGTGTAATAGAAATTTTGATGTGTAAGGTTTAAAAGTATAATCCGTAAAAAAAATTACAAGTTAAAATATATTTTAATAAACGAAAATGGTAAAAAGAACGAAATAAATGTGTTTTCTTATAAGATTTATATGCATTTATTGATTATAAATTATATAAAACTTGAAAAAATAATAGTAGAAATATAAAACTTTCAAAGCAATGAAAGATTAAACTAACTTTCAGAACAATTAACAGTGAAACAGTGATTATTATATTCGTAAGTCAAAGCCCAACTGTGGACGCCATTATACCAATTAGGAGGGCCCTATTTTTCTTCTAATTTTCAGTATAGTACCTCCTTCCCTTGAAACTGTCTCTCAGCGGGAATGCTACTTATAGAAGGCGCTTGGATCACTGGTGATCCAGATGTAGACCAGAGAGTTAAATGGGCAGCCAACAACTATTTACGTACATAATACAATGAAACGAAATCGGATAATTCATATATAAAAACGTGATTATGAGAGACATAATTCGAAAAGTATTAGTGTATTCTCCATTATGTAACCAAATGAAACCTCTATTTATATAACGTCAATGTACTAGTTTACTTTATATAAATAAGAGACAGATTGCAACTGATGTCTGCATTAAATGTAATATTGTGTTTATTAGATATTTGTGCCGATTCAAATGAGTAAAGCATAAGTTATAAGCAAGAAAGTATATGTATGTGTCGCGTGCCTTAAGGCCCAAAGGGCCCCGTGATTGGTGCGTTTGGGCTAGAGCGCTCGAGGCAGTTAGGAAGTAGTGGGGAGCCGCCGCCTCACGACAGTTTGCCCAAGGAGCGTGTCAGAGCGTGTGTTTGAACATAAGTGTGGAACAATCGGTACTTTCTTGAGAACAATGGATTCATCAAAGTTGCAGTGATGTGGTATCGTGGGATGTAAAAACTTGAGGAAATAAATTTAGAATTTGAAGATGCTACAGTACTATGTCTATGGTATCAAAATATAGTAAAAGTGGTGAAACATTCGTCAATATGCGGCTGATCAAAATGTAGACTGGAAAACTAAATTTTTCGTGTGTCATAATATAAATTACATCGTCGCGTGGATTCTGTGATATTATTTATGATATTGATACCGAAGTCTCTCGAAGGAGGGGGAATACGAAGTGAGAAATTTCAAGGGTGAATTATTACGTCACATCTCGGAAGATCAACAATGGAAACCAACGAAGGCAGTCAATTCTCAAATAAGAAACCGATGGGAATAAGGGTTGAGGCGAATTTTGAACATTTAAGTACGTACATAGATAGACTGGTGATCGACGATCAACATACGTTAAAAGTATTTTCTTTGCCTAATAATGGAATGACACCGATATCAAAGGTTTCGACAGAAAATGCGGCGAAAGATCTTCCACAGACCTTGACGAAACCTCACCTTGTCGATCCTTTGTTCAACTTTTCCGGCAAAAATCATAATTTTCTAAAGGACTCTCTCAATCAACAAAATTTTAATATCGTGCAGAAAGATTTTGATAGAGCACCAAAGAAACCTAGTTCTGTTCAAAGAAGTTACTCAAAGAGTAACTTCCTTTGGCCAGAACAAGTTAGACATAACAAGAAAAGCTACATAGAAGAGCAATGGGAAAAAATTTTAAATCGGAGGCAGATGGATGGCGAATTAACCATATCCTATTTCTTTGACAAGTTAGCCTTATGTCAAACTGTTAATCTTGATTTTGAAGAGACAAGAAAACAGATTCTCTTTGGACTAACATCCAATTTTGTGTTTGTTCAGACGATATCAAAGTCATATAATAATGAACAGGATCTTCTTTATGATATTTTGAAAACAGAAGACTTAATCTCAAAAAGAAGACGGATACGTAATCAGCAGTATAGATTCACGAATAACGAAACCTGCTATAAAAAGATGTTGCATTTACAAAATGATAAAGTATCATTTAAACAGGAGAGCTGCGACGAAATGGAGAAAAAGCGTGAAGTACGTTTTCGATGTGGAGGTACGGGACATTTTGCAAAAGAGTGTCAAAATCAAAGACGTATCGTTTGTTACCGGTGCCAAGAAGAAGGGCATATAGCATCCGGATGTTCAATGAAGAACAAGCATAATAAGAAAAAGCGACAAGACATTAAACAAGAGTAATAGAGAGCGTGATTGAAAAAAAATTCAGAAGTATCAGAGAGATTACGTGAAATAAAAAACAGTTGTCAGCGATTACCGAGCTGATATTTCGCGGAAAGGAGGAAACAAATGGCATGTTTGATGAGAAAATGGTTAAAAAGATCATTCCGAAAATAACCGCATACTATCGATTAACGATTGCGGGTCACTTAGCAATATTAAGAAGTTTACCGATATTTCGTATGTAATGAAAACGTTATAAATTCGTGATAACACCGTATACATATGTTTGCTTATAATATCAGGAAAGGTGTAAAATACATAATTATTAACGATTGTTTAAATGATAGGTAATAAACAATCTAATAAAGTAGCTGGCTATCTAACAATAACTTGGCTTGAAAATATTCTCATAGACATTACATGTGGATGATATCTGAAGTTACAAAAGCATTTTGATTGATTTTTGATGTTATTTTTATACCAATTTTTGTTTCGTTTACTGTTGCCTCACGAGTTCTGTTGCATGATACATTGGGCGAAGCAAATATCGATTATTGTAAACTCGATTGAAAAGCAATTACAAAGCGTATAGTTTTATCATATATTTTTCCATAAGAACTGTAGAAGTTAGTATATGTTTACCTATATAGATATAAATATATTATGATTCATGCATGCTTACATGAAAAATGTAATTTACATCACTGCAAGGATAGCGTTCCTGCTTGAATGTCGCAATAATTATAAACCTTCACATTTTTAGAAAATCAGGATCTCTTGTTTGTTTTTTTAACAGCGACTGAATATGTATGTGCTATTTGTATTCGACTATATTATGTACTCGTTTACATTTCTGAAGAATATATTCGTAATTTTTTTTTATAATTTACAGTTATATAGTTTCATGTTAAACATCTGCAGATCAAAGTATTTGAAAAGTAATTGTTGAAATCACTTTAAAAAAATTATCGATACATACTGTTAAATACAAATTTTCGTAGATGAAACAAAATTTCTACATATCCAATTTTCATCATGACGCAATTATCGGAAAAACATTTATATTTAGTGATGTCATAGATTATTTCTCATTGTAAAGTTTCAATTTCAATAACAACTTTGCAGATTACTACTGAAACTTCGTCTCTTTAGTTAAGTTTCCATTTTTTCTTTTATAAAATTACAGAATTTTGCGCATTTTAAGTTTATAATAATTACTATCGAGATAATTTATATAGGAGATGTACGTCGTACCTACAAAAGAAATATGTATTTTCACAAGTAAATATTTTTACGTACGGTTGGTTGCACATGAAACTCGTATCGTATACCATTTCTTGTTTTTGATTTTCAACAAATTCATTTAACACATACCTACTCAAATTTTGTTTAATAAAATTATTTAAATATATTTTTTTGGAATCTTTATTTTGATTTGTTGAAGGAGGTTGGAATCAAATCAGTGCTAAATTTTAGTAATCGTTTTTGTAAAGTTTTATGCATTAAATAACATTGATTGAGTGTCATTTGTGTTACATCATGTGTCCCTAATCCGGAGAAACATTATTACTGATGCAATTGCAAAAAAATTGCAAAAAAAACATTAACCAATTAATGTTAATTTACGTTTTTGTTGAGTTTTTTTCAAGAATATTCCGTAATTCTTTACCCTTTTAATGCGGCACTGCTTACCCTGTTTTTCGAAAAACCCTCTACAAATGTTCTGTCTAGATATTTCATAGTGCTAACCATTTAAAAGTTACAGTCTGTTGTTTGTCCAGCGAGAAATTTCTTAGTAGAAAAAGCTGCTTAATTATTAAGAGTTAACACTACCAAATATCTAGACGGTGAATCCGTAGAGGATTATTTAAAAAACAGAATGAGCCATGAAAAAAACAGAGCAAAATTTTCGAAAATTGCCATTAGTCAGATAATATTGTAAATTTATCGTTATGAATGTTTTTCTAGGTTATTAAGGGCATGTGTTATAATATACATATCACCCTTCACTGCGATCAATTAATCCATAAAACTTTTTAACACCAATAAAAACTATTTAGTATTGGCTTGACTAGTGTGAATCGCTCCAAGCTCCTTAATTGACTAGGAATGCAAACATTACGATAT
The DNA here is from genome assembly GCA_963971525.1 of Cephus spinipes. Lineage (NCBI taxonomy): Eukaryota > Metazoa > Arthropoda > Insecta > Hymenoptera > Cephidae > Cephus > Cephus spinipes. The sequence continues at coordinate 7,581,893 of OZ020581.1, read as the reverse complement.
GTTAGAAAAAGCCAATATTAGAAAAAGATGATTTTCTAAGCACATTTATACTGCGACGGAACAAATGAGTTAAAGTGAGGTCAGTTTTATTCCATTATATTCTGACCCTTCATCAATTTTTATTAAGAAACTTATCATTAACTTTCATTAATATTAACAAGAAGGTAAACATACATTATGCATTCGTCGATTTTTAACGTTGTGATATTAGATCTATTTGTTTTGTCAAGTGCACGTGCTTTTCCCAAGTATCTCTTACGTTTTTATTTCTAGGATGATGAAAGAGTATGATTTATTGCAAGCTCGAAAAAAAGAGGAATACCACAGGGATTTAGAGATGATTGGTTCGACAGCCGACAAACATATCGCTCAGCTTCGTATCCTATTCGAAAAAGATCTTAGGAAGGTGTGTATACATGAGTAATCATAAATTTTAGATCTGCACGATTTCCCCAAAGTCAATAAAGTATGACGCACAATTTACCTTCTATGAAAACCCTCGATTCCCCGTGTTTCGTGTACTGAGACACTGGAGGAATTTAAAAAGCAAATATTAAAAAAACATTTTGCTGAATTTTTATATGATACATTATCAAGAATTAGACATCTTAAATGGTTTCTGGCTTTATGGGCGTGCCATTCATGACATCTGTACGAGACGACTCAAAATTTTTTTTAATTCTCGTATTTCACATAACCCAAAAAGTATTTTTGTGCATAAATATCAATTTCTCACCAACCTACTTTTTCATTAAAAAAATTGTATATACGAATCAGGTGTAATTATTACAAATTTCTCCTTTATTTGAATATAATCCAGCGAGAACAATATAAACAATAATACGGCAAAGGGTATGTTAAATAATAAAATCTTTGTATCTATTGTCTAAATCTAATCTTGTGCGCATAATATCACAAAATTGATAATAATCTATATGATTCTGTACAAGGTTTTGAAGATTATTTGATTCTTCAACTATTCACATATATCAAATGCACGCGACAACCAGGTTTATTGAGCTTCGATGTATGTACGTAAATCCAGGTCTCTTAATTCCATCCATTCCAGAACAGTAATTGCTGTACTGATACTCGTATATTACGTTAATATACGATTTTGATGGATGAGCCAATTTAGTGAACGGAAAAGGTACACTCGGCATCATCGAACAGTAAACTGTAGATAGGATTCCCTTTTTAATTATAATCTCTGTCCCTTTTTCCAATGAGGCACGTAACTCTATGATTATTGAACTTTTCACCCTAGTCAAAACTTTTTCAAACTTTTCGTCGCGCACGGGTGGTAGTTACAAAAGACGTGTCTACGAGCAAATGAGAACTTTAGGACTTAAATTCTTTTATTACGATACGAAAATGTTCCGATAGGAACTTTTAGTATCACCCTGTTTCGTTTTGATGGTTACCTTGCAGGCAGAATCTATGGAAGGACTGCTGAGAATCTGTCGCAAAAATGACGAGACTATGGAATATCGAATTTTCGAGTTAACTAATCTGCTCGAAACTTTAGGAAATTTTGATCTCAACGTGGCTTCTTTATGTCAATGTCTCTCAGACGGTAGGTCTATATATCATTATGACGTTATGGTGTTCTTAAACCACTCAATCGTTTCAGCATTGAAAAGCTTAACAGGACCCAGTGTCGTTCTTCGTGAAAAGATGGAGGTATTAAAAAGGTTGTCGTGGCAAGTTGATCGAAAAATTACCGAGAACTCATCCTTGGATACTATACGTACACAAAATCATATTTTGCGGGAAATCATAAAAAAGCTTAAGAGACAGGCATGTATCTCAATTCATTATCACTAAACATACCGACAATTTTTATAAACCTAATTTTGGCTTTCAATCGGTCAAATGACTGGTCGATGGTACGTTTAGTATTAAGATTATATGATTAATATAACATTTAATTTAAAGCCGTACAAACACTATAATTTTATGTACTCTTAATTATAATACTTGCTCAAATTTTAACAATACCTGAGGTATTATAAAATATTAAATGTCGTATCCATATATCCATGCTTGAATGTTAAAACCAGTATTAATTGTATGTCTACAAAGTTGCCTTTCACTCTGTAGAATTGTACTGTCGTGTACAATAGAAAGTATATCAAATGCTTGTATTTTGAAACGTGATAACGTATTCACGGTTTGAATTATAAACTTTTACTCAATTATTTCCACTTTACGTTATGGTTATGTATATATGTTTTATGCGTCTAAATTTTTAGCCAATAAAATCTAAGCAGATAGTCCTTCCATTCGTGAACTGTATACATATATTCATATTGAAAAACTGTAGATGTAAACTCGTCACACGTTTTCATGGAATTTTTTATAGGCGAAGTTAGGTAAATATTTAAATAAATATATTAAACATAGTTTAGTATATCAAAAGTTATGTTTAAAATATTTGTGTAATTCTATTACCCAAAATTTCTAGAAAAAATAAGAACAATATATCAATTTGTGTTACCTCGAACAGTTCTAAGTTTGCACCAAGGTGCTCTTGAGTTTCTCAGTTTGTTTAAATGTTTCCCTGAGGATATTTAGGAATAAGTGTACGAAGTTTGTTTCCTTGCAATAGAACATTGTCTTTTGTAAGCCCGTCAAAACTATTTTATTTTGTATTTCAAACTTTTAGAGTCTTGTGTATTTACACGTGGAAGAGTTAAACGTAGATTTTGTAGACCAAACATTTTATTTTCACTATCGCCAACTCATTGATTTAGAAAGCTTTCACCAAACCTCGAAGCCTTATCGAAGCATGCCTGGAAAAAATGGATCCTCGTTTTACAACTCGGGCGAAAAAAAACAGGCCGTAAATCTTAGATTTTGTCATTCCCATCCACATCATAAGTTAAGGAGTTTCTCGATGTTCACAGTAACTTATTATTGATTTATGTTTTCAGCACTAAATTCGAGAAATATCTTCCACTAAATTTCACGAAGTTATATTAGCTATTTTTTTTACTGAATGATGTATTATCCTGATTAGGATTTTAAATATAACATACAGGGATTACTGTATGTAACGAATTATAAGTAAGAAAGAAAGATTAATATAGGTGTAATAAATATCACGGTTGTAATACGAGGAGCGAACGTTATGCCTGATTAAAATTGATGTGAGCGATACTAATTATTACCCTAGATGTGTAGTGTAAAAGCAGTTTTTGTAGAATATATTGATTTATGAGAACGCATGCGATTTTCGTATATGTAAGCTGCATTTAAAAAAAAGTCTTTATACCTATGTTTATTAAATGAAAAATTACTTTAACGGTCCTGAAAATGTCAATTTTATGGATCATTAAAGTATTATAGACAATTGGTCATCGTCTTTCGTCCATTATAATCTTATAAAAACATTTAATGTTCTTCTCCCTGTTCATAAAGGTGCTTCTAATGTGTAAAGCATAGAATTTGTCGCAGGAGATACGTGCCAACGTGTATTGTAGAACGAATCAATACAGTAGTCCGTTAAGCGCAGTGTATCTGCACATATGCGCGCATAGCGGCATGTACTTTTGCGAAATTAGAAGTTCACACGATTTGCATATAAATTATTTGATAAAGAACATGGTACATAAATGATATATTGTAATGCTAAGTAATGCTTAAGTTGTATTTAGAAGGATAATGATTCATAAAATTGCATGAAACAAATCATATCCTATGTATGTTAAAGGTCGATGCTATTATGATTATTTTATAATTAAAAAAAGACTCGTGAACTTTATACCTTCTAGTTTCGTTAGTCTTCTATTTAACTTATTCACTAGTTTTATGAATCAACCTTTCATACATCAAAATACTTTTTCTTACTTGATTGTAGCTGTGCGCTGCAAATATTCCAAGAGACTTTCAGAGGGAAAAAGCTGAAAGAGAATTCAACATGCCGGAAAGTTTTATTAGAAAAATAAACGAGAAGCACAATGTAGACCTTAAGCCTGCCAAAGATATGAATCATGACTTGAATACGGGATTCGCACCCGAAACACAGAATTCGAAAAGAATTTTAGTTACAAAATCTGAAGAGCAAATGGAAATGAAAAATACAGAAATCGTAAAGTTAGATTGTTCTAATAAAGATCAGAGATCAAATAATTTACATCAGAACGAGGTTGAAAGTACTGAGAGCGACGCTCTATTTAAGAAAAACGAGAAATCGGAATGTTTCGGCATCGAGTTAATAAACTCCCACTTAAACGGAATTCAATTTAAAGAATACTTAATACGTCTTTCGAAAAATCATGAAATAAGAATCAAGCATTGCCTAACTCAACTTGCGGAATTCGATCCAATTAAAGTGGAATTCGTTGAAAGTGAAGAGGAATATCAGGAAGCTTTGCTCGACAGAATGATTATTTATGTAAGAAATATTGAGCAAATTGTACGCGTTAAAAGAAACGGAATCAATTGTGCAACTCAAACAACTAGAATCAAAATCTCACATCATTCTACGCAAACTCCAATCACGGGATTGAGCAATCTTTCACGCGTAAATGTTGGTTTCTTTGTAAGTATATAAAATTTCAATCTCAGTGTTCGTATTTTTATGTAAAATTTAAATGTACTTTTCATAAACAGATGCTAAACTCCGAGAGACGTGCCATTGAACGCTGTCTCTGCAATTTAGAAACCGCCGTGAGCGAAATGCAACCGAATGTGGTTGACCAGGCACGTTTATTAACTGATAAATAATGCATATTCCTCAATAATGAAAAGTGCCTTAAATACATTCGTTTATCGCGCGACTGGATTTAACTTCTTCTATCGTGAAAGATAAAAAAAATATTATTTGTCAACGTATAACAAATGAAATACTATATAAAAGAAAGTGTTTTGCTTTACTTGAAGAAAACATTACAATGTTGCTGTGAGGTAAAAAAAGTGCTTGCGATTATGGAAAGGTATTACTCATTATTGTTGTTCATTGTTAGAAACATTATCTCGTTATCTAATTAATCTTACATAATATTTTCACACGTATGCGTGTACATACATGTATGCATACATACACACATACATGCATACAACATATATACACATATACAAGTTATACATAATCGTATATATTAATCATACTTAATCTCGCAGTAATAATCGCCAGTGCTATACAGATAGATATTAATGTACACTTGTGAAACGCACTAGTTTGTACCTGCTACGAATTTTTACGTGAAAACTTGAAAAAAGATCATTTGCAAAGCGAACGTCGAAAGTCCGAATAAGACTATCGTGCTCTGTGGAATCGAATGTAAAAATTGGTAACATCGCGCCAATTCTCTAAGTGACAAGTCAGTGGAATATTCTTATAATGGATGTGCATATGCTTCACGTATACGACTCGCGCTTCATGCATGCAAGCCTACGCGTATAACATTATATATACGGAATACTTTTGTCATATTTGCAATAAAAGCATGGATGTTCAGGAAATTATGTAACAATTTTTTATCTCACCAACACTTCCCGTTACTTTCTCAATTTACTAAACGCACTGGATTATATTAAATATATAAATGATTTTCAAATGGAATCAAAGTAACTTCTTTTATCGAAAATAACATGTCGTTTAGTAAATTCAGAATAAATTATGTTTTCGCTTAGGTTCTCTAGATTTTGTCAGGATTGAGTATTCACTCTGTGCACAATAAATAATCTTGTATCTTATATCATCTATAGTAATTGTATGCTTCCTTCGCACGTGATTTTCTCTTATGTGCCTCAAATGCCACAGAAAGTACTCATTGACAGGCTTCCGCGAAAGCAAAGAAGTAAGAATGAACGAAAAAATTCAATAATGAATAAGGACAGCTCTTCATTTAGATAATATTTCATACAATATCCAATTTTCTTTAAAGAAAATTAAAAAATTCAGAAAAAATAATAAAATTATATTTTCAAAAATGTCAAAAGTGTAAAAGGAATGTTGGGTTATGACGGTCCATGCAATTGGCCTGCTTCATTCTTCCGTTTTCCTTCTTGATTTCAGCTATTTTTTGTAAATGTCCAAATGTCAAACATTACATACCGGCATATGTATGTCTCTGCATTTTTTAAATATCCCTTTAACTTCAATTGGAGATGGCTCGTGGAACCGTCGCGAACATATTAAAGGGAAAATCGGACTCTGCTTAGTTAGAATTTATCTCTTTTGCTTTTTATGCCTATGTGAGAATGTTCGATTGTGGTCGATACAGGGGGCCTGGCACTAGGAGCTTGCATTTCTAGTTATGCTTTGGACGACACGTTGTCCCCACCATGCTTCCAAATTGAATGGTTCAAAATCTGCAGCATAAAGGCATTGAGTGTTTAAAATCTCACATTAAATAATGCAATATGCATTGGTTCCCTTAAAAAATAAAAAATAGTTAAAATTATATTATCCATGAAATTTCTGCATATACAAATGATTATTAATTACTTTAAGGTTATCTTGATTGATATGACTTATCAATTATTATCTAATAAAGTTCAATGCTTATTGAAAATGTTATCTCCATGAGACCAACGCATGTTATTGATTGATATCCTGATAGGAATAATTACAAATATTAATGGTACCTTTAAGTTGTGGATTTGGCTCACGTTCTTGATAGTATGTGACCGATGCTCCATTTCTATAATTCGAGGAGTTACCATGCTGTTGATTGTGGCACATATCCAACTCTCTGGACACAGAATTCCAAGCTATAATTAGATGAAAACTGCTAATTAAATTCCATTGTTTGTAGTATAGAATAATCAGTAAACGCGTATAATCTTACATTCGCAAATGTACTTAATCAAATCAAAATGCTGGGCCGATGATTCAGGCTGAAGTCTAGCAGGAATGGAGGATGGCCTCTTTCCATTCATCGCCGTCATTTGTGATCTCCCACTATAAAAATCATAATATGTATTCATTAATCAACAAAAAAATTAGATTAGAATGCATTGAAATAATTTTTTCATCCTTGTGAACACAATTATATTAAATTGTTAAAAAAGTTATAATAAAATAGGAAGAATTTTAAGGTATGTGGAACACAGATTTACAAACTGATATCAACATAAAAACAATAGAGAAATGAATGTTACCTACATATTGCAAGATAAAGTCTCTTAGGGCCACTTTTCGAACAGGAACAGTTGATCGAATTAACTAAAATCTCTACTCTAATTCTCGGTACAGTGATATATATTTAATGTTTTCAAGATTTCTGAAAGACATTTAAAACTCGATAAAATTTTATACGAAGATCCAAAGGAAACCTTTCAAGCTAAACGCCATTCTGACAAGAAACGTCAGTGATAAAAATGGCGGCCGTTTCGACGTGACATTTCAGCGAGGGAATTCATTTCATGTGATTTTCTATGTATTTCATCGTCTTAGTCATGCAGAACATTAAAAAAATCGTAATAAATAGAATTAAAGTTATATTGCTCTATAACTGTCAGCGATCTTTTTACAGTCTCTAAGAGATGAATGAGAAGTATGATTTGATACCTCATTTTTCTATTTTGACACTTTTTCCAATGATCCTCGGCTACTCTTCACAGATCTCCAGATGGAAGTTGTTTCTGGCCACTACAACTTTATGTACACGCACTTTAACCAAAATTAATTGGATGAGGCGTTTATTTAACACAACTACAGCCACCTCTTCTGTAGTAACGCTTGTCAACAATCACTGAATCACACTGAATGCTGGGAAGACTTATTTGAGAGTCAGGCAGCTCGGCTATTCGGTTGATGATACTGCCACCTGCAGACGTTTGAAGGTAGCGCCATTTGATATCATTTGTTACGTCCTTCTGGTTATCTTGAAGTCTCTCGCTGATTGGCCGTTCAGGACCGTGAGTTTCGACAGGGATTCGCTGCTGTATTGGCTATAGAAATAGAACGCAAGGGGACCGGGAAGTTTGAAATGATATAAACACGAGAATTTTCTCTTTTACCTATTTCAACTCTTTAATGCTACGCGAAAAAATGAATTAATACAACAAAGGACTTAACTTATACTGGATTAAAATAAAGTTTATATTATACTAATGTGAGGACAAAAAAAAGACTGACTATGCGCGTATTGGATGATAAAACGAACTGGAGTAGTGCCGTGAGTATACAAGTTCATTCTTTTGAAGCTAAGTCAGCACTGTCTGAAGGGCAAAGGCCTTGAAGCGTCGTGAGTTGTTTTCTTGTCGCGGGGAATTTTTTGGGGAGAAAGGTGAAAGCGTGGAAAAATTTCTTGAGAGATTCCTGCGCAAAAGACAAGTCAGCAGAAGGGCCCACTTAATTGCCAAATGTGGTTGACAAAAAACAGGCCCCGCTAGTTCATGTTAACCAGCGCACGAGCACGTACGCTGGGTCAGCATGACCCTTGAGTCTTATTGCGAAGGACCTCCAAAAGTATTTCCTTTATTTATGGCTGCTTACAAAGAGAAGGGTCTTTAGTATAAAAGGAAAAGATATACAAAGTATTAGGATGCCGATGTTAAAAGGGAACTGGGGTCTTATATCTTACGTATAAATAAAGGCAATAACTCTGGCTGTGTATTACTTCGAATATTAAGGGTTACTACAAATTGCGTCTTGAATTTCGCGGTATCAAATCAGGAAACAAGGAGCTCTAACATACCGAGCAACTGAGAGGCAATAGTGACGGCGCTCAGTTGATCTGAGTTCGTCACACATTTTCAAATTACTTAAATACTATTTAGAAATATATAAGTATCGCGTTTACGTACAGAGCAGAAATAGTTATTTAAATTATTAAATGAGGATAAATAATATTCATATTATATTATAGTTACAGGATTTATAATAAAAAAAATAATGAAGATAATCATACATACATTATATATTTACACTATGCTCTGGTTTTCGCATATTATTTTTTATTTACTTTAAATTACATATTTATGCGCTAGACTCTGTCGCACGAAGGTGCTAGATTTTTACAAAAATACGTCTCGTGCTCAGAATATATTAAGTATTTTTAAGAATGAACTAAAAAACCGGATTATACAACTTAATACACTCATTGCCGTGGAACTAACAATAAGTGATAATGAATATAACATTAATTTTGTTCTGCTCAGTATATTCTAAAATAATGGAGATTTTTAACAATACAATTTCAAAAGCGACCAAATATACATCATGCGAGAAATAATTTATGAAAGTCTTTTAAGCAATGTTTATAAGATTGATGTTTGAGATAGATTTAAGTTGATATATGTATGTACACAGCAAGTATAATACGGCAGAATACGGAATAACTGTATACGGAATAAATGTACATTATTTTGATCATTCGTATAAGATAAATTATAATTATATTATATTATTGGGATACTTTGTGTGATTTGAAGTTATTCGGTCATAAGTCATAACTATCTTATATTAATTATAATTGGCACAATAAATATGATGAGCAAGATACGATACAGCTTAGTTTATAGAATTTGTAACAGTTGCATAGTAATTGCCTAAATGCTTTATTGCCTTTTAGTCAAAGTTACATAATTGTGATAAAAGCATTTCCTGTAAGAATCTGCAAAGTTCTGCAAATTTTGAACTAATCGTAGATATAGTATTGTCCTTTTGCACATACGAGCTGTGTTTAACCAATAGGACTTGGTTACTACGACGATTTGCAGACAGATGAAAAAATACATGCTGATAAATATATTTTTAACACATGTTAGATGCGTATATGCATACATTGGGAGTTATTCAAAATAAAATAAAACTAAGGATTATCATCTGTCGGACATTAATGTCGTGTGGTTTATTAGTTTGTATTCGAAATCCCATTTGATTTCAATAAATTTACATGCTAGTGCTAAGATATGTTATTACGTCGCTATATATAATTATAATTACAAACGATTCATTTTTAAATGAAATTATAAAATACGCCGACTTTTCTGCACGTATAACAGGGTAATGTAAAATAGGTAAATAAATAAAATAAAATGTAAAAGAGGGTTGCAAAAATTTTTTCTCGTAATAGATGAAATGTCATATACTTTTAAATACAAATGAATTTTATAATCAGTTTAAAATGAAGTTTCAAACAATTAAATAAATCTTAATATTGTCGAAGAATATGTACGTAATATGATATGTATAACAATGGAGACATTGATTGGAGATTTGAATATGTAAAACCATAAATTAAATAAGTTAGCTATATTTTGTTTTTGAATTATAATATAAATTAATATTTGCAGCGCTTTGTATAAATAATTAATTTTTTATATACGAAGCTCCCATTAAGTAATGGTTAGCACTCTGGACTTTGAATTCAACGATCCGAGTGCAAATCTCGATGAGACCTAATTTTTTGTTTTGAACTCGCTTATGGTCGATCATCTTATCCAAGATGCTAAATACATTATTTTACTTTTCTATTATATGAGTAAAATAGAAACTTATACTATCATGCATATACTTTAATTTTCCTACAGTGAAAGATCGCATGAATAGCATTTCTCGAAAAGCATATAAATAGAATAAAAATAAGGTAAGTCTTCTGGTACATTTACTTTTTCCGGAAATCTAAAATTATAATATCTTTGCTTTTTCTTATATCTGAAAAATTCAAACATAAACGTATCTTACTTATTTTGACAATAAAAGTAACTACTACACCTACATAGAAATATATTTCTATGAAATTAGATTTAATCTATTAAATTTAGCTATACACGTCATATATATTTTAGAGTTATTATATTTTGAATTTGCTATATGAGCAAGGTATATATGAAGTACATGCATGTATGAATGTAATGCATGAAATGGATTAAAGTATAAACATAATAAAATCGTTTTATAAATAACACATGATACATGAAACAACTAATGCTGCGATAAATGAAACAATTTCTACGCATCTATGATCAATTAATCTTGTAGCACGTAACTTCTTATGTACACATAAATTCAATTTCCTCGTATATAAAATATTCAACATGTTTAATCAGATTACTGCAGCAAGTTCTATTTTCATAGAGTTTCTTCAATCATTCTGGAATAAGTATGAATATTTATAAGTTTTTGCCTTTGTCACCGACTGAGCAGAATGTTAAAAATATATCTATGTGTACCATACAGCCCAAAATGTTCAGATATGTTTAATAGACGTTAAAAATAATGTAAAACAGAAATGGATTTTTATACGTTGTATGGATATTCTTGAGGACACTTCGCGAAATTTTTGATAGAAAGGCGTGAGAGCAAATACATCAATTAGTATATCCAATTCTATTTTTATAAATTTATGCACGTATAGTCTACATATGTGGAGATCTTGTTGGACGGATCGCATTCTTATAATATCAGTGTTTGACAATCAAGATTATGTTTCAATAGAGATGCAATAAAAATATTTGAAACATCGTCTCGGGGATCATTATATCGAGAGATTCTAAGCGTTCGCTTTGATTTCAAGTAGAGATATCAACAATAACAACAGTAATAGCCTTTGCGTATAAAAAAAGGATAAATCAATTCTTCATTCTTATGTACTTGCGAGATGTGTGTTTGGCAAATAAAAATCCGTGTAGTTTTCTTGGGAAGACAAATCATTACGTTACTAAATCTTCATTAACATTGTTCAATTTAACTAATTATGTTTGTGTAAGCGCGAAAATTCTTTGTTTATGGAAAATGATTGTCAATGTTGATATCTATAAGATATTTTTGCGTATAAAGGATGAAAATTATTTAAAGATTCTTTATCACTACAGTAATTGTTGCTTAGAATCCTAGTTCTATTCGCATCCTATATAGTTATTGCGATCCCTACTTATAATTAGTCTCTCCGTCGGCCATGTATCAATCATCTCTATCATTAATAATTGAGTTCAGCTCTTAAGATATTTCATGGTATTATTACTGTAAGGTTTTTCGTAATCAAATTTAGAATATTCTAGTGCTTTCGATCCACGCAGCAAAAGCACCCTAAAAGTGTCTTTCGAACGTTCTGTGGAGGATTTGTGAATTTTTTAAGCACAAAAAATAAATAATGAAAACATTTTTCAAATTTATATATTTATTGTTTTGCGGTTTGCAACATTTTTTTTTCTATCGATCTCACTTTCATACATTTCGTCAAGAGAGTAACTATGGTAAGAACGGCACCGGAAAATGAAATTACTCCAAGAACCACAAGAACCATGAACCAACTTTTGAATGCCCCAATTCTATTGGAAATATCACAATTACAATTTTCATGATCGGTTAAATTAAGCGCGGAAAAGTTCACAGGCCTTAATGAAATAACCTTAGGATCATTAAAAAGAGTCGATTTCTTTCTACTACCAGTTTGTAATTTCTTCATGAATTTATACGAAATTGTATAAGTGAACTCCTGGCCGCTGAACGAGCCTTTTGCACTGTAATATTGAATAAGAAGGGAATTTCCAATTGAGGTAACTGGAACTTGAATGTTGTTAATGTCAGAATGAGAAATATCACAGTACGACCACATTAAGCTGTCATTAGAATTTAGACCATTGTAAATAGCAATCTCATTTCCGGAGCAATACTTCAGACTTACATTTTTTCTATGATCAATTTCTAAGTCATCAATTAATTCATTCCTTACGATTTTCAATTGAATAAAAACCTTTTCCGAAGTCTTTCCGAGGAACCTATAGCTGCATAAAGTATTTGGTGGATACCAATTTTGAAGAGATTTCACATTGTCCCTTGGACGATCAAAGCTTCTGTAAAAAAACTCACAGCTCTTTTTGTAATTCACTTCCGCAGGTTCCATCTCTTGCAAGGTCAATTGGAAACCATCATGCATTATCGTGCCGTCCCGTTCGGTAAAAAACTCAATAATAACATTTCCACCGCGGGATACTATATGAGGAAAATGACCTTCTCCACAAAACTTCGAAATTTCAAAAATTTTGCCATTTACATTTTCGTGCAAAGCAAGGTAATCTCCGATGCAGGCAGGCATCTCCAATTTTTCATGCATGTTATGTCTGCGCAGAAATCTCTGTTCGAACAAAGGATTCATTCTTTCATGATTGAGGCCTTTGTGTGCCCTTTCCATCCCATTTTTCAACCTGACGCTATCTTCACTCCTGTCATCGAGGTAGGTATTCAGAGCTCTTGAGTTACCTTCACTTTGAAAACTTAATTTTTCATAAGTATCCTCGTTATCAAAAATTTTTTCATCAAGAAACATCATTGTCGTACTTTCACGATGATTATTAGAATCCCTATGGCGTTGAGAAAGTATCGAATGGCGAACATCACCGGATTGAATTTGAGATATTCCATTACTATTAAAACGATCAAATTCCAAATCGCCTCCCCGCCAATTGGAATTATCAGCGTCACTCGTTCTCTTGTGTCCTATTTGCTTGGACTGTGTTCTGCCATAAGATTTACGCATTTTTAATTCGGACAATTTCTTTCTATGTCGTATACCCTTTACATTCTTTTTATGATTTCTAATTCTTAATGGCCATTGTGCTTGCCTAACATCCTGTCCAATAATAATCTCATCTTCCTCGTCTTGATCAAGGCTTTTTAAACTTCTAATAAGTCTTGGTTCTTCTTTATTTGACAAAATAGATTTGTGATCCGAGTTGACTTCGACGTGTTGTTCACAATTTTCGGTATGGCAACCGTCCTGGGACGTGTAATTCATCAAGTTAAATGAGTCTTCTAAAACGCCGCCAATCTTGAACCTTCCTGTAACGGACTCCAGCGATATTCTGCAGGTGATACCGCGAGGATAGACTCCTGGGTAACCTGGAGACACGAGTTTGCACGTTCTTCGGTCATTTCGGCTAGAGCAGTTGAGTAGACACTCGTCTGATGATGGAGGCGGCCCGTGATGTCTGTCTAATGCAAGACGTGTTGGTAAAATGGAAAATTGAGCAGAAAATATGACCGGATTCGCTGCAGCGAACTTCACCTCTGAATCCATTACGATAGCCAACTCTGGTCCTCGTCTTAAAAAAAGCCTGTAATGGAGATATAAATTAGATTCGTAAATTTATTTAAGGATTAATGATGCACACGTCTATTAACATGTAGTAAAAAGACACCGATATCATATGTATATACATATATAACATACATATAGATCATCGTGTATGTAACATAGTTTATGTCTACAAAAATTTACAAGGTAAAATAATTTTTTTCCGTGTATCAACATTTTTTGCATGTTTATTGTATTGTTTGTACCATTTATATGTGTATTCTATATGGTGCGACGCATTTGGAATTCGTATTATCGGGCCTATCCCTATCTATTCAAACGATATCAGCTACTGACAATATATAACTACAGCTGTTTTTATACCTCGTTGAATTAGTAGTGACATGTCCACAGTATCGTCCTAGATCGTTACTTCGATCTTCTACGCTGTCAGAAAACTGAATATAGGCACCTTCACACCTCGCGTTTGTTAGTACACCCACTTGCAGTCTCCGGATTCTCAGCTCAATAACCTAAAATAGGAAATAAAACATCATATTATCGGCGATATAGTACTTATATACATAAGTAACCATACATTACTAAGACGGAATTAATCAGCACTGTATATTTAACATTTCGTTTATGTCTCTGCCTATACCCGAGTATAAATTTTAGATAAGGGATAGCTCTCTGATTTATCATTTTACACGGTCCATAGAAGATCCCACATAAGAATCCACTTTTAGTAGTAATAGTATGTTAGCTAATTTATTCCTTTTTTTGAGTACTGGCTGCATACGTTGCTGAGAACCAGGAATTGGAAATTGAAAAGGCATTTTTAGCGTTAAAAGTTATATGATAAACGGGCATGTGGCTACAAATTAAACGTATAAATTGTTATTTATAAGTTATAAATTGTAAATAAGTATAAATTGTTATTTATAAATTAATTAATAAATTGTTATTCGTTATATCACTTACAATGACTAAAATAATGTATTTTATATTAGAGTTATTTCTAGTCTCACTCTCACATTAAAGTTGTACAAGCAAAACTTGGATATTCTATGATTAATCATACTATAGAAACTTGGTAGGAATACGATATTCTAATTATAATTATTAATTACAAATCTATTAATCCATGAAGAACTCTCACCTGAAGATCCCCGAGAGGTGCTCGAATTCTTACAACACATTTGCCCATTCGTCCTGTCCACCTTATCCATCCAACAGAATTTCTGATCGTACGATTGCATCCTGAAAAGAGAGAAAAGTTTCCATAACTATTTCACACAGGGATTATACTATAACTAACGTTTCAGTTGACCTTTTTGAAAATCAAGGGTCTTCATGATTTATTCACCTTTAATCTACGACGTTATGCCGGATTAGTCACTTGGCACGTTTTGCTCATGCTAGTTAGTGTCCTGCATACCCCGCTAATCCGACAATTTCGCGGTCTATATCACCCTGTCTCCCAAAAGGGACTGACTCTTACCCATAAAGCTACCCCGCATTTATTTTGATAAATTGCCGTAAGAGATTTTGTTAAATGTTTACTAGTAATAATCCCCATATGTCCCTTCCTACCCATGATGAGGGTTTGGCCTGTTTTGTTAGTCTGTGCCGTGTAACATTGCAAGACTTTTTTGCAATCAAAATAATTTCCTCCACATGATCGCGAGATGATCTAAATCTAATTTTTTCTAAAGAAAAGTTTTAGATCAACAATGGCACATTGTTATACGTTATTATAACAGTTAACAGGAATTTTTTAAATATTTAACGGGATTCTTGGAATAAAAAAAAATCAGAGTTATTCTTTACATTGAAAGTCTTATTATTAGGTCTAACAATAGTCTAATTAATAACTAACTAATAGTCTTATTAGTAGTATATCTCATTATTGACTAACAGTCTTACACTAGAATTGATGATGTTAAAAATCGGAATAATTTCAAATTCTTGTTAGGTGATGATATAAAAGTTTCAGATTAAAATGGGAAATATTAAATAATTACTTCCAGTTGAAAATTGCAAAATTAATATTTTGGCACGAGGCGAATGATATAGTGCAAGCCACAGTCTTATAAAAATTTGTTTGCTTTTCAAGAAGCAAGCATATTTGCTCATTGACGAATTACGTGCTAATAAATTCCCCAGTATCTGGGAAATTTTCCAGATTTACTGAACAAACAACTGGCAATAATACAACCAATTCCATTGAATTAAACTTCCATTCTAAAATATCTTTTGACGGATTTTTTTAAGGAATCTTAATTAGTTCCTGCTATATGTTTGACTCTCGTAATATTTTTCTATACTTAATTAGAAGCCATCGATTTGGAAGTAAGTAAATAATATCTTCAATATTACCTATTTCAAAGTTAAACTGTAAAATCGGCATGTTTGAGTAAAAAAAATTTCTCTATGCAAAGCAGAGTAAATGTAAGTATAATGTGGCATTAAGTTCTTTTCATTGCGTATAGTAACTGTATATGTATATTCAGTTGCTCTAGGGATAGGGATTCTCACAAAGTTTCACTTTACACGAACTTTTTAGTGGTTCGTTTGTACGAAGGATTCTTCATAACTCTATCAACTCTTCACGGAAAAAGCTTTACTAGGACAATTAATGTAGATACAGTATTTTACGAGGATTTCGTCGGCTGCTTTTAAACTTATGTATGTAAAGTATATATTTGCCACATGGCCTGCATATCTCCCACAGATAATTACATCTGTATTTATGGTATCCGCATGGGACACTACAGGCTAAGGCGTTGACACAATCCATTGCTCACTTGCTGGTTGAAAGGGGACAGAAAGATAACGGTGAATATTTACCAACGAGATAATTACAATTACAGATTG
Organism: Cephus spinipes; assembly: GCA_963971525.1. Lineage (NCBI taxonomy): Eukaryota > Metazoa > Arthropoda > Insecta > Hymenoptera > Cephidae > Cephus > Cephus spinipes. The sequence continues at coordinate 7,565,037 of OZ020581.1, read as the reverse complement.
CTGTCTTATTTTCCTTTTCAATTTTAACATCTTGTAAAAGGCAATTTTTCCGTTTAACTTACTCTTAGTGTACGCGATAAACACGAAAATGAGTGAATCAATTTTAATGACATCGGTACCAACACAACCATTGGGATCTTCAGATGGTTTAGGCGAAAACAAATAATGAATGCAGGTTGTTCAGAAGATAGAGATAAATAATTGTTGATCTATATAAACCCATACCGAGCAGCGTCATAGGCACCGCGAGAAACCGTAGGTGATTTTTTTAATCAGCTTGTATCGTAGACAACTCGTGTGTTCACTATAGATATTTAGCATGTAGAGAGCCTACGATTGCAAATTATGATATTTATAGGTTGCAGTGAAATTTCGAATAAATCATAGCAAAACTACATACATTCACTTTACATAATATCATGTTTGACAGAATACATATCCATTAACACTTATTAGACATGCCAATTTGGCTATCAACGTCCCAATACATCAACAATTAAGAAGGTAGAAACTGTCGATATTCGTAGAACCAGTTTGTATCCTGTATGGGAGGCCAAGTTAAAATTATAATAAATTCATAGCGTATGATAAATATGTATTGAAAAAAAAAACAAACAGAGATTATTCTTCTTGTTAGTATAATGCAAACGATTTTCAATATTGTGCATCCGACTAAATGAATCAAGCATTACATATCAGATACATATTATTGATATTGAAATGAAGTCTACAAAACGTGTGAACATCGACAAACATGTTTGACTATATTGACCATTATGCAATGATATACAAAATCTTATTCGCCAGCAGCAATTTAAGAATTTAAGACCGGACTGTAACTTAACGTGCCTCTTCTCCTTTGCGAGAGCAACCAGCCAGCCACCGTCCAACGATTGGTTTCGCTAGATCGAAGTTTTCGTGGAAGGAGTTGGAAGGAGTTCAGTCAGGAAGGTTTTTCAGTGAAACGGGCTGCTAATGGACTTTTCGTTTCGAGTCGAAGAACTTTCGGCTCCGCCATGTGGCACGGTTGTCCCGCGCAAGATCTTAAATGCCGATAGCACGATAGAAGACCTCGTAAAATCGATCACGCCACATTAAAATCTGCCTTCCGTTAGTTTATTATAAAATCAGAGCCGTGTTTGTGGTGAGTCTTTCTAAGGAAGTTACGAGAAGTAGATTAGATAAACGAATTGACACTACACGGAATGCAATTAACAGGACTTAATTAGAATTTTATGATCTTATCGATCGGATAGATCATATGGAGTTAAGTTTCCTATAAAATTCAAGCGAATCGTCTTTCGATGAATGCGTGCTCAATGTGTTATTGAGTATCGGATTAATCCCACAATTCTTTGAGAATAGGTTTTAACAATCTCGAATCTCTATGCTATTATTTGAATTTATCATCTATAATCGATTCTAAATGTTACGTAACCATTACTTACAAGAGCCGTAATTTAATTATTTCATCATTTCATTATTGCATCATTTCTGATTTATAGATAAATTGAAAACGAACTGGTTTTGTCGCGATATTATGAGATACCTATATGATTAGGATAATACAAATTTTCTCTATTATAGTCATTTGGACATAATAATTCTAAATAAGGAATATCTTTGTGAAAAACAACTATATCATCTGTGTGAAATAATCAATGCACAAGATCATGCACAATTACACATGATCATATTAATGTAGGCATGTTTATTTCTATTCTATTGGAATACTGGCAAACGAAGTCCTTATGGAATTTCTGGTTATCGTTGCGAAAAGAAATATGGCTGCCGGTAGCATGGCATTTATTGTTTCTGAATATTCAATACGAAAGTCGTGAAATAAAATTTGAAGTTTTAAACACTTCTTATCTATTAATTGTCTATCCAAAAGTTCAATTTCATTAATCATACATATTCTTCATACACAACGATTGTTTAATCGAGAAAATAAAAGACAAATATTATATTATCATTATTATACGTTTATTTTTAACATGCTGTTTGCACGATACTTTTCTGCTATACTTTATTAGTAATTTTCACTCATATTCACTTTATTTTTAAAAATTGCATACTATCACTGGCTATTTTTAGCCAATAAAAAGTATTCTTCTCTCATTTAGCAGAGCGTGGTTTCGATCCACGGACCTCTGGGTTATGGGCCCAGCACGCTTCCACTGCGCCACTCTGCTTCGGTGATATAAAAAAATAATATCATTGAATAAGAGAGAATAAAAAAGAATATTCAAATAATAAGACTTACATGTACTCTATTTATTTATCTCGCCTTGATATGTTTATAGATTACTTTTTAATTATGAAGTTCCAAAGTATCACGTCACAACAACAAAAATTAGTAAAGAAAGAATTTATACAAAACGATAAGTATATTTAAAAAAAACATCAAATCAGACTCTATGCATGGTGCAGTGGAAAAGTGGCGATAAAGTTGGCTAGCAACGTATATTTTACCCATAGAATTCTTATCAACATGTTTGAATGTACGTATTATAATCATATACATATTTTGTTTAATTGGTCCTGCTAGTAATTCGTCGTATGATCGCATGTATCACCACATGTTCAGTATATTAGTAACATTTAATATCACTAATAATTGCATTTCGTTTGATAATGACGTGGTACGTGCTTAATTATATTGTCGTCTAGTCACGCATAACGTTATTATGTTTGTACACTATACTCTAGTATAATGAATCCCGGTATAATTATCCTTGCATCCAATTATCTATGGATCATTATTCGATGACAGTATCAGGTATACTAAACAATATAGCATATATAAGTTCGGAATAAACAAAAGCAGCTGAAGGCGATTAACAGATGAAAAGCGTAAATAATCATATATTATACAATTTTTGATAATTCCAACTGAGCAACCATAAAGTTCATTTTGATTCCCTATACAGGGTGAATCAAAATGCGTAGCACAACCAGGAAGGGTCTAGTTCCTCATAAAGAAGTCAGTTGGAACAACCAAATTAAATTTTTTCACATAATGTGACTCTTTCGAGAAAATAGTCAGTTTATCTGCATAGATGCATTGTGATCAAACAGCGTGAAGTAAAATTCTTGTCAAAATTACCTATGGTTTCATGTATGTACAACGTTACATGCATTTATGGGCAGCATCAATTAAATTGGAATACTTTAGAATATTGTTTTTAATTAGTTATAATTGACAAATTAAAAATACGCTCCTAAAATGTATTTGCAAGAAAAAAATTCATTTAGAGAAAAGGTTAATTAATATGTTGGTTTAAAAAGATCAAATTAGTATAGCTTTAGTTTGAATATCGGTATACTAATCATTTTTATTTTGACACTCACTTATATCAAACTTTTGAAATGACATTTTTACTGAAATCTAAAAAATGATTATGGATTTAATTATTACGATGTTGGAAATGTTTTGTTCATTCGTATGTTATTCATCAAATATGTAACAATGAGACAATCTTTTTTATGTAACTCATGCATGAAAAACGCTACTTTTCGTGCCTCCGAAGTGTGGCGAAAGTGGCGCTTTATAACTATGGATGCTGCGCATGCGCAAATCAGCCCAATTTTACATTATCGCACTCTAGTGCTTTCTTCTCGCACTAGTGCGATAAAGTAAACTTTGTTCTCGCGCGCTGTCATGAAATGCATTCACTTTGGAAGCCTTCCTGGCTCTTCTTATGCCTCCTCCAACGAAGAGATGTTCCAGTACACTTTGGAGGCACAAAAAGTAGCGTTTTTCATGCATTCGTTACAGAAAATATTATGCGATACTGGTACAATAAAGCGAACATTATACGCAGATCGTGAAGTTTGTCACACTCGCCGCACTCGTAAAACAAACAGCACTCGCCTTCGGCTCGTGCCGTTGTCTTACTCGTGTGCGGCTCGTGCGACCAACTTCACCGCCTGCCTATAAAGTTCGCTTTCTCGCACTTGTATCGCAAAGTACTATTATGCATTTCGGTTATTAAATTATTCGACAGACGTTTATAGAACATTATCACACGATATCAAATTATCGATATTTCAACTTACGTTTGCGGAATCATAAGGATATAAATTCGAGTTCAAGAGGTCATTATTACAAAATAACGACTCCTTCGTTCGCAGAGGTCCTGCATCAATGTGATACTTTGACACCTATCTCGTTATTACGTAATCTTGTGTATAGTTAAAGTAACTTACAATTAGGTGACTCCCGTACACACAGTAAATACATATAATCAAATGTATGTCCATACAATAAAAATAAAACTTAATCCTTAGAAAGTCTAAAACCAAATAATATACCCAACTTGAAAATAGTCCGTTTTAATTGGCTTTATCGCCAAATAGTAATGAAAGCTATAAATCAGCTTGAATCTCCAATCGTACCCGGACTGAATCGAACGAAATTGGAACCTTTCGTAATCTGCGATCTTTGGAAATTTCGTGACTTACGATCGGACATGAATGATTGCGCCGAGAGCGGAAAACGACGATAACCCACAACTTCCTGAGATCAGATGGAACTGGAATATGTAACTTTAGACTTTCAAAGATTGGAAAGGGGACACCAAGTTACCAATTCCAAGTCACAATCCACTAATGAATGGAGTAGATACACAACCTATGGATTTAGAACTTCATGCAGCATTAGGATTAGTTATCTCCTATTAGACGTGACGAATAATCGTAATTGTTTCTGAAAATTTTTACTATGTATATTGCGAAGTATAAGAGAAAAACAAAAGTTTGAGATCGATTCTAGCACGAATTCGACTTGAGTAGTCGAGAGTTTTGCGCTGTAGAAGCCCTTGACCCCCCCGGACCCTCGCGATACTTAAGCACGTTTCACTGCACCACGCTATGCTTTTAAAATATGTCGCTCTTAAGCGTTGTATCCTGTTACTAGAAAAATTAACAATCAACATACCCCTACTTAACTCAGAGTGTACTATATATATCTATCTACTTTACATTGCGATTATAAAAAATATTGGGATAACAATTTACGCAATAATAAAAAATTTAAGTGACCTTTCAAGTACGTAAATTGCATTAGACAAGATTACATTACAGACTGTATAATACGTGTGGATATTGACGTGAGAGTTATGAATATTCAAGACTACTTTTCAAGACGAAAAATTGCTCCAGTTAGTGGAGAACACCGTAGCACTTGAAATAATTAATCAACGCATATGTATGCTACATCACGAAACCTGTATAGGCTCTTATCGCGGGAATTCCTGTTGCGTAACAATCGACACGTGAATCTAAAGAAAATAGACACTAATGTAATACCAGCTTGAGAGCAATACACATAATTGCGTTATCTTATACCTTATTAATTCTTATATCTAATATACCGTTCATTAAAAATAAGAATGATTATACCGACTATAATTAATGACGATAGGTACTTGGACTAATGACGTATTATTACGTTTTTTGTACAGTCGCAGTAAAAATTAAATGTTTTACTTTCTTTAATACAATAAAATGATCATTCGTGAAACGTACCTTTCGCATCCATGAATGCCCAGCAAATATCTGTCAATGGGATAGACAGCATTGCGCAAAAGTACAGTACGACGTTCCATTTCATTTTCGTTATTCGAAAATTGTCCTTGGCAACACGTCCTGAAGCCCGTTTCCTCTTCGTTTAAGTTGGCTCAGCAGCCTCTCTCATCTTTTCCCCGCACTTCTCTCCTCTTGCTGGTCTCGCTCGAGTTCTCCTCGTATTGTGGACACCCTCTACCAGAGGGAAGGGTACGTTGGTAGCACAAGAGGGACGAGGGCTTATCACGCAGATAACACCTATAAAACAAGCAGCCGCACGGTAAACACCAGCACTTTTGTGTAATTAACCGGCCGCTAATCTTCAGCCACGATACCACTTGATACCGAATGAAAGCGCACGGACCATTCGCCATGGCCAACAAGAGTTTCATGATTTCCTAAACTATGCGGACATGGTTAATCGAATACAAATGGCCGATGCGTAAATTTGTTTATGAAAAAAAAAATTTCAACAAAATATCTTGCAGTTTCATCTCACTGATCTGGTACAGTAGCTAACATTAACATACTATATATATATTCCTTGCTTTATACATATTGTACTGATGGACTTAATGCAAGGTAACATTTAAAGGATCATAATTTAAAAATGTTAATGTTAATATAATATTTTTTCCATCTAAATATTGTTGTTTAAGGTAAAAAAAACAACATTACGTATGGGATGTCGGTCAGTATTTAGAAATATGGGTATTTTAGTTTGCTATTAAATAATTGAAATATTTGCTCACCGCTTGTTAGAAAATAAACCTTTTTTCATCAACTACAATGATGCAAATCTCTTCCATACTGTAAATGATAGTTTCAAAAATGTTTATAGGGCGTTTATGTAACGTTTATAAAACTTATAACATCCGTTAGACTATTAATGGGCATCATTGATATTTCTGTGCTGTATGCGAATACAAGGAGAAGCGACCATAAGACTATAGAATAGGCAGAATTCATGTTTCTTTTATTTCCATTCCTGTTGTAACATACTCGCACGTATCGCGTGATATAAAAAGGCTTCTTCCGGTTCGGGAAGGTCATCCGGAATAATAAGAATGAGCACCCATATCGCATGTATGGATCGAGAGATAGGTCCTTCCGAATTCTATTCAGCTATATGTGTATACATGGTACTACAAGAGTATTCTCAGGTTCCGTTAAGAAACGTGCGCGAACCGATGAGCTTAGAAAAACAGCTCACGGTCGAACAACGCGCGAGAGCGATGGGCTTTAAAAAGTTTTTCCCACAGGATCCATGGCGAAACTCTGGACCTGCCGGCATTACCCTGAAGAATACTGAAGGATAAAACAAAAGATAATCATGCTGCTGTTTATTCTCGTGGCACAGCGGAATTGACAAGACCACAGGAGAATTACGGAGTTCTCTGGTTTCCCACCACCTATTCTTCCTCACTGTTCAACCCGATATTCAACATTACATTTTATCTATCACATATTTTCCCATCCACAGTAAACTTCCTTAACAATCGCAACTGTCTTTGCGACTTCCTTGGCTTCTACGTCTATAGCTTCAACAGTTCGTATTTCTAAATTGCACCGCAATAACACTTAAGCACTCTGCCGAACGTCTAATTTCTTCTTTGCAAATGGCACCCTTAACCCCTTCCTAAGACTTAATTAGATCGTTTTAATTAGCCTAGAATCTCATGGCATCCTTTAATTTGTTGCCCGACGATCTTAGAATCCCAATCAAGGCACGATTCAAACACTTTTCTTCTTTACTCTTTCACTTTGACATTGCCACATGTTTAACCACCATAATCATCGCATCTTTTTTTTTCACGTATTTTTTGTTCTTTTTTTGTACTGCACAGCTTCCACCCACACATGATTGTAAGAGGTAATGCGGTTATTCTACCAAGGCTATTAGGAACATCAGACTCTCCATTTAGAACTTTGGAAACCGACACAATAGGGCCAAATTACGGACGTTGTAAAGTTTGCCTCCGAAGGAACATAGGCTGAGTGAAAAAGCAGCGACCTGTCACGTAGCTACTAATTCCGTCGCAAAAAAGTCAATCACGATTGGAAGGAGTGATAGGGATGAAAGGAGGAGGGGGAGCAGGACAGGGAGTAGCAAAAGCGAAGAGGCGGATTCTCTCGAGACACGGGACGGGTAATTTTAACGGCAATTACCAGATCCAATTGGGAGTTGAATAGACGGAGAAGGGCTTACACGACAACGTGATAGAGAATTGGCTAGACCGAGAGGTCAGAACTCTCAGGGTGAGACACAAAGTTCAACGTTGCGGTGGCCAAAGGACGCCAGTCACCGAATTAGAACCTGTTCGAGAGAATCTCGATGGAAATGGCACCGAAGCAAGAGGTCAGTACCTCTGGTTCATATACACTGCGCCACCGTTATACTTGTCTTACCCTTTATTATATATATTAAAATTGACCGAAGAAGCTGGAGATTCTTGCTAGTCTAAGCAATAGATTAAATAAACTGGTGGTCTATCTATTAGTATATCTATTCGAAAATGAACTGTGTCAAGAAAAATCCACTTATTATCTATCCCCGGACGAGAAAGACCTTTATTAATTGGGCTTTAGCGATACTCGAAATGCTATTGGCTCGGTCCTTTAGGACTCTACGTTAAAATAACAGACAAACTGGTCTTCCTTTTGCTTCGAAACAGCCTACTTCACTTAAGAGTTATTACCTTTTTTTTACCAAGTTAACAGGAGCCGATTCTCTCAAGTTTACCGCCATGCGTGACCTTACTTACGAACGGATATGCAGTGGTGCATTACGCGTTTACTATACATATACAGAATTTGTCAAACTCGTTGGGACTCTGCAGACTAATATTTCATAAGAATGGAAACGATTTCTGAGTTTGTAATTCATATTAAACCGTTGGTAGAAGTTAACACTTCGAGAATTAACAGTTATCAGATCTTCTATGCTCCAGCACTGTATGTATATTTAGGATATCAATTATATTGTTAAACGGAAAAAAATTGCATTTTGAATATTATAGAAATAATTTAATAATTCGGTAAGCGAGATTCTAAAGAATTTCGTTTTAATGCTTCGAAGTATATTATACATTTTTCCTTATCATCGAGATATTGGAAATATGGTACTCGGGGGTTTTTGGAATCACTAATTACGAATCTGGAATCAAAACCCAGAAATTGAAAATAGCGGATCCAATATGGCTGACCAACATACAAGAAGGAGCTTCATGTAGATGAAACTCGGTACTCACGGATACTCACTACAAATTAAAACTAGTTTTTGAATTTAGATTGCCATATTTAATCCGACAATTCGAATTTCTGAATTTCGATCGCGGAAAAAAAACCTGAGTACCGAGTTTCACCTTGAATGAAGTTATTTTTTTGTATTTCTATCGCGATGTTGAAACCGTCATTTTGAATCTGAAGATTTTTACTTCAGATCCGAATTCAGTAAATGTTAAAACATCCGGGTATCAATTTTCGCTTGAATCGGATACAAATGACTATGTTTCTTTATAGAGTTGCCAGGTGGTACTCCTGAGTAGCACCATGCTTCAAAGGCATGACACTATAGTATTTCCTTACTGACCTACCATTCGTATGAATACATTACAAGGCTTGTTATAGTACAGTGAGTGCAATATATAATAGTAGAAATGTAAGTAATAGATACGTATTGACTTGGATGAATGCAAGAAGGAAGCTAGCAAGTATTTTTTACTTACAGTTAGACCTGGACTTTATACATATATGTATAGTGTAAAAACTAAGTTCTGTAAGAACAGAAATGGAATTAAAAGTGAAAGTGATATATTGTAAATGATAATCAACGTATCAAAACTACTTTTTCCCCTATCGATAACAACGCTTTGATTAAATTTACTGCCGTTTTGTACAAACCCGAGGAAAAATTATTAGATATAATCAGAGTTATGATCAGATCTAACTTACCAGCTCCGAAAAATGGCCTAATCTGATCATCTAGTCATAGGTGTACAATAACTTAATAATATATGATCAGACCGGGTCAGTTTTTAAAACTGATTATATCTGGTGGATTAAATACGATCAAGTCTGATCTTACTGATAATTTTTTTCTGAGGAAGTGAAAAGATTATCAAAGTCTCAGAAAAATATTGAATTTTGTTTTATAGAAACATAAGAATATCGTAATAAGATTTAACATGCATAACAATTTCGTTATATTGTTTATTACATTATTTCTTCGCTTATTGTATAATTTATATTAATTAGATTGATATACAAACATTTAATATCAAAAATATGTTTGGAATGGCTCTTCAAATTATGTTCAATCAATATAATACTTTTCCAATGCTTGTATTATTTCTTTTTTTGTCTTTAAATCTGTTATTCATTGTATTTTATTGTAAAGAATTTCGAGAGTTAAGAAACTAAAAATTTATCCACTATCAACAAACGTATTCGGAATTAAAATGTTATAATTTAGTCGCGGTTTTAAGGTTTCATAACAATAATTACATCTTAAGTAAAACACGTCATCTAAATGAAATATTTAAAAGAAAAAATTGTTTATGTATACCAAATACTAATGTTATCTTGGTATGACAACAACAACACAGCCTCTAATCCATCTGAACAACACTTTCAATTATGTCAACAATACACGCGTTCTCCAAAATATTTTTAGTAAAAGTGTGCTACCATTTTTCAGTGTATTGACAAATACATTCCTAAAGTATATATTATCATTGAAGATGAAATAGCTTCAAGCCATGGACTAAATTTAAATCAAATTTATGTTAGCGACGCGATAATAGTAGAAGGCATAGAGAAAAATTTGAAACCGAAAAAGAAATTTAAAAAAATATAATTTTTTCGAAATTAAGAAAATGGATCCCTTTGAAAAAACCCATTGAATCTTCTACATAGTACAGATATACGCAAATCGTTCGGTCATCTGTTCTATCCCGTGAGAGTAGGTATCGTTAGATATCGCAGTCCATCTACGAAGGGTCATTTGAAGACCCCTCTGATCCTATATTCTTTTTGCCTGATATATTGAATATAGTGCGGTTCAAGAACATACATGAAATTCCAATATTGGAAAACATATGTACGGTTATTCAAGATAAGATCACCAAATAAAGTCAGCCTGCCCATTTGATCCTTGTGATACTAACAACTTCAGTTTATGCATTTGTCCCAAATAAGCTAAATAACTAAATATACTTAAAAAGTACGTAATGTATAAATTGTGAAAAAATCAAATCTCTATCACTGTATTGCATTATACACATTGTATGTAGTATGATGCAGCCTGAAAGGCGAAGCTTCGTGTTATTAACCATTATTTATTACTGTTTTTATACTAGTGATGAAGCAGTGACAACTGTGCGACATAACGATATGCGTAGCTATAATATTTATTATAGCTACGGTGTGTCTCGTTAGAAATGAAAAAACTATATAGAACATTTGTCTAGAATTTTTTTACAGTCCATCATTCATTGTCATCGTCAAGAAGGAGAAAGAAAAACGTTCGAAGCGAATCCTACCTAATGCGAAATAAAAAGGCACTGGCGTGGAAAAGCGGAAAACAATTACAGGAAGCGTTTATGAGCGGTGAAGTGTGCTGAGTGTCTATGGTGGGGACAGGGAAGAGGAAATAGGGTGAGAAAAGGATAACAATGGGGGATGAGCTGAAGACGACCAAAAGAAACAATGAAGGCAAGCTCGTAAGAAGCGAAGTTCAAGTTCCGTGCAGAAGCGGCAAAGACGGAATAATGCTTGGACGAGCAGCGGTGAAGGAAAAATCCAAAAACTAGAAAAAAATTCGATAGAGGAAAACTCACAATAGCTGAGATTCCTAGGTTCAAAAATAACAAGAATACTTTCTGGAACGATCGAAATTCGTATGTTTTTCTTCTGTATGTCTGAACACTGATAGTTATTGGGAGGATCTGTACTCGTACTTTATTTACAAGGACAGAGGAAATTTTGGGTTGTTTCATGGATAAAGTCTTTCTACGTTAATCTACTTGTAACTTCTTATTCCTAGATAATGTATGTATTTCTGTAAGTTTCTGTGGTTTTGGCAACTTCTTGCGAAGTTTCTCAAGCGGAGTATCATGTGCTTTCCAAGTTTGGATCGTGTGGAGGAATCGTAAACGCGCAGATGTCCTTCCTATTAAATTCGAGACATTAGTGGAAGCCCTTAAAGCCTGTTTCTGGATGCACTTCGTGATTTGCAATTGGAGAGAATTCCCCGCGTGTTTGTAATACAAGATTGGATGTGGGCCTTGCTGTAGTTCTTGGCCAACAGGAATTGTAGGGGTGGTCGTGAGAGGTTAAGGCAAAACTTTTCATATCGCGAAGAGACTCTCGGCAGATCATCTGTCGGCAGGAAATTGACGATTTCGTATAATAAATTATCCAATTTACATCGGCGAGGGGCCGAATAATAAGTTTGAATGGTGCCGCCAATTGAATTCCTGCGACTCGTAATTAATCGAATTATTAGATTGGTCGGCTCCTTGATACTTGGCTTATAGGACAAAGATCTTGGACGACTTGGGTTGCCGTATTAAGGATGCTTAATTGTCTCACTCTTAGGAAAATTATCTACTACGTAACTTTTCTCGCAATCCCCCTTATCATCTTTGACAGTTTGACTGAATTCTTCCGAAGCGCGAAATACGAAATCATCCAGTGATGAAATTAGTTCCTTGGAATCTTAAATTAAATATGCAGCTATATATATATATACATATATACATATATTCACTTCAATTTCTATCCGATATAAAAATCAATATCACTTCAAAATAAAAGTATTAATCAAAAGGCAATACTTCAACGTAATATGTATTAACGTAGCGTTCATTGAGTCTTTATATCAATCTTGAGAGTTTTTTCTTTCATAGTTTGCGAGCTCGACACGTGATGGACATATCAGTCGGTTACATTCGAGAATCAAACACTTGAATACAGCTCGAAATCTCACTTGAGATGTTCAAGACATTTGAGACATTCGAGATGATTTCTATTGTCGCCTCGATAAAAGCATGTAAAAGTATACAGTAAGGAGTGGAGTGTCGTTCGCCGAGTGCGAAATGATCCAAATTTCTTCAGACTTCAAGATTCCGGCTATTTTAAGCAATTGTTAAGTGGCTTCTCCTGCTCAACCGGACACATTTACACACGAGTATCTCATCACGCGAGCTTACACAAACCTGGACACGCGTCGGTTAACTCGAGTCTATCAATGACTACTTAGTCGCCGGTTACGTCGGGTTATCGGTATTCTTGTATACTGTGTACGTATATGTATATGCACCACTTAGATGGCGCCAGTGTCTGAATGATTGAGCGTTCAATAAATCAATCGTATGAGAATAATTAACGGGTGGGAAATTACATTGACTTTTAGAAGAGTCCGATCAACGCAAACAAAAGTGTTGAAATTCTTCTTTGTGTATCCTGGGAAATGACATCGACGCGCAGTGGGACTTTCTCTGAGTCTTTTCTTTTCTCGTTTAGCCGAGCACTTCTTGCATGCACTCGGGCGTCTATCGAGTCCCACTCGTTTCTTTGTTCTGGAATGCACTCGCGTAAAATTCTCCTTTTGTCCGAGTGCTATTCCCGTTCGCTCTTACCGAAAACTCCTCGACGTGTATAAATAACGATATTTGCTTTTGTTTGATTAATGCTCGCGGTTGGCACCCATTAACGGCTACCGAAGCTGGATCGATTGATTGCCTTCGTTTCTTCTGTGTACTAGGTAGGAATTAATTTTGAGGATGTTAATGAGGCAATAGTAGCAGCGACTACGAAATTGGAACAGAACGAATATTTATGAAATCGTTACTTGTTTTTCAATCTTGGTATTTATAGTTTGGTAATAAGATCTATCCCGTTTTGAATTTCTTTTGTGATTATTTAGTGTCAATGAGTCCTCCGAACTTGGATTTGATATCATGACTGAACCTTGTACGAGAACTTTTTCATTGATATATTTTTCTGTTAGGGAATAAATGCAGCAAGTGAAATAACATTAAAAGTCATCCTTACTTTCGGTACGTACAGATACGATTTATTATCAATATTGTGGATGGAACAGGTTTCAAATTCGAGGGACCACGTTCGACTATTCATTATCGAATCGCACAGTCAACGGTTACTGTCAGTATTGCTTTTGAAAATGGTCGATTCGGTGCGTCCCTTAGGTATACTTTCCACTCTTTGAAAGTGTTCTGGGATTCTTGACTCAGAGGAAGATAAATGCAGTGTATCCTGTCATCTATTAAGAGTTTTTCGTGACCGCATGTACAATGGTCAGCCATCCCACGCAAGATAAATTCTGAATGAGGCCAGTTATGAGAAGACCTTTCGACTAACATAAAATTTAGAAACCACCGAATCCCCATTGCACGGCAATCGTTATAGCGAGTTATTTCGACAAAATTCTTAAGCAGGTGATCACCCTCGATATTTAGTAGTCCTGATAAATCCATGCGCAAGCGTAATATGACATAATAAATAACGAGCGATAAGGGACTTTCTCATAATCGGTTGCCATAACGGAATGTATCTGTAAGCGGTAAAAAAATGTATATAGCGTAGAAAAATTTACCAAGACGAGTGGGTAGGCTGTGTGAAGCTCGAGTTTAATAGTCCGAAAGATAGGGAGAGCACGTAATAAGAACGATAACAAACGAGTGAACGAAGATGATAATGACGGTTATGATGATTACGATAAACCAATAGAACCAAAAGTGCCTCGCCGCGATCACGTGGGCGCGACTGAACAATTTGCCCAACTACCTGTTTCAGATAAGCTTCAAAACATCAGTTGAGTTTGTATCAAAACTACAATCCTTTTTACATGGTTCCTTTTTAATGGTAATCCTTCCATTCTATTTCTTGCCGTATAGTGCGGCACTTCCATGACACAGTTGGTGTCATTCGTCAGACCTATCAAAATCAGTGTAACATACGGTGGGCGTAATGGTCACAGTACTCACCGAGTTATTTGTAATTTGGACGTGTACTAATAAGCGCAACGCCAACAAGCGCGACGCTGTCAAGAGCTACGTATGATATTTTATTAATAACTTATCGGCTTGGGTAACTAGCCGACGGATTACTCGATTCTTCTAAAATTGTAAAATATATGTCGTCGAGTGTCATTCACATAAAAAATATGATAGGTGTGAGCCATGTAAATTAAAATCTTTCTCAATTATCTTTACTAGTGCGAGTAGTACTATACACCGAATATGAGTACAGGTATGAATTACCTTGTGCGAAAGTTATTGCGTAATATGAATGCATTAGTAAATATAAAAAATTGTTAATTATACATACGGACATGATGATGCTTCATCTACCGGGTATGCAAATGACGTACATTATATTTGTGAGAAAAAAATGTGTTATCGTTAGTATACAGGGTGGGGCATTTATAATGACCAGGTCGATTTTTTTGGAAACGGAGCCAGATATAAAAAAATATTTCAGACAGAAGTTATAGGGTTTCAAGGAGGACGGAGGATTTCATTATTAAACTTCTTCCTGAGTGCTAGTGTTAAGATAATTCGAAGGTCAACTTTTATTTTTTCAATGGGACGAGGCAATTTTTCTTCCGGAAATCAAAAAAGCATTGAATTTTGAATCTAAAAGTAGAAGTACACTAATCATCCAAAATCTACAGGTGATAAGATATTCTTAAAATATGAAAAAATATCCGTTCTAGGTAGCCGACGTGCTTACCTGGGAAATACTGTGTACGCGGCTTAAAGCGTGATTCTACAGGAGCCATTAGCTGGCGGTCCACTAGGATTTGAACTCCTTGTAGAATGGCGCGAAGGGGAGATGAGGGAGAGGGGATAGTAGATAGTAGATCCCAGGTAATGTAGAAAACAGATGTTTTTCCTTATTTTTAAAATATCTTATGACTTGTCAATTTTGGGTCATTAGTATACTTGTACTTTTAGACTCAAAATTGAAGGCTCTTTTGATCTCCGGAAGAAGAGTTACATCCACCCCTTTGAAAAAATTAAAATTGACCTTCGAATTATTTTAATGCCTGCACTCAGGAAGAAATACAACAGAATCTTTCGTCCCCATTGAAACTTTATAACTTCTGTGTGAAATATTTTTTGATATCTGGCTTTGTTTAAAAAAAATCGACCTGCTCACTATATATGCCCCTGTATACTTTAATGTTGTCAGGAAATTTGGTTTTAAGCAAATAAATGATATTGTCAAGTTTTCGAGATGTGTTACAAAGAGAGACTTGAGCTCATGGTAGGATCAACACGGCACTGTGTTTACCAATGATTAATTGGCAGTCAAGTGAGCTTCAATTGAGATAATCGGTTTGTTCGAGTGTAACGATACCGTAAAGCCTGATTTACGCATTGTTGTCTTGAATGGCGAATAGAATCTACGTACATTTAGCATTGAAAATGTTCTTGATATGCAAATTAAGGTGAAGACTCAAAACTATATTCGTTGAAATACGTGAAAGGGAGAGCTATGGAAACAGTTCAAGAGAATACGGATTAGAGTTGTATTAAAGTTGGATAATAAATTGTGCAGTTTAGTAACGATAAGAACAATGAAAATATACGAATACTTTTTAGTATAATTATCACAGTCTTTGCTGTTAAGCGTTAAGTAGCTTATGTTTTTCGTAAATTTAATAAAGGACATTTGAATAAAAAATCACAAATTATTATATATATTGTGGACTAGAGTTAGTTTGCGTCAATTAAATATGCATTTAAGAAAATTAATCAGGATTTAATAAAGAGAAAGTTTATGCTAATGTAATAGCGAGACTTACCTCTTCTAATTGTATCGCATCGATTTTCATAAATTTTCTGTTTCATTTAATTTTCACGGTTTTGTTCTTGTCAGGCCCTTATCATTAATACATTTACAATAATTGCGCAAACCTAATGCACATTAATTATGAGTTGTTTTTTTTTTAATACAATGTCTTCCTTCACTTCAGTTGTTTGTGGTCCTGACATATACTCCGGATATTCGCTCAATATTATTTTTCCCCTCATTCATTTTCGCAGTCGTTTTATCGACCGTCTGAACGTTTCTCCAAAGAATTCTCACGCAAGGAAAGATATTCGTTCACGCGATCCTTATCCACAAAAAAAAAACAAACGTATTCTATCACAAATTAAAGAAATTCATGGCAAACTAAGAAAATTGGAGCGTAATCGCTTAGTCGTCCCCAAGAAAAATACTATTAAATACTATTTAAATTGGTAGCTACCGAAACTTCTCAACTAACAAATTTATCGTTATAGCCAAAAAGTAAAAAGTACAGTGTTCACAAATATTCATACGGTATGCCTTCACAAATACACAGTTTCGAATTTCGGTGCATTTCGCGCGCGTCCCTTTGTCACAGAAAGTTCGAAATTAGCACGATCCCGTACGCAGACAGTCACTGCTACTGAATTCGCAGTATGACGCTACTCTCTCCTTTCGGCGTAGGAAAAAGTTTCTGGGTGGTGGCAGAGTTCATGAGGGGTTCGTGCACGTGACACTTTTTATCGGGAAATCACACGTAGTCATGCGAGATTATTGGCCTTTTGTGAAAGATTTGACAAATGGTCCACCGCATATGGCGCGTCCGCGCTCGACTGAGGGCACATTTTGCTCCACCATCCTCTCTTTCCGATCTACCCCCACCATTCAGGCCTCGTCTACCATTCTCAACATCATGCTACAGTACAAACGCACTACGCAAGCTCTGTACGAGTTTTCCGCACTTTTCACCGAAACTTTTTCTTCAGTCTCACTCATGCACGAGGATGATCTAATTCGGTCTTGAATTATGACATTTTTTATTTCCGAATTAAAACGAAGTGAGACTAAATAGACTTGTGAAATTATATTTTCACCGATATTTGCAATTATTAATTACATTATGCATTTTGTTAGCTAATAATACTATCTGTATAGCGGTGACTTTCATGTTTACCCAAAATTACCCTGGAATTGCAATTTGTTTAAATAATACATGGAATGGCAGTTTCTCTTGGCATTAAAATTAATCTTGTTTCAATTTATATTTGTCACTAATATAAAACGATAATTAGGAATACGATAATCCGTGCACGATCTGGTAATACAACTGTTCTGGTAATGTAATGCCGAGATGTGATTGGAATAATACTGCGTGCCTCATAACTTCTGAATGCATACATACTTCGACGTAATTTATGAAACGAATTTTCAAAAAAAAAATTAATTTCTGAAATCAATTTTATGGGCATGAAGAAAATAATGAATGCCTCCCAAAACTATTTTAACTCCTCGAATTACCTCAATTGCATGATTGGCCCTTGTAATATCCTACCGAAAATTGATTTATGAATACGGTCTTGAAACCTTCCACTAAACTGTTATATTATCTTGTGAAATCATCGATATTCCGTCAATAGCTTCAGCGGAGTATTGCACGTAAATTTTAACGATTTAGTGGCGAATGGGATTATCTTATATAAAGAAGGATCACGAGATACCAAGTTCACGAGATTGAATAAAAGATTTTCTTTTGGAAATCGATATTTACTCATATAATCTGAAAGATAGCATCCGTCGGATTAACTGGGACACGTGCGCAGTGACGAGTAGGCAGTAGGTACCAGGCCGTATCTCAAAATTCCGGCAATAAATCAGCCGGTGCTCTATATTTAGACCTTTTAAACCCAGGAAAGATTCCTCTGTGAATTCCCGCATAATTACATAAGTGTTGTTTTAGACAGTTATACATTGGAACTGAAAGAGGCAAAGATTTATCGCAAAATTAAGCGACTGTTGATCTTCACTGATTCGCAAGATCTACTTACAAACACGTTCACTTTGTTAGTAAACCGAAAGTCCTTTTACTCGCTCTTTTTTCTTAGGACTCGTTCTTGTATGATCACGTTCTGCGTGATAAATATTAGACATCAAATAATACTTCGATCTAGCGATAGATATTCTTGACTTTTGTAGTATCTATATTTGGCGTTGCGGAAACGTCGGTCATACAGAAACTTTATGCATGCCTGCACGTGGACCAGAGTTCACAATGCTGGCTTGCAAAATGTAGAAGACTGCTCTAGTTTTCACCCTTTGCATCATGACAGTCCATGAGTTGGCTCTTTTCACTTCAACACGTCACACTTCTAGGATATTGAATATGTCACTGTCATGCCTGGAGTTACTTGAGCATTTTACCAATAATTTTTTCTTCATACCTATCTCTTTCATTTAAATTCGGTACATTGTTGTTCGCATATCCAAACCCTAATATAGTACCAGAACCGGTTTATACCAATTAACATGCAGCTATGATGTCGTAGGAATGAAACTTAGGAAAGAAGCTTCACCTCAAGATAGTTCCGTTGTAGGAATCAAATGGATACATTTATTTCAGGTGCTGCAGTAGTTCTGAATATTTGTATATATTATTTATATTTGATCACAAAAGGTGTGGGCGCGAGTGGGACATGAATTAAATGGAATAAACATGTGGATGTATGTTGGACACTGTATTTCTCTATATGGAGATAAGAACAATAAAAAACAATAAAGGCTATGGCCATGTAAGGCTAATTTCTAGATTTCTCTCAGTCTCTTTGGCGATTAGGTACTTCGATATTGACAGTAGCTGCTGAGGTTGAGAGTTTGTAAGATGGAAAACTGTTTGACATACGCAGGGGTTAAAAGCAAGCAGGGATGGAAACTCTTGAGGGTTGGTAACGCGGCCTGTACTTCAGAGCCACCCTAGACTTCCTGAAACCCCAACAAAATTCCAACTGCTATCAATTATATTCAAAGCACGGACCAGTACTAAGGGCGAATGGCGTATGTGCTGCAGCAAATGGTACTTTCATTGCACGAGCCTCTCAGCTTTGCATCGCAGCCAGATTTACGGCGGGAATTTATTACCTGCTTTCCTTCTGTCGAAATTCACCGAAGCCAGTTCGATTTTCCTTCGAAATTTTTAGTAATGTACTCAAAATGACTCTGTGAAGCTTACGTACACCGAACGATAGATAAAGTGATCGTCGGAAAGAGTAGAAACAAAGGAAATGACGAGAAAATAACCAATTTCTCTGTACATCCTTTGAGAATGTGAAAACGATGGTTTGTCAATATATGTACAATTAGAAACTCCGTTGCATTTACTGTCTCCGAACTTGAGTAATTCAATAATAAAAAAAATAAATGAGCACTCATCATATTATAGTGAGATATAAATTAGTCTATAATATGTAATACTAATCGGTATAAATGAATTGGAACATTACAATGATTTATTTATACTATCTATATAATCTGATGGTTATGAAAGTGGTCCAAGTCTCAATTATGGAAAAGTTGAGTTAATTTATAAAGAATATTTTTTTTAAACACGTATGATTGCATGATTAATTTCGCGATTAATCGCGGAATTTATGTTGTTTCAACAAACAAAATTGACTTATGCCACAATCATAATCACTAGTCTGGAAATCAGTCATATCTATTTTGTTATAATAAAAAGACGATTTTTAAATTATTTCCCAAATATACGGGTAGACCTATGTATGAGAGTGCTGCGCTTTTTGGACATATCATCAGCTATTGAGTACGTGTCGAACCTCGAAATCGGTGCAATTTGAAGAGTTTCGATAATCCTGATTTCGTATTTTTGTGGAAAAGACCCTTCTTTGTCCCCCAACAATTGCATTCTGAACGTGACTCGATTGCATACAAGTACGTACAGTCTATAGCAGGAGTTTGACAAGAGGGAAGTTCAGAATGCGTTGGGGAAACAAACTTTCAGCATATGACGTATCTTAAAAAATGTAATACGCAAGACTCGTATACCTTTTGATATTGATGTAGATTTTACTACAACTTAAGAGGAAAGACAGTCTCTGTAAAAAAAATGGCAGTGGTCCTACGAAACTGGAAATACTTGTTCAATTGTAATTAGTTAAGGTCGTCTCGATACTCGAGATTATGGGAAGCAGCAGCTGCATCCTGAACACACCCCTTCTACATTTATCTTAATTTTACGCGGTGGCAGTACAAGGGTGTGATTTCTACGTTGTGAGTTTGGCCTCAAGATCAGACACAAACAATCAAATGACGTTACTAATGCGACCTAGTACCAGTTTGATGACTGAGCTCTTTCTTAATAGGAGGGGATGACGATCCTTGACCCTCGGGAGGGTAGTCGGTTAGACAAGCAGGGCGGTTCGTGAGAAATGACTTCTTTGGGATTAGTTCGAGAATTATGGTCGAGATATTGTGCCTCGTGAAAGATGGGACTTCCTAATCGTTCGCTTTATTAAGTAAGACCGACGTCATAAAGAGAATAACTTTTTCCAATTTTCCAAAAGAATAACACTATATATTGGCAGGCACGCCAGCGTACGATGTACTCGTACAGCTCTGTTTTTTCATTCTAAAGAAATTAATGATAATTATCAAAACGAGTGTTACAATAACTCTGCAAATGCAAATTGATTTGTTAATTTTGTAAAACGAAAATGCAGCAAGGGTTGCAGAGTGCAGCAGGACCAATCATCGACGTGCGCTTGTTTCTGCCCGGAGCAGACTTTCCCATGAGACCATTGGAGCAGTTTAACATGTCGCAACGTTCAATTAAATTGTGTGTCTGGACGCGGTTTTGGCTTGTGTGTTTTGACATCACCTTCACAGCCCTCGATGGGTAAAGTATTCCATATTGCGTACCCTGCGCGTGTGCCAGTTGTTTGCACGACTAGGATCAAATTTACACAGCTATTGGGAAGCAAATAAACATGGTAGTTAGCATATGAAATAAAACAAAATACTCTCCGGCATCTTTCTCAAGTTACTTCGATTTTCGTTCGAAACGATGTCATTAATTACCTCAATATTTACTTGAGAGAATATGAAATTCTTCTAATAAGGATCGACCCACCTGAATGATATTAATAAATGTACGCTAAAATAAAATGTTTTTGTTTTTTTTCAAACAATTTTTGCATGATGATGATTTTTTATACTAAATTTTTCTTCTCAAGACTTTAAATATTTTTAAAGCTTTATGATGTTACTCAATTTTTCTGTTTCGTGCAAAGCTTGGAAATATTACAAAGTCATTGGCGCCAGGTGATAAAGAAAAAGTAAGAAATGCAAGCATTTTCGACCTGCAGGTATTTTCGAACGTCGCGGAGCTCTTCCGGGCGATAGTAATCGCCGGCTGATTCCCAATCTCAATAAAGCCAGTAATAGACCAGTTACAACCTAACAGGATCCCATCCCTCCGTTCCTCTACTCTCTATCCTTTCCTTCGTTCGTTAAATACAAATAACACAGTATCGAAGGTATTACAGGCGCGAGTGCCATTGAAAAATGGCATGAGCCCCATCGAATGAACCAAAGTGACCGTGCTGAAACTGAACAAATATTCTGAACATTTTCGGGAAAATATATTGAAGCATATATTCAGTAACCAAACAGCCTACATGGGGTCTCTATTAAAGCTTATTGCCCGTACAAATAATTTCAATTTAATTGTCTACAGCGTTTGGATTACAACCCCAAAAGAAAAACAAGGACGAAATACTATTAATAACACACAATTTATATAATTTTAATAGTGTGCAGGATAACCGAGAGTAATTGATGGTTTGTAGAAGTAAATTTTTTTTGCATGCATGATTGGTAGGATCGTGCATCTCTTTTTTCAGAATATGAAAGTGTGGTTGGGTGCAAGGTGGTGGCTGGGGTTTGTAGGGATGTCCCCTAGTCGTAGCAGCATAAGAGGGTAAGGGACACTGAGCCGCCCTGCACTAAATTAGAATGGAGAGCGGGTATACAAATCACGCGCAAAGTCGGGGCTTCAGGAATGCCTTGTTATTCAAGAACAAGACGTTAATTCCGTTTCGTCTTTCGTGCGGTTCACGTTAATCCTGCGTCTCGTGTCTTTTGGCTCGACGTAGCCCTTGCTTACTTAAGTTAACCGTCTCTAAAACCATATATCTTTGAAAACTCGGCGCTTCTGTCAGCCGTCGTTAACGCTCAATTAATGCAGAAAGTAATTCCTCGCAAAGTATTCGATGACAATATGTCCTTATACATACATATTCCACATTAGTATATATACATATGTATATCTAGAAAGATCCTACAGACCTCTTTTGGAAGACCCATGGACGTCTCAACAATAGTATTTGCTATACGCATAAAGTTTTTCACAAAATTATAATGTGATTGTTCCATTCTCAATTTACCTTTACTTTATGTCTTATGATGAATTATCTTGGAGGCTACGAGAAAACTGCATAGTAATTATGTAACTTTTTCTAGAATATACCTACACAGTTACCTGCGGTGTTACTCGCAAATTTGGATAACGCTTTCATGACCGTAACTGCCGGTACGGAACACAACACAGATTCTCCATTCTGAAAATTTATGTGCACGCACGTGCGTGGGAATAAAATGGTTGGTTGACCATTAAATCGAAGGGGGTAGTTTTTCGCGTTTAGTTGGTAGCCTGAAATGTATTTTCGTTGACAATGGCCAGCTGAATGCAAATCGCAAATCTTTCTGCAAATTTCGCGAGAGAATAAAATACCAAATAAAATGTCATGAATTTTTGGTTGCTCGTTGGGTACGCGGATCAGTGACTTTAACAAGTTTTGAGGATTCGACGGTGTTCTGCTTAACTTGCCCGACACGGTGTAGCTCGTAACGGATTTCCATGTAGACTCCCTACCTGGCGTAATGTACGCGATGGGGAAAGTGGCAAATAGCTAGTGCAAAACAAAGAGGACTCCCTATGGACTCATCCCCGTGAACGAGCGCCTGCAAAAACATTAATCACAAGCTGCTTGTTAGCCTAGCTGCATGTTAAGCTGGCAGTACACGCACAATTATGAGATACAACAGTACCTACGGTGAACTATTGCTGCTGAATCTATCTTGAATCAGCCCTTTAGAAGTAGCTTTTTTATTTTCCATATTGTCAAAAGAGATATTTTGAGTAATTAGAAACAATCTATAATAATTATAGATTAATCTTTGATTTAAATATTGAGTCCATCTTATAATTAACACCTGCCATGACACTTTTATTATATAACAAACGTTACAATTTTTTTCATAATTTCTAAAAGTAATATCTAACGTATACATCAAGATATAATCATACCAGACAAAGTATAACTTTGCTTGAATGAAAACCTTCGCTATATGTATAACAAGTAGGTATCGCGACGCGTACGATTTCTACATTACCCACCTCGCCCATATTTTTAAAGGTATATAAACGGCATCGAATTTGGACTCGGAACATTCTGCCATTTGCGACTAGTTCGATAGAGTAAGTATAAGTATGTTGGCAATACGACATCTCAAAGTTTCTGTTGTGCATTTATGTTGAATTATGTTGAATTATGTTAAATCGGTAAATAATTTATTTTTCTGTTTCTTCATTATTTATACCAATTACTTTCAGCAAGTTGACCTTTCAACCATATTCTTGGAACTAGATACTGTTCTTTCGTGCGACTTTGCTCTTAAATAAAAATCCCTCTCTACCAAAATTCCATATTGGAAGCTGGATTTAGTGTATTCAACTAACTCGTAATTCTCTTTATGACGCAACTAGTAACATAGGTCTTCTGCGTTTCTTTCTCACCGCCCTTAAAAATACTGAAATTCTAAAATCAAGTTAATTTTCTAGGCTTCTCACCTTAGCTTCCTTTCGCTTGTTACTAATATCCAGCATACTTTAGGTTGACCCTGCATTAACCTTGTAGCGGTGTCGTTCGGTCTGACGAAAACGCAACAGATGTATTTTTTTACCACGAGAAAACAGACGCCATCACTAGAAGGGTAACTTCCTCTGTGGAGCGTTTAGGACAATGTATTTCTTTTTTGATTATCGTGTAAAACAGAATCTCACTTTCATGTCAATTTTTTCGCCTATTATCTTTCCAAAAATTCCTTAAAGTAGATTCTGGTTCGAATCCACTTATCCCACGTGATCTGAAGAAGCATCTTGTACGGTGATATACGTTATAATTATGAGTTTATTAATCCACGTGCAGAGTTTTTTAAAGTGGTATTTGAATACACATTACTTGTAGAGATATTATTGTTTATAAACATAATGAACATAGCTCAGTTAAAATATAACTAAGAATGTATCACATAGACGTGAACGAAGTTGTACGTCATGATACCTAAGGGATTTTTCATTTATGTTATCTATGCATAGCACACTGGTATTAGATAAAGAAACTATGTTTATATAAGATTCAAAATACTTTAGAATATAGCTGTTTTTTAATTTTACGCGTGAGCCTCGAGGTCTTTTTCAACGGAGAGCCTTCCTTTTTGTCTGGAGCTCGATCATATTCTCTTTATTTTTAATAGAGTATATACTATTGATAATCTCATATTTCAAATTAACCTTTACTCCATACTGATGGGTCATGTTTGTCCGTACAATTTCTAACAGTATTAATTCGTCGGAAACTAACGGTCGCGAGGTCGCCACTCTCCTCCTTAAAAAACTATTTCTCAAATCTGTTATTCCAGTCATTATAAACAATTTCACTAATTGAAAAATGGGTCGGACAGAAATGACCCATCTGTATGGTTTAGAGGTGCCAAAAATAACTGTAAGTAGTAAGAGTTAAATTTATTATTTTTTAGTAATTTAAAAAGGTTTACATTCAGAAGTATAAATTAACGTATACATTTTATTTTGTGATACAAATATGGAACATTACAATATTATTAATTTGGTTTGAAATAGAATGTTTTCCTGTATCAAATGAATTTAACATTGCATCATATCGAAATAGGTACTTACTTCAATACGTAGGTAATCCTTAGTTAATCCGATTATTAACTCCAGCACGGTACGGGTTTACTAATATAACTTCACTACTTGTGAAAGTTTCATTAATTCATATCTATATAGTAGACCTATATTTTTATTCAAACTTTGCTTTTGACTGGGGATTATTCTGCAAACGCCAGAAAATCTTTAAGTTTGTTAACGTGTAACCTTTCCTTTAGTAATTTTAACGAGGCATCCAGACAACAATCGACTTTCCAAATATTTACTGAGTGCATCAGTTTAATTTACGAGCCCATGACATGCTGTGCGCCCAATAAATTTTACCGTGCGCACTCTAAAAATGTGAAAAGTCGAATGTTGTTTCATGATTAGAGGAGAAGGGGGTAACGAGGCTCAGCGGGTAATTTGGCTTGCTCTATTATTTAAAGAATGAATTCATTTCTAGAAATAAAGCTTGTTTCTTTAATTCTTAGATCATTCAACAATAATTTCTGACGCTGGCGCCTTTTTTCCCTCCTCAAAAAAATGGCAAGCGAAGGTATTTTTATGCCGTTTTTAATGTAGGAAACCCGGTCTAATAAATGAGACTGATTTTTATTTATCTAACTTCAATGTTATGTACAATCAAAAATTCAACGGAATCGTGTTCATTGATATTTGTTACAAAATAAATTACTGAGCCCCATAAACCGCACAAGAAAGCAATATTAATCATTTCGACATTTTTCTCAATCAATAAAAATTACAGATATTTACAGTTTGTATGTTCGAAGGTTCTATTTAGAGAATTATTGAACGAATTCTCTGAGTAAGCACCATTCACCCATTCTCCCCTGATTGAGTTTTGCTGTAAATTTAAACAAAAAATTCGACGTGTATTATTTAATAATAATAATGGTAATATATTTTATCATCTAAATGTAGTATTAAATAATAATATAGTAACAATAATACAAATATTACAAGAACTACAATTGTCGAATAATTTTTTTCCTTTTTACTACTTTTAATTATTTGCAAATATTTCTATACAGTTAACTACTCTTTCATATCGTAGTGGTTTTGTTAAAATTGAGTAGAAGTTGATTCCTTAATGCATATAAGGTTCCAGTGTGAATTGTAAGTGTTTTGAATTTGCATTTAAAAGTAAAATAATCGAAATCTCTCAAAGAAATCTCCTCCGCTCATATACCATCTTCAACCTGGTTAGAAATCATAGGTCATTTCCTTTCGCATAGCAGGCAAGAAAATCGTTCAGTGGAGAAAATGTAGCATGAAATTTAGGGGTGCTGGCGTGTGCTTGGGCGAAATCTGTCAACTGGGAATCTGCACGCGGGGTTGCTTTCTTGTGGCATATTCCCAAGTGAACGTTTTAAAACAGCAATATGCATACAAAGGGTCTTTGCCGTTTTACGGGACGCTGTTCAACTTCCGAGATTGTAATCTACTCGATGGCTTCAGTAGGTTAGGCCGATTCCGATTGTGAAACTTTTCGTGGGGTCTATTTAAAACTTTTCTCGCTTTTTCTGAAAAGAACCCTCTTTACTTACGTTGATATTTAAAACGTCGTGGTGCAGCCATACGCATTGGTTCGTACCATATACAGTATGTACACTCTTGTATAACGCGATTAATGCGTTACGCGCTATAGGAATTCGCGTTATAGAAAATCATGCTGTACGGGAATTTTTCTCACATAACGCGTGTAATCTAAAGTAACATGTTTGAAACAATTATTGCTATGCTAACTTTTATTTTCAATATTTTATCAGATAGGATAGTATTTTAAAAATAAATGGCATATATGTATATGTATATAAAGATGATTAAAAAAAAACATATAATTAATCTATATAAAAAATCTTTTATTTCATTGAAATTTAATAAGAATGTAATTTAACAAATTCATGTATTATTTGTTTTAAGACTTTTTAAATAAAATAAAACTTTTACAATCTTGATTATTAGTCACTGGCCGAGTCGTCCACAATGATGTTCCAACGTCTTCGTTTGGTGGAAATACATATTGATTTTCAATTTTTGAATTGGTTTCACTTGCAGATTTAATCTTTTCAATGAATCTATTATCTTTATTAGATACATTTGCTGTATTTATTTCTAGTTCTTTTTGAAGTTTTAAATACATACATTTGTTATAAATTTTAAATATTCAAAATTATTTAATTTGAATAGAAAACAATCCAATGCTTATCTAAAGCAGAGTCAATTCTTAAATCAGGTAATTCCTGTATTTTATTATTTGGCACATTGTAGGAATTCGCGTTGTAAGAACTCGCGTATGGGATTCTGATGTGCTTCAGCGTATTGTTCCTCTTATGTCTAAACGTCGACAAGATTTTATAATCCATTTTTTACATTTTTTCTTGCACTGTGCTCTTTTTTATAATTTTCTTATTTTTTTGTGAAGTTTATATCGATAATAACGAATGTATTTATAATTATCGCTAATCGATGGCCCAACTTGTCCTGGACTGGTTCAGTTGGGACCCAGAGAAGCCTTTGTACTAATTAAAGAAAAATTTTGTTTTTAGGCATGAAATATGCCTAACAATATGTACAATTGCATCGAAAACAAAAAACATGCATATATATTAAATACGTATGTATAACCTATCATAAATGTTTGTATCTAAGATTCTGAATCGCTAAAACAATTGGATTAAAATTTCTAGAAAGGATTATGGTCCTGACTTGTATGGTACAGAAACATGTGCAGATATTCAAATTTGAGATATTTGAAGTAGCTCATGCGCAAAACTATTTTTCTTATAATAGAGAATTCATAAAATATTACGGCATGGTTCTCATACAATTAGGCCTCAGAGCATACCCGTTTCGCCTGATATGCTCATTATATTATGTATACGAGTTTAAAAATATTTGATTATTAATACAAAATGAACTGCAAAGTACTTGTTTCTATGTACGCCGCTTATATAGTATAAGCGTGCATATAGAAATTATAAAAATCATTATCGTCTGTATTTAGCCGTATGTACAATAACGGGTAGGGGTTGAAGATCCAACTGATGAATATGCAGAAGGGTTTAAATTTCGATTTTTCGAAATTCTACTTAAAATGTCTATAAATTCTAGTTATTAATATTTTTTTAACAGAAAAGTTCATTTCCCAAAACAGTAAAACACGAAAAATCAATCTCCAGAAAGAACACCGGATCGATTGAAACAGCACAGACAACAAGCCTATCTACATTAACAAAATCCGAAAGCCATCGATCAGAAAGTGTCAGTGATTGGATATCGTAGTTCAGTAAAGAGTAATATTTGGATAGTCCATTTTTCGACGGAAAAATGATCAGAACTGAAGGTATTGGTAGCTCGAAGTATACAAATGAATAGTACGAATCATTGAAAATACGTGAGACGAGTAAATGGGTTCTTTAAAACTTGCAGAAAGTCGAAAGACCGATAACTCTAAATTACGAAAGCCTCAATACTAACACGTCAAAATTTCTACAGATAAAACTTCGACAGCTCAAATTCCCTAAAGATAAAACATCGACAGCTCAGGATTCCGAAACGTGAACCATCAAAAGCTCAAAATTCCGAAAATTTCGGAATTTCGGTCAATAGTGCTGCCATCTGAAAACGGTAGAACGAACCAGACCACAACCGTACATTACAATTTTCGGTATTCTGACCTTTCGGGGCATCAATAGTTGGATTCTTTCCTTTTTGAATATGCAACTTTCGGATTGTTTCCTTTTCGGAAATTCAAGTTTCGAAGATCTACTCTTTCGGAAAAACTGAATTCGGCACATAAAAATTTCTAAACTGTGATTTTAAGAATTTTGAACCTACTAAAATAAGATCTATATTTTAAATAAAAATGTCAGCATTCAAAGTTTCGAACTATCGGCTATTCTAGAAATTAAGTTTCTATTCTTTACGGGTTTTTGAATTACGAACTTTTGAAATTTATAATATTACAATCCTCACTGTTTAGAAAATGATTATATCATCTATGTAAGCATTCGAAGACTGTTCACTATTTATATATTAAATTTCGCATCATTTTTCATTTGAAACTAATAACACATTACGCTTGTCTCCATCACTTGTATGGGACTTACGCTGAAATAAGCCATCGTGAAAATATATGGGTGATATTTTTACAATTAGGAAGATTGGACCTTCGAATAATAATGTTTTGAAACTTCTATCCCCCCCCACAATAACTATAGTATAAAAATATTTTTGAACTCGAAATCAATATTTTTCAATTGTTCAGTAATAACTCTAGGAAAATTAAAAGGCGGGATCTTTCCGCAGTGCCAGAGCCCTCGGCCCCAAGGCGGCTTAATTGTATAGGTTTTCCGATCTCACGGGAATGGCTTGAATCGGGGACTCAAGAGTGCCCCTATAAATTCAGCTAATCTGATTTCGGAAATAGTGAACCCACCCTACAGACATCGACGAACGCACACAAATCGAATGTCAAGATGACCGGTCAAATAATAGATTTCTGCAATTTCCAGTAATTTTTTTCTGGCTTCTTGCCTATCTAGTAGAAAGTGACAGAAATATAAACACAGTACATATTGATTTTCCGCTCTAGAAGACACTAGGGTCATTTGCAACTTCGAATACATTTATTTTACCAGTACAAATTTGTATGCATAATCTTCCACACATACGTAATGTAATGTTGAGTGTTAATAAATTGTCACTATAATTCGCATGAGTTTCATAATAAACGAATTTCTTAGACTTTATATTTCTTTTGGTGATACTATATGCCTAAATTATATAGATCTATAAGTATTTAGTTATATTCTTTAATTTTTCTAAGGCAGAAAATTTCTTCAACAGTTTCAAATATCTGTTTCGTTCCGTAGGATTAAAAGTGAATAGAGTATAGTAATAATGAGTGAAAAATAAAGATGTTTGAAAACGTGCAAAAGACCGAAAAAAGTACATTTATCGACTAGCGCATTACTCGAAATGCAGGCCAACAGTTGTACGTCTCAAACGTGTATATACGTCTCTGTGTGAGTATGTGAAAAAGGTTCACCCCAGCAATCGAGCAAAACACCGCATGTGACCCCACCCTCACATTATGAGCTCCATTCAGACACCCCTGCTATTTCCTATCGGTCAAAACGGTTTGGCACACTCTTAATAGACTTAATAAATCGTTGAGGGTGGAGATCGTTGGAACTGTAAAAAAAAAGTTCTCTAAACTCTCGGGGAGAAAATGGTGTAGCTGCGACTGACCTGAGTACAGCCTTCGCACTGGGGGGTGAAAAAAGGCAAATGGAAAGAAAGAAAATAAAATTACTTGGATAATGCAGTCGCGGCACGTGCTTCGGAAATTATCCTTGGCACGTCGCTAAGTTGTGTGGTCGCGAAAGTTGGAGTCCAGGCTACGAACAATTCACCGACATACAACGCGGAATTGTATATGAGTATATCTTGCGATTGGAAATTATACTTATGTTAGATGTGGAGCGTTGTTTGTAATGGCGCGATGCAAGTAATAGAAATCAATAGTCGGTGCGTTCGATACTCCAGTAAAATTGAAAGGGGAGAAACTAACATCCAGCAATTGCTTTTAAAGGCTGACGCTGACTTTTGAGGGTGTGTCCTTTATCGTTAGCATCCCCGCGTTAACATGGCACGACTGGCTTTCGTCCATTCCTTATCGTTTGCGGCTTCGCCTCAGACTCTTTCTTTCTCCTTTCAATGCGCGACCGAAGAAAACAGTGAACAGATGTCCAATGGGAATCTTAGCTCTACGAGGAAGGAAGATTACGTGGGTACACTTGCTCCCAAGAATATATATCAAGAAAATGACTAGTCGTAACGGGAAAAAATAACAGGTCCAGGGGTGCCACGCTGTTGACACCCCTTGTATGCGTTGCCACCCTTGATTCCGAATTTTCTTACTGTTTGGATTGAATTCTTGTGACGCTCACGTTCTTAAGATCTTGTTCACACAAGAGTGCGCGTTAAAACAGAAAACAGGCCTGTTATAATAATAATGATAATATATTTTCCGGACGGTGCCCAATGCCCAATGGACACAATATGAGGGTGCTCGTGATTATTTGTACTATCGATTTTCTGATTTTGATAATAGCCATTTACCTTCCTACCGATGCCAGAAAATTAATCAAAGTTATTTGGACCTTTAGAAGTTTATTTTTAAAAATTTTCTATTCAATGGAATGCAAATTGTTTGTTCTCGTTGAAAGTATTGGAGTGGTGTACTTTAGTGTGTTCAAAATTGTCCAGAAAAACAGCATATATTTTTAATCCATCTATCGGTTAATCGAATATTGGTTTTGGTTGAATTTTCAGGTTTTATATAATATATGTTACAACTGCTACAAAGTTTTAGTAAACATTTTATGGGGATACAGGTACTGCAAGTAATGTTTGTGAACTGCGCTGTAGCACCCCACGAAACGGAATACGATCCCTATTTGTGGAGATAATTAATAATGAATAGCAAACAGAGACCTGGGGCCGATCAGAAATTGTAACTGCAGTCCTCTGGGAAAAGAAATATTGATATTGTCTATGTTGCCATGTCGGTAGGTCATTATTATTATTTTATCTAGACGTGCTACTCCGTAAGTTCACATACCAATACACTACCTTTTGTTTTTCAAGTAATGCAAAAAACGTGATACTTGGTACTTGGAAATTTCCATTCTGTAATTATAATTATAGAAAGATTGTAGAAAGCATCGATATTTGCTTGTGAGTCTATACTTTTAACTAATAAATAATAGTTCGAAGTAATAAAATCGTAGAGTACAATAAAAACACAATAATTCTAAATTGAACAGAAAAATATTTAATTTTATGTAGTATATGTTATTACAATAAAATATAGTAAGTGTACTATAATGTAGTGTTATTAAAGTATACAATTAAAAAATTCAAGTGAAACAAGAAATACTTTCTAAATATTCTTTATAACACGTCACAATACTACTGTTACATAGTATCGATCGTTTATGCCATTTTATACACCTATGTTAGTTTAAAAAATAAAAAAACTTCTTTTTCTGCGTCACGCTATCGCGTTTTAGTTTTAACGTGTACCAGTTTTAATTTTAACTTATTCCATTCGATATTTGTCTTATTTACTGTAGAGCTGATTCTATTTTGAACCATCGATCGGTGAAAAAGGCAGGTCACTACTTACCACTTAGACTATAAGCAGAATACATTGGCCTCGTAACGTATACGGAACCCTATGTATAGCGGGAGTTACAGCAACATTCTCTTAAGATGTCGATTATTTAAAGAAAAGAAAATTTGTAAAAGTTGTACAAAATGTGAATATACATGAGGTCTGTTTACTTTATAGATAGACATATAGTAAGGAACGACAACGTCCAAGATTTGCATTTCGTCATGGCAGAATGATTATCGGTTAAGACAACTGAAAATGTTTGTTTCGAACTGTAAGGATCACATTTCAAAATGCAAAGATTTTGGAACAGGTAATAAAGAAAATAAATTTCCTTAAATAGTACGGAATGTTTGTTTCATACGTTATCCATAAATTGGTAGAAAATTGTGTTTCTTATTTCTTAATCTTATCGTTGTGTTTTGTATGAATTCTTATTGCATTGAAAATAAAAATCATATATGTAACATGTAAAGTGTAGAATGTTTTTACTTTATTTATTTTTTCCATGCTTATCTAATATTTAGACAAAATTTCATTTACTATTTCATTAAAGTATGTACTCAATTGAAAATTTTAAATATGAATCAAGGGCTGCGATTAGAATTTTTATTTAGGGTTGTAGAAAATGAAGTATTTATTCTATCAATTTATCCATAGCGATGAGCATTACCCGAATATGTGCCACTGTCAGAAAGTTCGATAGCAGAAGGATATTGGGCGGTGTGCAGAGGGCATGCGTTTTCGGATAGTTTGAGACGACCAATCGTTAAAAGTTTTCCATTTTACTGAATTACAGTTTGAACGATTCTTTTCGGTTGGGTTCGGCGGGGGAAACGAAATATCTCAAGCTTAACATCGAAGCACAAGAGCGCAGTCTGGTTTAAGTCCCACCGGAACAATTTATCTGGTTATTCCGCAGGTGAAACGATAGGAAACAATTTATCTTAAATTTATCTGCGTAAAATTGGCTACGAACATATCTGCCACACATTCTTCACGTATAGGGGAAGGGGCTGCATATAAATCGATTTTTTTTCTAAAATTATTATTATGATATTATTTTTGTAATTGGTTTTGCAAAATTCATTTTATGTATCAGAAATATGTTCTTAGAAACAAAAGTTCTTTCAATTGCATTTCAATTTATAAATGTACGGATTATTTTATTGACATGTAATTAATTTTAGCCAATTAAATAGTAACAGCGTATTTGATTATTATTATTCCAATATATTGGAAGAATATTCTTCATCTATACTGCTCAAGTATTTGCCCCTGAAGGTATGTTACACGTTTAACCAATAGCATACGTACTCTCAGAATATTGATGGAATTTATGTTTAACAATGATTACGCGAAAGAAGTGATATATTAAAAAATCAGAAGTGGTAAAAAATGTATTTATTTTTTATTCCCTGTAGATTCTTTGTAAATTAAGTAGTATACATTAATTGATATTGAACGTTATGCTCTAGCTGATCTTTCTCGCAAGTGCTGCTTGGTGAGTTCTCACAGTATATATACGAGCGCCACATTTTCCAAATATCAATTAGGAGGTGAGGAAAGATTTTGCAGGATTCACTGTGACTGCAAGCTATATAAGCTATTTGGGACGTAATTCTGATCCTAATGTATCATTTAACGATTTATAATTTATTTTGTTCGATATAGGAACATTATATTATTTTCTCCCTTGTAAATATAAGATATAAAAATATTTAAAAATTAGTATATTTTAATATTATACCATTGCTTATCCATATTACTCACATATTCATTCATATTACTTGTACTTGTTGTTTCGATTGATAATGCGGCATGCAATCTCAAAACGTTTGGAAATTAAGTTTTTAAATATTATAATCGGCTCTTTAATTTAAAACAGATTTTACTTAATTTGAACAAGAGTGGAGTAAAAAAAGAGAGGACTAGTTAGCAAGCTATATGATATTCTCTTTGCTCTAAAAGAATATATCAATCTATAACCAATTATTTATTTCGTTTTTCGTATTTGCCTGCACGTATTAATTATTAAAATTTGATGCACGCCCCCCTCCCCCCTTCCGGGTGATAAAGCCATAAAGAAAAGGAAGGACGGAAATTATAATTCAATTTCCTTATATAAGCCTGATCGTTCTAACGTTTTTAACCCTTATGTCAATACCTAGAACCATTCGGGCTTTTTAATACCCTGAGTTGTCTAGTATGCAGACCTAGATTCGGTTTCCTGCCGACCTATATCATAAAGTGATAGTCACACAAAGGTGTTAGGTTATTCAAATAATAAAAAAAACTGGAAGAGTAGTCACGAGGTGAATACGCGAGGTAATTATCTATACAATTTCAATAATAGAATTTTTACAGTTCTTGGTGCTATAAGTTGCGAATAAGTAGATATAAAATAATTTTTTTTTTCAGATTGAGTGTTTTCAGAAGAGCAGTTTATTTGCGAGAATTGTTCGTCGAAAAAACATCATCAGTCTCAAAGATTTTCTTTGACAGTGAAGTAGAAAATTGGATGTTCTTACGAGCTAAGCAAAGTGAATATTCCGATAAATATTGTGATGGTAATTTATGTATTTTATGTTTTATGTTATCGATAACGAATAATTTAATTTTGTGCTTTCATAGTATTACTTTTGTTAATAAAAAGATGACGATCCAGTGGCAGATGCAGGCGAAATTGCCGCAGATCGAAGTCTGGATGAAACACAAAATAGCGAGGAAGAGTAGACACAGGTTGATACAAATAAATCATCTGACTGTCAAAAATAGGACAATGTGGAGTAAAGTACCACCTACTCAACATCAAGCTCCATTCGGTAATATTGTTAGACATCGAAGTGGCCCACACAGATATACATCAACACTATCGACATGTGATATATTCAAATGTATTTTTACTTCGGAAATGGTTGACGTTATCGTCTGCCATACAAATAAAAAGGCCAGGAGTATTTACCAAAAACACTATGAAAAAAACCCTATTCTCTTGGAAAGATCTAACTGCAAGTGATTTTTATGCGTTCCTTGGAGTTTTGATTACATCCGGAGCAAACAATTCAAATACGTTACGTGGAAATATACTTGCTATCCATTGTATCGAGCGATAATGGGAGTAAACAGATTTTCGAACATTGTCAGATTTTTACGCTTTGACGATGCAAACACGAGAACGTAGCGTTCACAAGACGACAAAGCTGCTCCAATAAACAAGATATGGACGATACTAAACTCCAATCTCATGAAAATGTATAGACCCACAGGAAACCTAACGATTGATGAACAATTATTCCCTTATAGAGGAAGAAAACGATTTACGCAATAAATTCCATCGAAGCCTGCTAAATACAGGGTAAAAGTGTGATGGATCTACGACGTTGAAAATTATGACCTACTTACTGATAAAATTTACACCGAAAATCAGCATCAGAACGAGAAACCAGCCAAGAAGAACGAGTAGCAAAATGTTAAGCCGCTCCATTTAAGGGATCTGGGCGTAATATTGCCATGGACAAGTTCTTTGCAAGTTTACCTTTAACAGAGACTCTTTTATGCTGGAGTTTGACCATCGTTGGGACGCTGAAACGAAATAAAAAATATATTCCTCGAGAAATTACGATGATAAAATCTCGAGAAATATTTACATCGTTGTTTGGTTATAATGAAAACACAACAATTGTCTTATTGTTATCATTAATGCACTATGATAATGTAACGTCGGAATCCCAGAACAAACCAGACATGGTTTTCATTTCATTTTTAAAGTAAAACTAAATCTGATGTTGATATTATGGACAAGTTGGTTTGACAATATAGTATAAAAAGGCGGACGAACAGGTAGCCATTTGCTTTTTTCTTCAATATCGTCGACATTGCAGCTCTTGCAGCATATATTATTTATTAGGAAAATAGTTATATGCTAAATAAGAATACAAATCGCCATCGAATATTTTTTTTAGACAATTGGGAGAAGAACTGAATGTGCCGGCAATTCAGGATCGATCCCCAAATCCACAGGTCACAAGGAACTTATCTACTAAATTAGTAATCAAAAGAGTCTTGAATACACTTATCATTATAGCTGACAGTGCCTCTACTTCGACATTAACTCCATCAACTTCACGCGATGCAAGTGGACAGAAAGTAGTCGTCGATTCTTGCCACATTTGTTATGCAGCTTCCCACAAGAAAAGAAAAACTCGAAAATCATGCTTCCAGTGCAAGAAACCTATATGTGACGAACATTCAAAAACATTTAAAATAAGTTATCATTATTTATAAATATATTAATATATTTATATTAAATTTATAGTTCAACGTATATATTTATTTTTTGTTTTTTAAGCCTT
Source organism: Cephus spinipes (assembly GCA_963971525.1). Taxonomy (NCBI): domain Eukaryota; kingdom Metazoa; phylum Arthropoda; class Insecta; order Hymenoptera; family Cephidae; genus Cephus; species Cephus spinipes. The sequence continues at coordinate 7,528,058 of OZ020581.1, read as the reverse complement.
TATTAGATACAATTTTCGTTTATTTTCATATCTCTAATGAAAAACATATATGTATAGGTGCCCGGATACCCCGGCTTTTAAATAGAGAAGTAATCATGTTGAGTTTCATTTTAATTAACTTGTTATTGTACAAATAAAAAACAGGACGTCAGTCGTCTCAAAATCGCTCAAATTGTGGGAATGTGACGGGCAAAATGAACCTTTTTTTCTAATTTTTTTTCAACGCAATATTCAAAAAAGGGTTCTCGGTTATTAATATAAAGGCTAAATGCTCCATAGCGCTATAGGTGCATTGGAAAATGAGTCGAGAGTGCAGAGAGGACCATTATTTCTCAGTTTATTGAATGCAATTGATCGAGACACAATGACGCTTTCAGCTCATGTTCAAACACACCTATAGAGTTCTTGGGCGTGGTTGAAAATGTTAGTACGAACAAGCCTTATGTATAATTTCTTTCTTTATAAAATATTTTACTCGAAATGGGTTGGAGCGCTGGTGTCACTGCGGCTGACATGAGAAGCCGCGAACGCCAGTGCTGCCTATCAATAGCTGTGCCAGTCGGTATAAGTTCGTTTAGAATAGACAAATCCCGTTAGTTTCCGTGTTGTACTTTAGTTCCAAGTTTCAAGCAAAAATCAGAAATGTCCGCTTTGCGCTAAGTGCGGATAAACAACATACAAGAAATATCATGGAAGTAACCCGTACGAGTGAGTAATCGGTCCAAATGGACGCCGATAGTACCCTTTTGTTAATACGCGATTGACCACAGTCAATTGATCGGTTTTCTCAGCGAACTACCACGAAAAAAGCCATCTTAACGTCATGGCCTATTTCTAGGTTAGAAACTGGGCCACATGTCAAAATAGATAGTGTCAACATGATTCGTTCTTCATGTAAATCATAATTGATGACATGAATAAGTCTCTCAAAGAAAATCTTTCGTTGTTGAGAAACTACGTAGACAGTTACCGAATCTAATACATTTTTGAATCTGTTTCATTCTTATTTACACTTTTTAGTAGGTCATCGTGCGTAAAAGGCTGCTCTGAATGATGTACTATCTATTCGGTTTTCACTGTCCCACTGTGTTGTTTACGCAATGTTATTTAATTGATAAAAAATATCAACCATGTTATTGAATGCTTTCTTAATATTCCATTAATCGTTATGTACATCAATATCTCTATGTTTCACAACTTTTAATTCAATAATATTTATTTTTAATAATTTAATTTTTATGGTACATTCTGAATATTTTCATATTAAAACACTGAACATATGTAAGCACGCAAGTAGACTTATGTGTGCGTTTGAGCATGCAGCTATATAAAATATAGCATATATGTTTTATAATTAGTTACTTCATTTGAAATTGATTTATTACTAATAAAATATTGCCTAATATGTGTACATTCATCTAATGAAAGTATACGTATTAGGCAATATAGAATGAATATGAAATTATGAATTATGTTTGCTCTCTCGTATGGATTTATAAACATTTTCGAATTTATGATTTGATAAAATTGGTCAAATTTAAATATTGTTTATATTCATTGCATAAGTTAACGGTCTAAGCTGTGAAACAATGATAAATATATTTATTCTTCTATAATGTAGCTTTGACATAAAAACTACAAAACTTAATATTACATTTGAAACTATACGATTACATTGAAATAAAGTTTGTAGAAAATATAATTATTACCAGAAATATTACTTTGCATAAACATGTTGGAAAGATAATCATTAATAGAGATTTAAGGTTTTTAACTAATTAACTTTATTTGCACAAAAACTATAAATTTGTATGATATTAAAACCAAGTTTAGTCATTATATTAATACCATAAAATAATAACCAATTATTTAAATTATAGGAAATTTAATGAACATCTAATGAATCTTAGTATATTTAGGTGTAATATTTGTTATTGTTCTAATGAGAATTTATAAATATTTCTATTTTATAGACTTCAAAGAAGTGCTGAAGGAACTGGATGATGTTCTGGAGAAAGCAGACTTCCTGGGAATTGACGGCGAATTTACTGGACTGAATTCAGGACCTGAAACTAATGCGTTTGACACACCTGCTCAATACTATTCAAAACTCCGATCTGGTTCGATGGAGTTTCTCCTTATTCAGTTTGGCCTTTCCATTTTTTCATATAATTCAGAAACCAATAGGTATGCGATTAAATTTTATATATGTATAGTTTGGTCCATGAGTTCAATGTGTTTTTTGACAGTTTGCAAACAATGCAGTCCGTAGTAAATCACACACGATTTTCCATAAAATAACGTAAATATATGCTAAAATAGAAAAATAAAATATGTTTAATGCAGAATCTTGCATATGAGTACTTTGTAACAAAAATTTGATGTAGGGACACATGTGTCTTGCTAAATTTCATTGTTTTTGTTCTGTCAAAAAAATAAGCCGTACTCATGGACCGGCTATATTTCTTACCAGACTAACTTGATGTATTGTTATACTAAAAACAAAATTTTTGTTTCAGTTACACTCAACAATCGTATAATTTTTATGTATTTCCACGACCGTTAAATCGTGCAGCTCCGGACTGTCGATTCATGTGTCAGGCATCTTCTATATCATTTCTAGCAAACCAAGGATTCGACTTCAATAAACTTTTCAAGCTAGGTATTCCTTATCTAACTAGTGACGAGGAAGAAAAATTGAGTAAACGAGTAGAAGAAAGGCAACGTGCTAGAGAAGAGGGTTTAGAGTTAATTCCAATCTCGGATGAGGATAAACCACAAATAGAAGACATTTGGTACGAAGATTTTATTGTTATTGAGTTGTACTATTCTTAACCCCTTGCCTATCGGAGTTAAAATTGACTATGTGGGCATAAACTACATAAAGAAAACTAGGAGACGAATTTTCTCTTTTATGATAGATATCATTAATGTTTTTGGCATCGTAGAATTTGAATTTGGCATGCAAATTCAAAAATTGAAAATTGCGGATCCATGATCTGTTTCCAAAGTTTTGTCACCAGCTAATGTTCGGAAATAAAATAACACACTTGATAATTGTTGTTTAGCTTTTTATGTCACTATATTAGATGCTCCATTTAAAATTTTGAAGTTTCGTTGTTTAAATTCCTATTTAGCGACCTCAAAAACCTTATAGTAATATCTATCTTGTTTAAATTATATCATGTTTTCGTATTTGTTTAATTTTTATGTTCACTATATTAGATGGGCCATGTTAATTTTTGAAATTTCGATTTTAAATTTGGATTCTGTGATTCTAAAAGCATTAATGTTTAAATTTATAAAAAGGTTCCTTAAACTTTCTTCAATGAAGGAATTGAGCAATTTGATTTCGATTATACAAAACTGTTTTCCGCTTTTTTTTTTGCCGAATAAATATCATTATATTTATATCTTATTTTGTTTCGAATAATTATTACAATCTCGTTGTGTTATATTATTAGTTCCAGAATAGATGAGTTTATTGATTCAGAAGCAGAAGAATTGACGATCGACAGATGCAACGCTTTTATTAGACGACTTGTTCATCAGGAAGCAAGGATGAGGTGGCCTAATAAAATTAGATTAGAAAGTAAGACAGAAGGTGGAGGCCAGTGTTTGGTTGTTCAAAAAATAGGAACAAAAGAGGAAGAAAAACAAAAAGAAGTAGAAAGACGAGAAAAGGAAAAGCGTGAAGTACAAGAAGCAGTTGGGCTTAGCGCATTATTAAGAAAAATCGCTGACTCGGTTAGTTAACATTTTTATTTTCTTATTACTTATTATTTTCTTATGAATTATAAACTTTATTTGCCTGATTTTACTGTCCGTAGTCACGAATCAAATATTAACTCACATTCTATCTCCCAGTCTTGAAACACATTTTACGTATGGGTTTCAGGGTAAATTATTAGTGGGGCATAACATGTTATTGGACCTCTGTCATATAGTTCATCAATTTTTCGCACCTTTACCCGAGAGCTATTCGGAATTTAAAGCTCTAATTCACTGCCTATTTCCAAGGTAATTTGAAGTATAATATTCTAGGAAGTAAAATATGTATATGTGAATACGGCCACTAGTTTTATTCGTATAATCACATGAAAATCTTTAATTTTTGTTTCTAGGATATTAGACACAAAAGTTATTTGTCAATCTCCGCAGTTTCGAGAGTCTGTGCTGTCATCTAATTTAAATATTCTTTTGGAGACAGTGAGCAAAGCCCCGTTTTCACTCCCGGAAGTGAATTCTGTGGAGAATCGGAGTTACTCTGTGTCGGCAATGAAGTCTCACGAAGCTGGTTATGACGCTTATATTACTGGATTGTGTTTTATATCACTTTCCAAATATCTTGGTGAGCTCAAGAAATGTTTCCATATAGAATATATCTAAATGAATTAAATAGATCTTTATTATAAAAAATGATTTTCAAGGTTCCTTACAGAATCCTGAAGTATCGACGGTGCTTACAGACTCCTCTTTACTAAATCCTTTCTTAAATAAGTAAGTTATACGCATTACTTTCTTGTACATTGCCTTACTTATGATTCATATTCCACTTAATTCTAAAACGAGATCCTGATTTTGTTTTAGACTCCTTATAACAAGACTCAAAGATTTTCCATATATAGACTTAACGGGGAAGGATCGTAAGTAATATATATCCTCATTGTAATTTAACGATTCTTTTTCTTTGATATTGAATTTACATTAATATTCATATTTAACCTTTATATCACTTATTTTTCAGCAAATCCAAGCCGGGACCATGTCTTCCATATAACATTTCCGAAAAAATGGAGGTTTAGTGACGTATCTCAATTATTTAATCCATATGGTGAGCTTTCATTTTCATACAATGTCTCTTCAAATTGTAAATGACTTTACTCCATTGAACGCTCCTTTTGCACAATATTTCAAGCATTTTGTGTAAATCGATATTGTTCAATTCTTCTCGCGTTCTATCTAGATGGAATGTGGCAAGTCATGTTTCTATTGTTCTCAGGTGGCGTAAGCGTGTCCTGGTTGTCGGACACGACAGCCTACGTTGGGTTGAATCGGCGCGATCAAAGCGGCTCAGTGTTAAAACAACTAAGTAAGGTTGGAAATTTCAAAATACAAAAATATGCGGAACACCAAGCATCCTTGGATACGTCAAATCAATTAACCCACGGTGAGCGGAAACGGAAGCTGTCAGCATCGGAGTGAGTAAAATTCAAAGCATCAAGTAGATGGGAGTATATTAATACACAACAGTCATACCATGGTTAATTGTAACACAGCAGCTACCGTGTTTCAACTAATATGATTATTTCGTTACTTTCTTGGGGACGATTGAAATTTAGTCAAAGCCAAACATTTCACCAATGCCATAGTTATGTGAAAAATAACATAACATTAAGTTGTGCACGATTTGCTGTATAACGTAAACATTGATAGCTAAATGGAATTGTAGTGCATACCATTGATATCTCCTGCCAGTATCGGAACTGTCTAATTTTTATTAAAGAAAATATATTAAAAGGTGCATCGCGCATCTCGAAGTTCGTTGGACTGCGATTGGTTGGTGTGCGAGACTATAAGAACGTTCCGATGTTGCATTACACTCAGCCGAACCTACAGCGGGATGTCCGGATTATGTGAAACGCAAATTGCTATCGGCTCCGGATAAATTGCAATATAATTTGTGGTCTATACGCGGTCGCGATCTGCCCGATGCACTCTAGGATTTCCTGTACACGAATAATCTACATAGAGCCGTATACTACGCCCTGAATTAATGTACGAGACGCGTCGTTACATATGTTTTTATGCAAAACACCTCCCGCTCGTGTCACAGGAATTCTGATCATCTACACTTTAAATCATGCTCTCTTAGGACGAACAGTGCATAAATTGTACGTGGACTTTGTCTTGTTTCTCGATTAAATTCTAGTGAGCTTTGAAGTAATGATAATAAAAATTTATTAAGCTTAACCTCTTATCAAAATACGGTAGGCTATCGTGGCTAAGAAAAGTAATAGACTGGAGGCTACCATGAGCATTACTTGATTAGTTCGAACTTCTTGATGTGTATTAGTTAGATTCTTTAATGTATAGGTGCACCCGATCGCCGTCATTACGATGCACGCAAGGCTGGTTTCCCATAGGGGGATAAAACCAACAGTGGGTATTAGAACTCGATTAGAATAACTATAATAATACAACACGCTTCGGATAACGTACCGTGCTATTGAACGCAACGCGCCTTCGCCGCTTTCCAGAACTTAAGATTCTGCGCCGGGAATGCAAATGCACAAGTCTGACTTATACGATTATCCACGCGCAGCGATAGCGGATAAAGATTATTAAAATGCGTAATTAGTCACGATAAATTCATGAGATTGTTAGGTGGATTTCTCGACGTCAAGCGCTCATTCGCATTAGGTAAAGTGGACGGAAGTAAAGCTTTCGTCTTTTTCTTATTCTCTATATGTGTGTATATATGTATATATCTCCGAATAGAAACATGCATTAAAAACTTCACTTTGCTACGTCGCGTTACCGTGAACCAACTCTAAAAAGAACTTAAAGAATTCAGGATGTATCTTACCGTCTTAACTAAGCGGTTAATACGATTACTGAATAACGACCAATTGTACTGATTTATTTACGTAATTGGACAGCAACATTTAAGAATCGTAATTAGTAATTACGTTTCATTTATGCAATACATCCAAAGATGAATTTCATAAACTGTTTCAAATTTCTGCATATATTGGATTGTAGTGCAATTTAACTTCGGGGGTTATCACGCAAACAGCTCAATCAGAGTTGAACTTGACGATGCACAGATACAGTACATTCCTCGGTAGCAAGTTTCATTCGTATTTACCCCGAAGTGATACTTTATCCTTTTGCTCTCACGACTGATTCGATTTTTCCCAATTTCCGAGGCGCCCGCGTACAATGATGCAACAAGTATCATGAGTCAAACGTTAAAGCGAAATATAATTCTATGCAAATAGGAGTGGTGTCGTGCGCGCGGGCATAGTGGGCACGCTCGCGTCTCGGCATCCTGGCATCCTGGCACGGTGGAACGGTGGAATGGTGGCATGCTGGCCGATGTTTATTCTTGTCTTTATTTGGAGTTTGGAATACGGGTCTTAGATGGACTATATGTATATAAGAGACTATATGTATACAAGACCATGCTTCATCCTGAATCTGAACATCTGGTGGCTTTCAACCTTTTTCAAAGTAGCTATAGTGTGCCAGGTGCGAGGGTGGGAAAATGGCGACATTATCCCACACCGAATGACTCGCGTTGTGCAGTAAAATTCAGGCTGTCGGAATATTACAGTTGGTTGCGCGTGAACCTCCTTTAACGTGGCTGAGCGTTCAACACTATAACATTGCGATCTTTGCGTTACGGGGTTCTCCACTTTTGTCGACACCCCCGCGAATGTGTTTCTGCAAAGTGTCGTGTGTATAGCCGGACAGAGCCACATGCACCGCCGGAATATATTACCTCGTGGCACCCATACATCACTGCGCAACGCCTTTACCTCGCGGTGCTTCTGTTAGCTCAATTCTTATTTCGAGTTTGGTCGTGGGTTTTACATTTAAAAAAAAAACACATACTGGCTTCTATATCATTTTTTACACGTGTTATTACAACTTAATAATTAGACAGCTGTAGAAATTTTTGAACCAGAAAATAATTTTGGCCGTTATTCGTTTAGTTGAAAATTACCAACTTTTGGCAGTTCTTCGCTGCGAATTCTAACTGCAGACGAATTTTGAGAAATATAAAAATACGTACTTCGCTATATCGTTACAGAGTTCAAGTATTCCTGAGCAACATTCTTGATCATCAAGTATTTTTAACTGTCTTTTCCTATGCTGTGTACTATTCTGACTGAATATTTCGACTGTCGTTATTTCTACTTGAATTATTCTGACCGTCGTTTTCGGTTTCCTCGTACTCAAATCACCGTTCTGTGTCCAAATATCTTTGCCGTCTGAGTTGTTCGAACCATTGATCCCGATTTATAAATATAATATTTCAGGTCGTAACTCTTTTGGACTTATATAATTTTTGTGACTGTTAAAATGTTTCCGTTAATCCATTATTTTCCGCATGTACGTACTCTTGTACTACGTATGTATGTCGTCTTGATATTTAGGTATGCCAGATCATCGTGTTTCCCGATCGTTGGTCCCTATGTTTATATATCCTTGACCATCTGTACCAATTTACAGGTATCATTCAATTGTGATTATTGTTACGTTAGTCTTCATAATGATCCTAGCCATCGTAGCTTTTGCTTAAATAATTCGCTTTATTTTAATATAATTCAGATAATCGTTCTATATGTTCGCAATTTTTCAGTACGACCGCATGGTAATGTTCTCTGCAATTCGTATCGAAGAAAAAGAATATGTGGAATGGATTGTTGTATCAGGAATGATGTAAAATTTACAGACGTCAAATATTTTTGCTTGCAAAATGATGCATGTGTAAATATTCAAAAAATTTGTCATATTTGCATAACATTTTTTGGATTAACTGATTAACCGACAGGGCTGAGCAAAACTTACATTTCGGATATATGTAGATTGAACAACATCTCCTATTCAAAAAAGTTTACGTTCGCGAAATTAACCTTTTCTTGCGACGTTGAACGCATGAAATGCGACCATATGATTCAAAAATCACCGAGCGCAAGGTAAACCTGTTTGTCCTGATATTCCAACTGTTTAGAGTATATCGTTCTTTATCTTCAAATAGGCCAGATGATCTTTTCCAATGTCTCACATATTCTACATCGTCGTTTCTGATGCCAAATTACTCCAAATCAACGTTTTCTCTAGTTATGTACTTCCTTTGAAGATTATCAAAGTTTATCACCAATACAGAGGGTCAAATAGGTACTCCTGACCATCGTCTCCAGCAAAGTATCTTTAATACTCAAAGACACTACGAGCAACGTAAAAGTCATAGATGTAATAAAAAAAAAGTCTTTCTGTTTACGCGTTCGGCCTTGTGTTCCTCCTTGCCGAGGAAATTTAACTCGGCCATTCGTAAACTCTAAGCGCAGGTCTACTTCATAGGACACGCGCTGCAATTTTATACATCGTTTGTGTACAATTTGACAGTTAATCAGAAATTCACATATGTCAGAGTGCGCGAGAAGGAAATTTATTCTTGACTACGGGATACATAAAATACTTTTAAACCAATTGGTTTGAAACTTTTTGAGGTTAGTCTGCGAACCATTAGAAATCGGCCCTACTAAATTTAAGATTTTTTATTGATATTTTCATATTTTTTACAGATAAAAGTTGCAAAAATGTAATGTTTTTTGAAAAGTACTTAAACTTTAACGACCACCGTTTTCTTTAAATGTTGACTTATATGTATATCTGATTCTGGTAGGGACGATAGCTATTTTCATACGGATGAAATATCTGATTCTTATTCTTGAATCAGATGAGTCTGTGAACTTCAATCCATTCCCCGGTCGACGTCTGTCTTTTTCAAAGCATCATTTTTCTGTGACATTTAATGACACAACATTTTTAAGATAATTATTTTTCCATTTACGAATAGGTCAATTACATTAATTACAAAATTTCGAATAATTATATTCTGTATTCATTGAGTTATATATCATTAAAAATACTTTACTTTTACGTGCGTATTACGGGAATAGCTCCTTAAAATAAAAGTTAATCTTGAGAAGAAAATGTCGACAGTAATGAAGATGTTTTCAGGGATAAAAAGAGATCGGAAGCGAGATCGCGAGAAGAGATAAGAAAATTTTTTTATTATACTTTATTCATAAAGTTTAGAGAACTGATTCTCCTGGATACGTCAGATTTTAAGAAATTTTACAAAATTAGGTAAAAATAAGCTTTTTTTTTTTAAAATTCTTGTTGTACCACTGAATTTCATGGCCACGATACAGATCTAACATAATAATCTGTATACGGGATAGGTTCTTAGTGATTTTCAGTTTTTTTGTCTCAAGCGACATTCGTTATCTGTCGATGCCGTGCTGAGAAATATCTATGATTTGCGCGTATCCCAATATTCCATTCAAAAGAGTTAACAATATCGTCCATCAAGATGGACACATCCAAGTCTTGCCAACCCTAATGAAGTTGAACATGTGCTTTTTTTAAATTCAGCAATCCCGTTGTCACACACGAATGACGTTGCTGATCAGTCCAGTGTTCGAAGGAATAATCAGGAGCGCAATTATTCGTTGAGCATGACGTCTTCCCATCGAATCTAATTGTGCAATCTCCTGGCGTGCACCCCGCGCTCAAGATAAGAAAGTCGTAACTCGTTATTAGAGTGGCAGAACAAGTTGAAATTGTGAATCATACACTCGTAGCTACTTTGTGGGTTTCGTTCGCTGACATTCGCTGGGTGAAATATGTAAAATGCTCTTTCGTTTCTCCCCTCTCGAGTCAGCGATAGCTGCGAGCGCCTCTATAACACGCACAAGCTTTTCGGCGAACGGTAGTTGTATTTATAACGAGAATCTCGTGCGCCGAGAAGAAAGCCAAAGTACGACAGCGGCGCGGAAGGCACCAAAAAGTAACTATTATCACGCGACAGTTCGTAAGCCACAACCAGTTTTTACCCTAGTTCATTAGCCGTTCCTTGGTGGGAGTTTTTGCGTAATTTGTTAAACATTAACGATAGCGCATCACCCAGGCACCTTAGATGCCGCGATCCAAATTTCAAGACACTCGTAAGAAGTCTCGTTGAAAGGTCTAAACCTCATCGCCGATATTTTCTTACCGTTGAATTCGTTCCGTTTGTCTCGTTGCACCCGTAACTATCTCTACGTCTGTGGACTTTATCGGGATCTTATGTGAATTCGTATATGGCGTCTTGTAGGACGTGCAGCCGTCGGTAAACAAGAAAATAGAAATAAAAAAAGAAACGAGAAAAGGAGAAAAGCTCGACTAAGCCACCTAGCGATGTCGTGATGGCGAGCTCAAACGGATGATTGTATCGCGATTTGATTATACGCGAGCATGCACACTTGTCGCTATCTTTTGACTACGAACTAATCAACACTGCTAACGCCATGCGGCTTATTACAGGGCTCAGTTATAGCAGGGAGATCATGCGCGGAATTCGTAATCAGTCCTTGTATTTTTACCTCATATACGCCCCAATGGCCGGATGCATTATAATTTTACTATCACTCGTTCATTTGTTTGAATTACAATACAGATAGAGTTATGATAGGAATACCTGCTTACATGGATGGTACGTAACGTGAGAGAGTAATAGGGTAATGGATTTTTATGATTAGGTATTTTTTATTCAGCTAATTCACGTAGTCTTTCTGTATTTTCAGAAATTTTATACTCAACCGTAAATAGTTGCCCTCGATAGAATTTTTAGTTCGATCCGTTGCATGCAGGCTTGAAATTATCACGGGAATCCAACATCCCGGGCGACTGCAATTGGATTCACTGCTTAGCCGCAGGATACGTAGACTCGTCGAACAAGATAACTAGAACGCGATACCTGAGTTACGATCGGTTGAAATGCTTTTGAGCTTCAATTAAACTGACAAAGAGATGCTGCAATTATGCATCAGAAGATTTTTTCGCTTCTTGTTGAGACGGCATTGCTGTGTTTTAGAATGCATGTAAAATGTTAGCCCCTGGCGTCGTTCGTTTCCTACTGGCTGTTAAAGAACAGTTCAAACTTCATTTTAAGATCTAAAAAAATTCACATACCATTCTAAATATAATGACTTTGAAAGAGGCAACGTTGTGTTCTGGTACTATTAAGCCATTACCAATTAACTGGACTGTATAGTACGGAGGACTTTCCCGAAAAAATTAATAGCGTCTACTTCAAAGATAACTTCTTTAAATTGAAGTTTACCAATTGATATGTTATTTCTTTAAATGATCATATAAAGTCACAACACAACGACCCTGCTAGAATGGGATACGTTAATTCGACATCGTTATCTAGGAACTGAGAACGGCTTTGACTTACCGTTGGAACCAGGGAGGCCATAATAAACGTAACGTAACATAACGCATGGGATTAGTATTCCGTAAATGTCAAGAGCTAATTTACATGACTATCTTTTAAAAGTTTCGTCGATTTCCCGAGTGCATGGGCGTATCCCTATACTAAACTTAATCCTAGTTACACAGTAACTTCTTGATGCATTATTTAAATGATCCTCAAATCGAACTAGATATTCCTTTGCATAAGAACGCGACTGAATTCGCAGCTGAATTGAATATCCACGAGCGAACGAGCTATGTCGTCACGAAAACGTGGTGACCGTAAGGCTACATTAAATGCGCTAGAAATAAAGGCGAGCACTAATAGCATAAATAAAGGCTGGGTATCTACTGGTAGCTACCGTACGCGGAGTACGCATGCGACTGCGCATGCTGAAGATGATAATATTATTAATAATAACGCTAATGCGTGCAGCTTTACGACGCAAGACGAACAAGAGCGGCGCGCAGCGACGTACGGGAGCCAGAGATTTCCATGTATAATGCGGATACGAGTGAGTGCCTCCTTCTGCAGTACACAGCTGCTGCATCCAGGCTACGCCCTCGGTATTATCCGTAATGAGTTCTACACGCTTTACGTTTTTTCACTCAAACGGCTTTGCTGTTTTGCATGAAACAAGGTAAAGACTGAAGGGACGACTCGATCCTTCGCTTATGCGGCTGGGGATCTATGCGATAGCATATCAAAAGCACCACCTTCGTTGCACTGCCATAAGCTGTACCGTGTTGGCTTTGTCGGTAGCAAAATTTTTGGATGCAAAATTTGTTGGAGAAAACACTTTAGTCGTATACATATACTAAATATATGAATATGTGAGAGTACTATGTAATGGGAAAGTAGTAGTGTAATGTAGTGTCTATACTCGGTTTTCTATTTATTCATATCGTTTCGTGTTAATCAGATAATTTTGTATTATGAGTGAACTAATTTGGAAACTTGGGTTGTCAGCAAATTGTATTTATGTATTTATATAGGCATGTGTATGAAATTTGCTTTGTTTAATAGATCGAAGATTCGTTGTGTTTGAAATATCTTTTATGATTAACGAACCAGTTTGCTTTTATATGCTAATAGGAATTATAGAGCATTGTTTGCCTATTATTTAAAAATTAATACCGAGCATTGCTCGTTTTGTACTTATTTCTTTATAATTTCGAATTCAAATACGGATAAAGGTAAAAAGGATAGGTTTGTGAGAACGATATTACTTTAAGGATGAACGATAACATATATTTTATTATAACACTTTCATTGCATTTTTATACAGTATTTTCTTATTTATACGGGATTATTGATAAATTCGATTAGCGCAATTATTAGAGTAACGGTTAGTATATTATGTAGGTCGACGAGTTCAATGTGGTTTTTTTTTTTTTTTTTTTTTTTTTGAAAGCCCTCAGACAGTGCAATCCTTAGCGAATGGCATGTAGCTTTTTATAAAATTACGTAAGTATATGCTAAAATGGACAAATCAAATATATTTCAGTGCAAAACATACTTCATAACAAAACTGCAATGCAGAGCCACGCGTGGTTTGCATTTCATTGTATGCGCTCTGTAAAAAAAACCGCATGCAACTCGTTGATCGACTGTGTATTCAAGTGCTTCATCCATCCCTTTCGTGTAAGCCGAATTATTTGGAGTTGAACTTGACTGACGAAAATTGTTGCTTTAGTTTTGTATATAGAACAAGATCAGTTCCTTTATATACATATAAAAAGTGTCGTGACGGATCCGGTATCTCTGTAACGCAAATTTTTCTATAAAGTCGTCTTGGAATTCTGATCAAGGTGGACATGATGCCAATGTGTCTCTTCGACTCGACGACATCTGCTACCAGCTTAATGGGGAGTAATCGAGAAAAAAATCGATGATGTATATGGAAGACAATAAGAAGGATTAGCAGTTACAGTTACCGGCCAGACGAGTTAAGGAGTTACGAGTTACAAGCATAGTAATTGGTTGGCACGTGGGCGCCTCATTAATACTCGTGGCATGCTATGCTACCCGCGAGCTGACCCATGTGTCTTCTGTGTGCCCACACCGTCGAGGCCTCCTTGTCATGATTTAATGGAAAATCTCATCGCACATGACGATAGATATTGAAGAATTTTATCCACTCTCCGATTCCTCGAGAATCGACAGGCCCCTACGCCCATTTCTGTAAGGACAATTGCAACACGAAGCAGCCAGTGCGATGGCCAAAGTGAAACAGGGAGATCGGGCCCTCTGGCACTGGGCGACAGATTTATGGTACCGCTATGGCCGGCCAGAAGAGTGACGAGAAATTAATGTTGGCACTGCAATGCTCCTGGCTACCCGCTGCTACGAGGATGTTTTCTCAAGGCACCCTCGGCGTTCCGTCTCTTAGCCCTATTCGTTTCATGTCGGCCTGTTCCGCCATCGTTCGCAAAAATTTTCTAATTTACTGTCTACTCGTGATAGGAAGCAGCCTCTCATAACGTATCTTGAAGAAGAAAAAATGTTATTCGCCTGTGTCTGCTATCGGAGGATACCTCCATCAAATGATGCTTTCTGACATTTCTTTCTGAATATTTCTTAGGGGGAAACGAGAAACAATTGAGTAATCTGATGCACTGTATTATCTTGGTTGTATTTCAGGCATCACGTTGCTGCTCTTGTATTGTTTTACTCTATTAATCTCTTTGCCGAAGTTTCGAAGATGGCAGCGGATGCTGTTACTGTTAACTCGCGGGGCTAATAGCCTCGACCCGTCGTGTCTCGTATTTTTCAAGAAAGCAGAAATTGAATTTTCCACTGATGCGCGCACACGCTTGTACCGATCCGTCATATGAGTCTGAAATACATGCGCGTGTGCGCTAGTAGTCTGTTATATTTTGCATATTCATAAGCAGAGCGGCCAGGTCGAAGCAACATCTATGTAGGAACCGTCAACCCATGGCCTGAATAAATCACATTGCCCGCGGACGGCATAATTTCGAAGTTAATAATTTGAGAAACAAGCACGCTAAACTCTACGAGAACTTCACGAACAAGATCTCGGGCATGTGGCCGCTAATGGCGTCGCATTAATAGTCCTGAATTGAGAAAGGAAAAACTTGGAACTGTCGCAGGCACTCGACGCAACTGCACGACGTTTCCGACTTGTATGACTTATTTTCGTTCTCCTATACCGGTAAAGATATTGTATGTTTCTGGAGGAAACAATGGTGGATTATTTAGGATATCTCATCAATTCTAGAGAGAATCGCTTCATCTTATTAAGTATCTTAGTGATTTACTTAAGCAGTGACTAAAAGTTTTCGGTACTTCTACGTTTTTAACCAATCGGATATTTGATTGCATTCAAACACATACTGCTTAGTAATTCTATTTCTACAAATTCTGTTAATTCTTAGAAATGTCCTGTTTTTGAGATATTAATATTTTTTTTTACGTGTTTGAATATCAGATGCACGTTATATAGCATAAAAACTATGTAAAAGTAGTTGGAACCCTTAATCGAAATTCCGTTATGAAAATTGCGAGGAGGGCCTACTGAGGTCCTAGTTACGCCTAGACTGGCCCGGTGGTGATCTAGAGAGACCTGGACTTGCAAAGAAATTTTCTATTGGGGATGCCGAGTAGAACAAGAAGTTAATACTGTGCGATTAATATGAACGATTAAAAAGTAAAGCTCAGCTTCATGCATCATGAAATTTTACAAGATTTAAAGGAATATGTTTATTTCTATAAAAAAATCACTTCATTCATCAAGTTTCCATTATTTATATACTTTTGTCATCTATATCGTATTATCAACCATTTTTAATTACGTCTCTGAGAGACGTTCCTATCGATACAGACTAATGCCTGATTTTGTTATGGCAGTGCGACGTAAAATTATTACTAAATTTTGTTGTACTTGAAACGTATGCATAAATTTGACTGATTGCTTTTTTTAAAAAAAAAAAAAAGAATAAGAAATTTGCACGTTATTATTCTGTGTTTCAGGAAGGCGCCGTCGTCAAAAGAAGAACCAAAAGCATCGTCAGTGAATATCTCCGAGACGTCCGAAGACGACGGATGGGAGATGGCCTCAGGTAATACGCTCAAATTATCCTCCAATTCAGTTTATCAGGCATGGGGTGCAACAGGCACGTATCAAGAGCGCGCGAAATCTTCAAGATCATCCGAGAATAAGGATGTAGTTCAATTGGACAAGTTGAGCGACACGTTACGATCAGAGAGCGGGAAGTTCGAACAGTCCAAAGTCGTGCATAAGATTCGACTAAAAAACACTTTGAGTCTACCGACGGATCTGCGAAATGGTCGAGCTTCGAAGAGAGAGACCCCAAAGTACACAATACTGCGGCGTAGTCCTGATCAATTGGAAAGTAGAAACATCGAAGATTCTCGACCTCTAAGGCCACTTCTTAAGGGAACACCAGACGATTTGAGGAAGATGCAAACAACGGAGAAAATCGGTGACGCCGAAAATTACACCTCTATCTCTACTGAGATTGACACAACCGATTCGGAATCGCAACTGAAACACGAGAAACTGTTCGAAATGAAGAAGGAGAGTCTCACGAGAGCAAAGTCCAATCCGATCAGTGGCGAGAAGCCAAAGACAGTTAACTCGAGGCTGAAGAACCTGGATGCTGCTGCGCTTTTCCAGAAAAAGATGGTCAAGACGCCGGTCAGTACACCCCCGATGAGTCCCAAGGCGAAACGCTCGCCGAAGAAACAGGCCAAGAACAAGTTGACGGATCTCGGCAGCAACGCTGCGTGTCTCAACATTCTCGAGAAGTCTGAGCGAAGTGAGAAGGGTGAGAAGAGCGAAAAGACCGCAGCGGCAAACGAGAAACTCGTAACGATGTTGGAGAAGCAAGTGACGAATGGAGAGAGACAGAAAAATGCGGAAAAAACAACGACAAAGGACGAGCAAGCGTTGAAAAAGAGAAGCAACGTTGACGACAAGATCGAGCTGAAGAGGCCGACAATGAAATTGCTGCGAAGTGCCCGGAAGCGCCCGGAAAATGTCCTCATCACTGGAAGTCTTTTATTTAGAATTGCCCAAATTGCTGGTATTCTGCTTCTGCTATACGTATTTATTATCTTTTGAGAGCGAACGAAGACTGCGTATGGAGATTATGGATACGAAGATCGCCTTTGATCATCGGGCAGCTACGTATTATCAAATTTTTCATTGGCTGAATTGCTAGATAGTGCGTGGAAACGAACGCCTGCCTCAGGGAGGAAGGACATTACGATGAATTTTGCGATACGTCCTCCTTTTCCTTTCGATGCGGTTACGAAGCTCAAAGTTATTGGAACAAAATTTTTAGAAACTTTTTAAATTTTTTACAAATTTTTTTTCATACCGCGAGCCTTTTGAACAACTTTATGTCTCATTAAATCCTTCTTATCATGTTTAAACTAGGACTGATTGCAACTTGATTTCTATATGTTAAGTTTGATCGATGTAGATTGACTTAGTTCGATAATTTAGGTTTTTCCGATGAAATTCTTGGTCTTTCATTACAAGCAATTTACTCGCTTTTTTACTTTTGTTATCATACGCGGCTTGTGCTCGATAGACGTGGCCGTTTAAGTTAATTTGACAGCTCCATGAAGCTTGCGTAATCGAACACTAGCTCAGTAATTTACAGGTTGTTTCATAACAACTAAATCGTTGAGAGTCGATAATTTGCCTGCTGTTATTAATCGAAATACGATATGTTTCGCGAATAACACACCAAGGCATTCCCCTCGTTTTCGAGGGATTAATTATAAATTTATCCTTCTCTGTGCTTTAACCATTAGACAACAATCAGTAGATACAATATCGTTAAAAAAATGTAATCAGACCTTCTCAGTGAAGCATTTTTTTACTAGATCAGACACAGCGGGCTGTGTACCAATACTGTACCTATAGAAAGATATCTTTACTAAATGGCAACGATATAAGAAAAATAATCTTTCTTTCGAGTGTCTCAGTCGAATGTGCAAGTATTCCTGCTAGACTTCATTCTATCTGGAATGATAAATAATTGACACTACTCGTAGCCACTATCTAATATCAATTTTATCTCGAATATTCATTTCTTATTACATAGAACGTGAGTCTTGCGAATGGGGAACTGATATTGAATGACGATTACACGTATGTAACAATCTCCTGTCGCGTTGTTGTAGACAAAACGTTTGATTTCTCTCCTATTAGTAACTGTCAAGAACTCGGGCTACTAATTTTGAATGACAGATTAACAATGATCTCAGCATACCGTCGGACATTCTCTCGAAAAACATAAAGGCTGTGCAACGATTGCGCAGTGTCTTGGAGATACTCGAAATATCATATATCCTTATCAATACGTACAAGAGCAGTAATGGAAATAATGCCTGCAGCGACTGCAGTGATAATCATGGGTGCTTTTCAATTGCACGACCTGTGTCGACGTATGTCGAAAAACGCAAGCACCAATTTCTAAGGATAACTGGAACAGCGGCTATAGTAAAAATGGCTAAAGATCCTCATGCTGCTACGCGTTTGTTGGCTTGTGTCGAGATTGGAACAACACAGTGCGGACTATTGTCCACATTTGTCCAGTGATATTTCAATTGGAAAGCACTCGATAATTCGAGGAGGCTTAAGCACGTGCAAGAAAGCGAACATATTTATTTCGTTCTCTTTGACACGCGTCTGTATAACATTTTATAGAGAATTATTTTTTTTACATGGAAAGGCGTAGATCTTAAATTAGCAGTATTATCACGTAGCGGATTGAAATAATGCGATCTGAATGCTGTAATTATTTTTTTGGAATTCCGGAAAAGTTCCTAGTTAAAACATACATATATGTATATGAATCATATATGATCAGTGTAATATTTCGAATCGTAAGAATCGTATATAAGAATAATCATTGATGAAGGTAGGGTATCAGTCACATGTAAAATAAGAAATAAGAATAACAAATATGAAATTCATAATAAGGAATGGTAACAATTATACCCCGACGTGATACTTTCATCAAAATAAATTATTTATTTATTCATTAACAACAATATATTTTATTCTTATTTTTATGTGCCGTGGGACAAAGATTATATTACATCTTCGTCAATGATTATTCTTGTATACTTTTCGCATATAATCGATATAAAACCATTTGTACTGATTGTATTAGATTTATATTTTCTTTTTTATTGGGTCAATTACGATATGTTTTTGGTTGGTAATGCTACAACGGCATTATTTTCTTAACGGTCTCGTCTTACCCCATCTTCCCTGATACAAATTTGAAAACGGATTTTGTAATTCTTGAAAGACCTTCAGATCGCTCTATTCGCGTGGAACTTGTGTACTTATTATTAGTATTAGAAATTGTCAAAGGGGGAGATTGTGATTACGGCCGAAGGCGATTCATAATTTTTATTTTATTTGCTATCTTTTTCTTGAATTTTGAAGTTTGGATATTCCTTACTGATGTCCCCGTGAAGAGTTTTTCTCATTTGCTATTCCGCTTAAGGTTGTTAATTGTGCCTGCGTAGGTTTTTAATATTTTTTACACGTAGACAATGTTTAGAATAAGTTATACAAAAAAAAAACGAGACCTTTCTTTTGAAACTCATAAGCTCATAATATATGCGTTAATGCTGCACAAATATTACAGTTAAAAAATTGTTTCCTTAATGAACTATTGATGAATTGCATAATAATTAGGAAATTTCATTACGTCGATATCCATTTTGTTGGTAGAACTTTGTTTTTGGTATCGGTTGATTGACTTGTTTTAGTACTCTTAGGGTTTTATCCATTTTAGCATCGATTTTAGGAAATTAATAGAACGTATGATAACAAACTAATTCAGATCTTTTAAGCCTACGATTTTTAAAACCTGAACAAAAATCACTGTTTCATTCAATTGCTTTGTTCAATTTATTTTTTACTAATGTTTTCCTTTATACTGGAGAAGTACGTTGGTCGGATAATATACATATGTATATACGTAAATGTGTGTATGTACTTAGATCTTTAGACTTCGCAAAATCACAGTACAACAGATTCATTTGACTTCAATGATTTTAACGACTAGCACAAATATACAGATTTGTAAAAATATACACGCTCGAATCGTAGAATATTTCTGCTGAATATCTACTTTAATTAAATTATTTGGAAAATTATATTTTTCATGGTTAACTTATCTCGTATATGCATATAACAATGTATGCACAATTGAATTCTTAGCAAATCGCACGTGGTTTTCTATACAAAAACATAAATGTATGCTAAAGTAGAAAAGGAAAATATCTCTCGTTAAAAATAATGCATATACACAATTTGTAACAAACATTTTAGACAGTGACACGTATGCCTTGTTAGAGATTTCATTGTTTTCGATTTGTTAAAAAAAAACGCATCGAACTCGTGGGTCGATTATACATGAACATATCGAGTAGACATAAAACACAAAAAAATCGTGCTTACGGCAGGAACAGTAAAAAAAAATGAAAATATTGGAACAGGTACTTAGTGCTGCTGTATTCCTATCCACATGGTACTCGGTGCGTTGCGAATGATATTAACGTTAAGATTGTGATAAATAGATCTGTTGAAACGATATGTTACGGTAAATGCAGTTGAAGAAGCGAGAATTGCTATACTATTGTAATTTTATAAACGAATTTATATAGGCGCAGGGATGATGAAGAATTGGTAACGGTGATGGTTGTGTAACACACGGATTAATGATTAATATATTTATTTCTTATTTTTCTTAAACAGATGTAGAAGGCTAATATCAACGACCACCCATCCTTATCCAAACCTTCGGAAAAAATGTCGACACTAATTTTGATAATTTTTGACGGAATTGATTGCATGACTTCTGATTTAATGTTTTATTATCGAGGACTATTCACATTCACAATCATTCAATTTATCAGGTCAACAGTTGATCTCTACCTAGGCAAGATTATAAATTAAAATATGATATGTGGTGATTATCCGTATGTAATTTGCTATAACAGAATCAATGTCTTCTCGTATGAACGAATATTATGGTATAATTATAAAAGTTAAATATTTTATTATCGAAGTATAATATGCAGTTGGTTAAAAAAAATGTTTTTGAACGTATGGATTTTAATTTCAGAAATTAAGATGTTTTTTTCACGTTACAATCTTTCACTTTTTGAGAAACAGATAATAGATATATTACCTTGTATTCTATATTACTGTTTAACATTTTTTGAGTAAGGTAAATCTAACTAATAAATAAGATTGTGGTCAGGATAGATCAGGCAAAGTTACTCGACTAATAAATTTGAAGGGTTATGACGTTGCGCATAAACCAATCTTTCATTCTCTGCGCAGGAAAGCGGCGGCGTAAGCGGAGAGGTCCTATCGTGCCTGGAAAAGCGCTGGATGCAGAGCGGACGAAGAATTTTGCCGAAAATACTACTTGGGAATAACAGAACCACGATCCGGCAGTATGCGGAAGATGACAAGGCACAGATCAATAGATTTTTATTGCCAGAAAATAAATCATTTTATTATACCTAATGTTTTCCTAAAATAGAATCACAATTTATCAAGAAGATCATCGTATTTTGAGTAAATCAAAATACATTACAATTAATATCAGTTAAACACAATTTACCTCGAAGAAATGAAAGCGTTAGCAGATTAAATAATTATCCGTAAGATATATGGAGTTTTTATTTTCAGTATTATAAATATAGAAGGAATCTACTAAAATCTTTAAAAGTGAAAATATCATCTCAGATCTTTAATTTTCTGTCACCACATTAAAATAATGTTTTTCAAAATTATTCTTTAACTGATACTAAATTTGAGTGATAAAACATATTAATTCTCTTATAGCTATGTATGTAAACAATAATAATTCTCAGCACCAAATAATATTTTTGCATTGATTGTTAAAACATTGCATTAACAAAATGGGGTCTTTAAGGCCGTACGTGCGAGAAACTAGTGTAACGACAGCTTATGCTACTGATCAAGGGCTAAATAAAAATATCATTTTTTTGACAACATAAGCACCAACTCTTAATATACAAATTAAAAGAAATGATTTTATCTTCGATTAAAGATTTCATTCAATCATTATGGAAATAAATGTACGAATGGTTTTGAATGATATAGTTAATAACATCAATCATACCCAATCATTCGTAATTTTCTTTAATGCCTCATTTACGAAATGCAGTATTCATAATCGTTACTCAGCGGCATTTAATGCTCATTTGTAATGAGAAGAAGATTTTTTAATGACCATAAATATTCATGTTCGTCGGAGATTATTATCTTTGAATTTCCTGCTGAATGCGTAAATAGCAGCTGCTCTAAACTATAATAATATCTGAATTTAATGACCTTAAAAAAACATTAATATTTCATGTACAGACTTCTAACAGTATTAGGTTATTTGTTAACTGCATAACATTGATAACGATAACAAGTATATATGAAGAAAATAGGCATCTGTGATACAGATAATAACGATTTAAAATTGTTAAAGCGTTTTGCCAGATTTATCCTGTTATATACAAAAGCGTCTTTATTATTGTTTGAAATGTTGAATTTGTTAGACACGTTATTTGTCCTTGAATACACTTTACGTCCATATTATTCCAAGTATAATATATAATACAAAAGCGCCCAGTCGCTGTATCCCTTATTTACACGGTGATCAGTTTGTCATCAATAACAAAATTCAATCAGTCTACACATTACAGGAAAAGTCTTATAACTAAATTAAATTTCATTCGTGTGTTAGCTATCTCATTCTATATTCTGTACTGTTCTAACATTTATCATTTAAACCGGGTTACAAATCCGTGTTCGAGTAAACTAATTTTATCTGTGCGTTGAATGCTTATCGGAACTCCTGGTGTATCTAGATCAGCTATAATCGTGCGATATTCACCAAGCAAGATGTACCGAGCAGCCCTCGACTGGCAAGAGAATGAACACAGGATTGGGAATGTGTATAATACCCCATTGCGCGGTAGCCTCGTGAAGTCTCCAAAACGTCGTTTACTGGATAAACTGTTCAAAGCGGTGAGTACCTAGACCGAGGAGAATTCATTTCACTAATTTAAAATTATATTGACGATTAAATGACTTTTAATTTTTCGAATCATCTATTCATAGCTAGATTTTTACAATACAACGGCGGTATTACATGTATTTAAAATTCTGCTGAGTACCCTGGTATATTATGTATTGAAATTTAATAGAGAACGTAAAAAGATAAATTAATTTGTCTTTGTTATCAGACTAGTTATACCTGTAAAATTCAGGAAATCGAATCCTTCGTTGGTTTAAATTGTTCGTAAAGAAAAAAATAAATTACACAGTATTTACAGTATTTATATTTTTTAAAGGGCATTTGTCGTATAATACTATACAATTATTGCAAAATGTCAAAATCTATGTAATCAAATTGATTAATATACTCCATAGAGGATAGTTGCAGTTTTCCTAGGATAATGCATTATGCTTTCTACAGCATCCTTCTTTATGAAATCATATCCCGATTTCACCATATGCTCTGTAAAAACGAAGTTCCATTACCAATTGTAGTTCTGTTTCACTCATAGCCATGCAGATAAAAGATATAAAAGTGTGTGTACCATCGGCAATGAATTTCGGAGATGTACAATATGAGCTAAATAGTCTACATTAAAAAATATGTCCCTTTTTATTTTATAAATACTCGATCAAAAACGTGTAATGTGTGGTAAGGTAACGAGAGAAACAGAGACAAATTATAAAAATTATAATTCAAAGTATGGAACATCAAAGGATTTTTATAATATCTTACAAGTTAATTTAACCATTTACATTGTTTATTTATGATATTACTGTGAATTATATTATTTCAATTTTTGAACAGATACATTTTCAAATGTCAAAGTCCAATGTCCACTTATGTTTAAATCTATTTATATTATTACATATGTATACTGTGTTTAAAAGTCAATGGCATTCATTTTTCAAAAATCATGTTTGACTTTAATAAGTTTAATGTGGGAAAACAAAACTTCTTTACTGAATTTAAAGAATTGTGTCGTTTCCTGAAGTATAGCCCACTGGCATATGTAATTGCGTTTTTAGTTTAGTTTAATTAATTTTCGTTTACACTGAATATTTAATTTTCACATATGTAGTCCGACTGTGCATGTATGTAATTAGGTCAATATCCCAATGGTTGTATACAATAATGACTATTTGTAATCGGTGATTTTAGTGAATTTACCTCACCCTCTATTGATTGTATTATTTCAATCACATTTTCTTCAATGGTTGCATATTTTTATGCAAATGAATATTTATACAATGCTATGCAAAGTGGGTTTGTGCCATTTTTAAATATCACTGCAGTCTTATTTGAATTTAAACATTCTAATTGTCAATGAAGTCTCGTGATATTATTGTTGAAAATAATTGTCGCTAGGATCAATTTATTTTACCTATTTTTAATAAACAAAAATTTACTAATCTTAAAAGGAATCTAATGTATTGATCATTATACATATTAGTACCATTCTTGGAACCTGTTTTATTCGACATGTAAAGATGAAACCCAGTTGTACAACTGTTTCGCTGAATTTACCGAGGTGTAATTGATATACGACGCTTTTGTCATGCTACTTTGTATTTTCTGCATTCTCTCTCATAAGAACCTGCTGTCTACCATTCTCTATGTCCTTATTAGATATCTTAACTGGCTCAAGAGAATAAGTCGAGTCTGAACCTAACGATAACTACACGTTCAGTTGCACGCATAAATATGTTCATGTACCACGGCCAATTCTATTTCCCAAAGGGAAGAGTTGATCTTTTAATGAAGGTCTTATTTCTTACATATGAGTCCATACGATGAAAAATAATCGATAGCATTAATATATAATTCGAACATTATGTTCCATTAACATAAAGAGAAGAAAGTTTGATCGATGGGCGTATATTAAAATCTACAGATCGCCGATATGAAATTGCTATTCGCATTCGTTTTTACCTTCGCTTATTAGACATTACTTATTTCACTTGCAATAACTGCGAGATGTTGCTATAGCTGCTACTTGTACAGCTGCACTAACACACAGTATTATCATCAAGGTATATCGAGTAATAATAAATTGAAATTGTTAATTCCAGGTAGAATGTTTCAATAAGTAAATAATTATTATTTGTAATATGTTTAATGTTTATACTTCGTGTAGACAGAATTTACAGTTATTACTCAGAACGTCTTTCAATTTGTTTAATAAATCACAGTATAAGAGTTGATGTAAGCATGAGTTATTTATAGAACTTTGAATGCTTATGTCGATGTGGCGCGTTGGACATTTTTGGGATTTCCAAGGGCATTGCATTTTTTGTAATCAAGGCACATGCCGCATAGAAACCCCAACCCTGCCACAACGACTCTTTCGCTGTAAAGAAATATAGGATTACGATGGAATTTTAAGACATATTATACACAATAGATTTTTTTTAACGACACGACGATTATTTGACAGAATTTGAATTTGTGATACATGCATTTTCATGGAAATTTTTCAATAACTTAAGATTAGGTAATCGATCCTTTAAGAGAGGGTCGAGAACCGTTTTGAATAATATTAAATCAATGTATCAATCTCTGAAGATTCCTTGGGAAAGAATTTATAAAATTGCTTCACGCAAGAGGAAGCCGACGTGTGCCTTAGCAGCACAGCGTCTCGATGAGAAATATGAGTTAGTAGAAAAAGCTAGAAGACGAATGCAAGAAAATGACAGGTAAAATAAAACTGGTCTGATAATAAATAATAACAATAAACAGACAATCGACAACCGTAACTCTGCGGCACGGTGTACGAGACTTTCTAGATTGACAGACGGCTAAACATTTGTCCATTCCGACCTACGATTCTTCTACTATCGAATCGGACAATAGTACTGCTGTTAATTACAAGAGCGATCTCATGCCCAATCATTCTAGGCATGACGGTGCCATTTTGTCGGGTTACGTGAAACACAGCTTCTATTTCGGCCCATTTGTGTTTCATTGCGGGTTACAATGCCCCCGTCGATTAATATCGATTACCAAAGATTCTTAGAACTATTTTCATGCGCCCCTTTTGTTCCCTCGCCAGACGTACTCTCTGCGCGATTGATTGGCTGCAGACAAATCAGTTTTTGTCTTTCGGATAGAAACCAGCTTGATTGCTGCTAACGTTTAAATTACCTCGTCTCCTCAGTCTTCTCGAGTCTTTTCCAATTTCTCGAAAGTCCATGCAGATATTTATGGTCGCGAAAGACACTCTGCCAATGCCAATGAAGAAAATCGAGTCAAGGTCTGCAGCTGGCTTTGAGCATGGTTCGATGGGCGCAAAAGTATCATTAAATTTGGATTTATCACCTTGCTGAAACTGAGAAAGCTTTACTGTAATTTTATGATTTGGACATAAGATAGACACACTTTGACTTTTAGTATCCGCACGTATCTATAGATTGCATTTAAATATCCAACTGCGCTACATTTGCAGTAATACACTGTAGCGTGGTGTAATGATTTCTTCGGGTTCTATGATGTCTAAGATACACAGTGCCCGGCAGCAGCGCATGTATAGACAATGATGCAAGTGCACGTTCCGTCTAGGCACGACGCCATTTCTATGTTCCATATATCTACCGTGAAGTCATAGGTATAAGTACTATTCGTACGTAGAATTATTTACTCAGAGACGTAGGTGGAGGAAACTTCATTTGGCATCGGATATTCATAGGAAGCATGCTCGTTCTTCGACAGTCGAAGCAAAACAAGCGCACAAAGTAAATTCGCGTAGAAGCACAAAAAATGTGGAGCGAACGATGCGCAGTAAATAGCGTCCAACGATGGAAAGTGCAATTGGCTCGGAGAAAATATAAATTATGGTAACACTGAAATGGCTTAATGGAGCGCAATTTAATTTCACAGTCATATACGTGCAGTCTGCGCGATGCGTAGAAGGAACACTCTGTGCACCGAGTATAGTGGTAGATAGATAATGCTTGCCCCAGCCGCTCGTAATTAACGAACTCCAATCCCTGCGTAATTAATACGTTGCGCATAACGCTAACGAAGGAACGGTGGTGCGCTCGTATTTGGAAATCTAAAAGTCCTGACTCTCGGGTTTCCTTCGGAAGTCTCGAACACGTACCTACAATTCTGTTATTTATTTATCATACAAAGTATGCATAGGCGCTACATTGGCTTGCGTCGATTTCCCATGAAAGCCCCGAAGCACGTCGTGTAGGCGCCTAAATGAGGTTGCTCGTAAGTAAGAAGAAGCACCGTTTCGAAGCTCAAGCTCGAGAATTTAGCCGCGATTCGCATAGGGGATAAGAACGTCTTGCACAAGTCGCAAATCATCCGAGGTTAAACGATACTGCATGAAATATTGTGTCCGCGCACTGTAATTTACAAGTATCACACGGGCGTACGTATCGGTGGAGGTAGGTACGTAGTAGGTAGTAGGTAGTAGATACTAAGTATGTATGGTACTAGCTATACATTGGGATAAGACGTGGCGCGCGTACGCATCCTGGTATCTCGTGTCTACGTTGCGTCCTTTATCCGGAGTCTCATTAAGTCTCGTGGAAAAATATGAGGGTACCAAGAATTTCATTAATTTCATTCCAGTGCCACGGGACGAGGCTATAAAGTTGAGCGCGTAATCGCTCGTTAATCGCTTTGGCTTCGTTGGATAATTCATAATTTTAATAAGAATCCTGAGCCTGCAATGAGTTCGAGAAGCAGCAGTGTTACAGAAGTCCTATAGAGCTTTGCTTTATGAATTGCGAATGTGCTTTGGCCAGTTTCTATAGCGGCGTCGAAACTTAAGCTGGCGTCGATAATAGACGTGCCAGTAAATGTATTTACTGAACTACCAGTCTTTTCTAATCAGTACTCTGTCATGATACGATTCATCCGAACGAAAGTAGATGCAGATGGCAGCACTGAGATAAGCGTTGGACCGGTAATGGCTCCTGCATTTTTCCGTATTATAATATACGATTTCATAATTGCCTCTTCGTGTCTCGACTGTGTTTGTGGCTACGTGCATTGCCCATGCGCCTGTACGTATATGCCACAGCCTGTATGTTGCCAATCGATATTCTCGGAGATAAAAGCACGGTGCACGGAGCAGAACCCAATTAAATCGAATGTATCGGTGACTCGCGAGTTTCGAAGAAATTCCAATCGATTCAATTCGATTAGGATCGTTCGAATTTGACCCGCATCCTACAGATTGTAATATGACGTTAATTATTTCTTTTTCTTCCTGACAGGATAGAATTTTCGAAAGGTGTCACGCTACTTGTTTTGCCGAGATTTCTTATACCGTTTATTAATATTGTTCTATGTAAGCAAAAGTATGTCAATTTAAACGTTTCTTTGGTCTGCATTTGTTGGAGGGATATTGTACTGTGCATCTTTCACAATTGGTTCGTATGCACATTATAGGCACTCGTTTGCACAATGCAGTCTAGCTATAAATGTAAGTTGTATCCTTATTATCTTTGGTATGATTCCTATCTACGAATTCGATTCTCAAAGTTTTCTTTTCTGTGCATTTTAAGTACAGCCAATTCCACATACATGCATATATATGGATGTAATAATTTTATTGATTGAAGTATATGGTCATTTCCTTTTAGTATATCGATAATCTTTTATTTGTCATGCTTTGCTGCATGAAAATCATTAATTTACTTATTGACTGAAAAGACTAACGTATGTCCGAACGAACAATATAACATGAGATGAATGATGCTGATTTATGAACAAACGTAAGATTTGGTTTTATACAACCAATTTATGAATCATGTTTTACACCTTTCCAGTAACACTTTCCTGTTTACGGTTAAACTAACGTTTAATTATTTTGTTGAAAATCATAATGTACTTTTCAGTTAGTCTCAATAACACAGAACGCTGATACTCTATATGTAAATATCGCATAGTACGAGATTCTATAATGGAGCTGGGGTAACTATTGATTTATTGAATTTCCAAAAGCCAGTTCATGAAAATCAAAAATTTATGGTGTTACTGAGCTGATGTTTATGATACTGGAAGCTTCGGCATCTGCGGCTCGTTAAAACTCTTTATTGTGGACTCATCGTATGACTCGTTTTCATGCGATAATAGAGCGCTACGACTTTCATAGCCTCAGCTTGCATATATGAACATCAGGTTAGCAGAAGAATTTCAGGACCATTATAAAGAAATAAAATAGCTAGATTATGCGAATCTGCGCCCGTGGGCTTAAGGCGCTCACAGGTCTTCAAAGGTACCGCAGACACGATCATAAATCCTGAAGGAATAGGAATTATGACACCCGCTAGGGTGTCGTTGCATCTTTATTATTCCAATCAAGTAGACCATCAGTATTTTATCCGATCACTCCTTAATTTTTTTTTACTTCTGTAGTAAATTATAATTATATCTGTACAGATCCAGGCTGGTTCGTTTGGTTGTATATTTCAATAAATTAATGATGATATAACATACATATAAATGCTTATTAGTAAAAATCACCCATATTTGGCATATTAGGGAAACAAAATAGAATCAATTGCATTCCTGAAATTGTACACTGTGTGAGTAAATTAATTCTGAGAAATTCAAATATTCTACAGAATAATAACTAAATTTTATGAATAACATTTTTTAACGTGGTCTTCGAATACACACAAGAAAATAAATTAACGTTAATTAAAAAATGAAGAATAATTGAAAAAGCATAAGGGCGAGCGTAAGGGATAAAGATGCCTATAAAATGTCGGGTAACTCAAAGAGTGGACCTCACTTTTATGAGCAGTAGTTGCGACGGTCTTGCATACTTAAAACTCAATCCTGAATTACATCGCTGATGAAGTGAAGACATGTGAAGAGAAGGCGGGCGGGGGGGGGGGCAGGATCAGGTTAGAATGATAAATTATTGTATATTTCAACCAACTCTACATAAAAAAAAATTAAAACTAATAAAGGCAAAAAAGTTATACTGTTTTTAGTTTCTGGTAAAAATTTGTAATTTAATATAAAATTATAGCACTTTGTTTTTCATATCATTCGGGGAAATATGATTTTCAATCAATGATTTGTACCCCATATGTCTTCAATTATTGAAAATTGTAAAGTTGCTTGAAAAATAAATAAGCTTATTGGTCTGGTTGTGCTCCAATAATGATGAACGTCATGGATTATGAATTTTATTGTTACGATGAAACTAAATGATATGGTTGTGATTACCGCTCGTTGAGAGTACAACAACTATAATACTGGGGCCTCTGGCGTCTCTCATATCACTAACAACACCACGGTCACTGAATCTTACTTTATGCCTATACTAACGGAGTAAGTAAGTACCATACAGCTTCTATACCTGAGGCGGGGCTCTTTTGGTTGCGTCAGACCATTCCTATGCAATGTCTCATGACAGATTTTATTATTAGTCTGGATCAGCAGGATTCTTCTAGCCAAAATAAAACTGTAAAGCCAGATCATAAATAATTTAATCGGCACAATTTAATGAACCGTTTATTCCAGTTCCTACGATTGCTTTTCCTCCGTGACAAACGAGGGAGAATTAATCAATGTTTTATATCTTTGTAAAAAGATCGTTTTATTGAATAGGTAGTGTCTAAAGAATAATTATGTTTATAATATTACACTAAAATTTTATTCTTCGCAATAAATATACTTCTCGAAAATTTCGGACAAATCATTGAATCCATCTGATTGAAAGGTAAAATGAGGATCCAAATGAAATTTAGATAGTATGAATTTGAGAAGCCTATAAATTTTTTACTTAAAATGCATATATGTGAAATTAATTGTTCTTTACGATCTCGATACAGCATGTCAGCGTGTAGCGAGAATTTTGTGATAGATGTTTAGAGAAGTTAATGATTTGTGAAACTACAACTATAATTTAATATTTTATTCACAAAAATTATAGCATACTCTATTCATACAACTATACGCACAAAAATTCTAAGAAACGAATGGCTACAATTGCAGATACCCAGCAAACCTACAACTTGGTTGAGATATCTACGATGTTAGAAGAAGCTACACTTTGTAATGTGACAGTTCATGTACGACAAACTGCAAAAAAGTGTGAGACTCGATTAGAATATGCCATTCGCAGAAGAATTTTAATTTGTAGCAAATCTGCAACGTCGCTGGGATGCTTGAAGTTTGTTCATTACGAAAGTATGTTCGCCAGGTGGCAAAGCACGAAAAAGCCAACCTACTACGAAAGTGTATCTCTCAAATGTATATATCAGAGTAATACTTTTAGGTAACACCATTTATGAATTTATTAGCGGAACATACCAATTGCACTAAGCTTTTTGAACACCCTTTAGTTACCAACAGGACACATATCTATAGTCCGTATTCATATTCAATGCGTGAAACGAAACAAAGTCTTAAGACTATAGATATAGTAATAATAACACAAGGTAGAGAATGCCTTAAGATCGTGCAAAAACTGCAAATATTTTACAAGCGGAATTTGGCTTAACTACTGATCGGTTGCGATTAAATATACTGCGCACTTCCCACCGCTCATTCGGACGTAGAGTAACAGGATATCAGTCCATAAGCATTTGTGGCAAAGAGCCGATAAAAAGGCCGGTAAAATTTTAATATAGTGCGTTATTCACTAATTTCAAAATATATCAGAAACTAAAAATATATAATTGATAGTGAAAGCTAATAAAATTAGTAGTCTAATTACTCAAGGTCTAAAATCACAGTAATAACAATAAATAAACTAGCAATCGAACGTGTTACTTTGAGTTTCATCATTTATATATTATGGTTTTATGACTGTGTTTGCTGGGATACACATAAAACTCGCACTGAAGTTATATGTATATTATGATCTTTAGAAACTACAAACGGTATGTCCAATACGATGCTTATAGGAAGTCGGGACTTCCACTTGGGATCTGCATGCTACTTCTAGGTTATTTTCCTTGTTTTGGAAATTCGGCTTATCCTGGATGGACTTGGCGGAGATTTTTTGAATAGCAGAGTTGAAGTCAGTGACTTCTCTGGCAAATCCCTGCAATCGACTTGCGTTTGCTGGGTAGAGACATACGTTTTATTCTAGAACCTGTTCATTGTCATATATGAATCCCGAAAGTCACAAAGTCTATATTATTTATTTATATATAATATGATTTAATCCTTTATAAGCTCACGCACAATACCTTCCTTGTAATACGTCATGATTTCATATAGCGGTAGTTTACTTTGATCTCAACTCAACTACTCTGTACTACTGTTGGTTTGATATTGAACGCCTATTATCCAGTGAAATTTCATTTTCTTAACCTTTAAACCCTACCGAGGGGTGTGAGGTACCGCAGAGGTTACAATAAGAAGACCATTTATATGGGCCATAATAAAAATATGTCATGATTGTATAGAAAATTAATATTATTGAACTCTAAATTAATTGATTATACCCCCTAACGATTCCTAAATGAAGCTCTAATTATGAAATCTCATTGTTTTATTTGACATTTGACCAGTAAAAAAAAAACAAATCTGAAGTGTGCGACACCGCTGGATAGTAATAGTGATTTTTAAAATATGAACAGGGTTTAAGGATTAATGTAAAATTACAAGCATGCAAATGCTTACGATTTCTTAAGCGTCTAAACTACGATAAAGCTTTGTAATATGAACCTTGTATCATAGTACTGATACGCATTTTACATGTTGTACTTATAATGCAAGGAAAAAATACATTTGTATAGGAAGTACTGTTACAGCTGAATTTCAAAAGACAGGAAACGAGTATCTTCGTGAATGTACGCATAAGTAGTTTGTAAGATTGATTGCATTGTGGCTGGGTGTGGCATGTATACTGTGTCTATGGCAACTACCAGTGCATTTGTCTAATATTGTATATCAAATCTTCTTCATTCGTACCTCATCATATCTTCTGAAGATTTTTTTTTTACATAATCTTCGATAGCGTAATATCCTCGAGTGTTCATGACCATAAGTTTTGAAGTAGTAGCATGTTATACAGTATTATCATAAAGAAGGAAAATGAAACTTTAAACCATAGATTTTTACGATTTTCACGTTAGAAATCAAATAAACAATTTTATTCTCACACACAGAAACTTGACATTATCTTTTAATTATTTAATATTATACCGATACCGTAAATGGCAACTCAAGCTCCATTTAATTAATTCTATCTTCAAGATCATTCGGCACAAAAATATTCCACTCACGTGATCGAAATTTGAAAGTCCACAATCCAAATTACTTACAGCGAGGCGCAACCGTAGCAAGAAGATTAATCCTGTCATATAAATTTCAGACCGTTCATCACATTTAATCTTGCGACGTGAAGTTGGTGTGTATACACGATTAAACGGTGAAGGACACTATAACTCGTAGCGACGCAGAGAGGGCATGCAATAAAATGAACGATAACACCTTAAATGTTGAGAGCGAGATATTTTTTGCAAAGAATAGTACCGTATATCTTGACGGCGCATTGAGGTCCTGACCCGAGAATGCGTGTATACTTGGGGATCATACCCTATACACTTGGTTGGTACCTGTGGGTTCGACTGAAGTCGCTTTCGAGACTTCGAGTAAACTCTATCGAGTAATCTGATTGAATATCTCTGTCAGAAATGTAAAATAAAAATTTAATGCTCATATATGAGTACAGATCCGTACACATACATGTACCATTTATAATGGCAGGACCTGCTGTTTAAACTTGTCTAACTGACCATAGATTTGAAGTATATGTTGAAGAAAAAAAATGAGTTAGAAATAAAAATAAAAACTTCTAAATAGACAGAACAGCGTAAGGGTCAGTGAATATAAATAACGATGGCCACAGGATAATCATTATGTAAAGCATGAACTTGGTGAATGATTGATTCACGCAAGTTGGTCATAACCGCAGCCTAAGTGGAGCACATACCATCTCCTTCATCGGCAACATAAATGCTTTCCGGGCAGGACTGTGTTCAAGCGATGCAGCATATGCTGAACATAGCTCGCATAGCGGGTGGTGCTCGGTAACTGGAGCACTTAAGAATTCACAAGGCGCAAAGAGCTTACGATCGGGTGAAAGTGGTAAAGGTCGCGTTGTAACTTCATTTTTAAGAGTCTCTGCCGTGTGTTAGCACTGCATTCTGGAATGATTTGCGTGCTTTCCGGTCGCACGAATATTTCTTCTTATTGTTAGAGTAGGTGCGAATTGCACCTGGACACAGTTTTGTCGTTTGATCTCATTGCACTATACAAATCATACAAAAAAGAATAAAATGGGATATCCACATTGTATCAGTCAGTGTAGCTATGGTAAAATCCACTATATGTGGATCGTAAATTTCTCACACCAAAACTCATAAACGTCATTCGACTTCTAGTTACTGCGGTGCGATGCTATGTTTCAGAACTTTATTAAAGCGTAGCTGAGCAGTTTCAAAACACCCAGTATATCTTATAGGTCTATGTATTTACTAGATTTTATGATCATCATACGCACATTCGCATACACTTCGTACCTATTTATGAATATATATTTTGTAGTGCCGTCGTTCTGGTCGATCATGGTGCTACATACATAAACTGTAAATCTTCTGAAACTGTAAACCCTCTTCCTTGCATTCATGGAAAACAGTAGCATACCTATATTACTTTATTTAACGATCCTATCCGTTGCTATATGTATAAACACACGTAAACGATTGTACATCAAAGCCGTGAATTTAACATAAGGATTATTACAGAAAAGCATTTTGAATTTGTAGAACGGACTCGAGGTAACTTGGGACTTAGCAGGCCAGTAGGATTCAATCTCAGCCACCACAGGACCACTAAGGCCCAAATCACCCCTAGTTGAACGTAACAGTTCTTCCTGGAATATAGTCAGAATTGGATAGCGATAGTCAGAGTCCTAAATAAATAAATATATAGAAGTTTATGCTTTTTAAGAGAACGGTAATAAACGTTAACATTTACTTATTAGAATTATGAGAAAATACCTTTGCCCTGAACACGTGAAAATCTCTTCAATGTCAGCTCCAACGTGCAAATCGTGACTTCTGATGTCAATAAGTTAATTAATAATCCATGACCTGTTAAAGCTGGGATTGAGATATAAATGGTAACAAAGTAACTAACTTGTGATATGTATCGACATTATTGAATTAGCTCGTAACGTTAAAGCTATCACGATTCAAACAAAGTCGCAAAATAGTACAGATGTTTTGCTAAACTTAATCTTAATTCAATTTTATTCAACATAAAATCAATCCTTATGATGCCTTGTGTATTAAATAACTACTTGCAGTATCTATAATTGTCATAACATGCCTTGAATCATTACTTTGCACCAGACCTATTAACATACGTTATGGCGCTGTCAACCAGGTTAATAACTATTTACGCTTGCACTGTGCTTGCTTGTGTAAGTTAATATTATTGCTAGCCATTAATTGGTATTTTAATATTAAAACGGATTTCTTGTAAGGTAGTACTAAATCTAGCAACCTATTTTTAAGCATTTTTATGCATCATCGTTATTTGATTCATCTTTATAAAGTTGTTATATAAATTGTTGGGTGTATACCGAACTACAAATACTTTTTGTAGCACAATATTTTTGTTGCTTTCGTAAATCGGTTTCAGAAATATTTCTGTAAGGATTTTATTTTTCTGTAATAGTTTACTTGAATAATTTGTACTAAGGAAATAGGGTAAGGCTACTAAACGCACCAATTGAATTTGGTTTCTATGGTGAAGCCAGTTTCAAGTGATGCATTTTAGTTCCCTAGCATTTTATTAAGAGACTCGGTCGAGTCTCGCGCCAAGTACAGGCAGCCCGCAGTGCGGTATCTCTTTTTGTACAAACTTATTTTAAAGTATTGCATCAACTGAAGTTAATCCAGGCTTTTGATTTCAATGGTGGAATCACTTTTACGTGATGCAGTACTCCTCAGTAATCCTGTCTGTGTCCTGTCGATCTATAAGGAATATTTGCTCTTATTTTCAGTAATTAATGAATTCTAGCTGAATTGAATCTCTCTTCCGTGAAACTTCCCGTAACTATGGTTTCATATTCATTCACATTCTTTTGTAAGTACCATTCAATTGGAATATTTTTTCAACTATAGGCTGTTCCGAATTCTCCAGCCGAAATGCGGGTACATATTCTGTAAGTTGCAATGAGAGTAAATATATTTGAGTGTAGGCTAGAAACGCTGTATTAAGAAGTTAGAAGCAAGATATTGTAAACACGACACGAAATAATTAACAATGGATTGTTATGCCAAAATGTCGTCCTTATATGTCAATACAAGCTTTACATCCATTTATCATAGAATTTATTACACTACAAATTTTCTGAGGATTCTACGAAATCTCAGTAATTGTGTCATTAATTCGTTGTATTGTCTTTTCATGTGATGTCACTTCTGTGCTGTCATCCTTTTGTTTTAGAGTATCCAACTGTTTTGGCGAAGAACAGTAGCACACAAATGAAATAAATACGTTCAATCTTCTATATTATCTTGTAATGTAAAACGCGTTGGTATCTATTTCATGCGTCGTTCAATATTTTGCTTATAATTGTAAAAGGCGTTCATAGCCAACCTTCATACGACATTTTCTGTTATTTTTATTTGTATAATATTCTTCAGTAGTTTGATGCGTTACACCCCGAACACTATAGCCCGTATTCAGAACTCGCTTTTAGTGCTAATAGTGCGCTTTTAAGTTTTTTCTTAGTGAGTTTTAACTACAAGCGACTCTGTTAGTGACCTTAAGAGCGAGTTGTGAATACGGACTTATGTATACAAAAATTATCATAATTTTCAAAGCGTAACATTAACCTGATCTAAGATTAGCGTTTCATTAATTCGAATCGATTGTTGTTAATAATATTTATAAAAATTAATCCAAACGACTTAAACTTATATAAAAGCTATTCTTCATGTTCCGTCATTTTCTTATCTGTTACCTATTTTGAGACTGACTTTAATACTTCAATTCTAATGCTTACTTCATGAGTAATGTTTGTTTAACGAGAGAACGATCGTTCATTTTCATCAAGGAACTCTGTTTCATCATAATTTACTAAGATTGATATAACGTTATAATATATGGTTCCTTCGTTGAAATATTCAGAATGCCAAACGTATAATATAAATAGTCGTTACACAGCATTCAACAAAGAACCATTAACGTCTTGCTCTATGTTATAAATTGACTGATTAACTGCACCTCTTGTAGAATCATTCGTGAAACGATCGCGATTTAACAAAACCATTCGACTGTATACCCACACATGTATTTGTCATAAACATAGATGCATGGATGCTGCTTAATCAATCGCAGTAGTCATATAAGATTAATAAACAAAACTAACGATATTATCAATTCGCAGTGTACAAATTGCGTATGAAAATCGTAAAATAAAAAAGACAAATAACGTTATTAATAACTTCAACTCCTCAGCACTAAACGTACCGGTAGAAGACTATTTGACGTATCTAATAAAGCTATTATTTATCTGGATACGTGTCGAAATTAAGAATATAATTTGCAATAATGTACATCTCATTTCATTAAAATAACAATCTCCCTCTGAAGCATTTAATATATCACAGTACTTTAAATTGGTTAGAAATAAAACTAACTTCATACGTTTGGTGTTCAAATTCCATCGAGCCCGTTTGCTAAATACTGGTAGCACGTTTTGATCGACACCATACGTATCCAATGAGCATTTACCAGCATAAAATATACAGTAATACTGTGATCTTTCGTAGGGCAAATCAGATACATAAGGGATGTCCCAGAAGTACTATTTGCCGATAATGCGTACGGAAGCGTAAAAGGAAAGTGTATCAGGAGCAAATGTGAATTTCCTGTACGCGAATTGCGTCTGATACACCCGTTAGATTCTGGCGTGCATAAAATGGCACCAGACAAGTACCTCGTAGACCACCTCTGGCATCCAGCTGGGTGTGTAAGTTGAACGGACAGTCGTTAAACGCTTCCGACAGATCTGAATGCTGGACAGGTAAGCACGATGGCTTAGGAAGGCCGCCGTACATCCTGCCATTTGCGTTTTGCGTCTTGGCCTCTTGTTTCTTGCTTCTTACTTCTTGAAACTTGTATTTTGCATCAAAGTGAAGTGCGTTTACGCGCTTATCCAACGTGTGCGCGGTGCGTGACAAGCGTGTGAGTACAGCGAGGTATCTCGCGACAGGAGTCTTGGAAAGAACATTCAAAATCTGCTTGATCGAAGCAGGTAGGAGCGGATGAAATCTGAATGATCTTAGACGTGGTCCATTACGAGAATAAGAGTAAAGGAAGTTCGTGAATGGCATTGAACTTGAGAGGTTCGAAGAACAATCATAATATTTACTCCGATGCAATATTACGCACGATTCGATATACATAACAGGGAATTGGCCGTAAGCTTTCATAACAGTGATCTGAGCAAAGTGGGCCTGGTTGATTGCTCGAATCATTCACAGGTTTCTTCATCGGTAGTAGATTGATAGGTTGGTATATGAGTATGCGCTT
Source organism: Cephus spinipes (assembly GCA_963971525.1). Classification (NCBI taxonomy): domain Eukaryota; kingdom Metazoa; phylum Arthropoda; class Insecta; order Hymenoptera; family Cephidae; genus Cephus; species Cephus spinipes. Next base: position 7,489,370 of record OZ020581.1, on the reverse strand, counting down.
GCACGTCCGATATTTGTAGGGTGCCTAGATAAGATAACACCTAATCACTTCCATCTCGAAGCTACTGCTACGCGGACTGACCTATCATTAGCTTGCGATTATTCAACGCCGCATCTACGCTAAAGCGAATACATTGCTAATTAACCTATTTCAACCAATAATTGCGACGCGCACGACTAGCCAGTCAGTAAGCCATACCATGCAGATCCTATCTGCGTGAGAACGCATTCGTAGAAGCGTGAGCGCGTGCGAGAGTGTGCTCGCGCCAGCCAACTAGTCAGCCAACCAACTCAAATGCAGACTCTTTAAATGTGTTTTCAGGCAACGTGATTCGCAATCTTTGTTGAAAATTTTCGATTGCTATCATGGTCCCATCGGCAGAAGGAATGCGATGGGCAGGTCAGGATCAGAGTTCGAGTAGGACTCGAGGCTCCAGCTAGATCAGATATTTGTGCGATTCTGGATAGGCACTCAAGCGTTGCTTGTTGCTTTCGCCAAGCAGTGATCGCAAATCGAGAATCGGGAATTTTTCAGTATAGACTATAATCTCTCTTTATCTAATATTTATAAATCAGCCGGCAGGGGTTCGACACCGGTTTATGCGCAGTTTTATATACGTAGGTATAATAATAAAAATTGATGTTGCACCGAACAACTGGATTTATGCGTTTTTAATTGTTATCTTAAGGGAACTACGGGGCAACTGGTTAGCTCTTCTTGTAGCTGAAGAATCTGCAAATTTTTTTATTTTTCGCATACTAAAGGTTATTGAACACAAAATTTAAGTGAATACAACGTAAGGTGTAGTAGACTAACGAGAACACGGCCATGGGCTGAAAACAATATGGATGCGTTCGAATTAGTCCTATACCTTATAGTGTGCTCACAACAGTTTTGTGTGTAATGGCGCTAACTACTAGACAGGAAGTTACAGTGCACTCGGAAATAATTTATGCGAATCATTTTTTTGTTTCGAAATGTATTAATATGAAAGTGTGATCTAGGTGATTGTAGAAATTATTCCCTCGAGTTGGAATCACCTATGAACCCCACGATAAGGAATCGAATCGAAAAACGAAAAAAATGTATTAATTAATTATTTATTAAATAAGAAAAATAAAACTAATATGAGTGAAAAAAATGCACGTTTACGTAAGTCAAAATTCATTGAGATTCTATAAAATTGTACTGGGTGTCGGTAAGGAAGTTTTACTGCAAAGTATATGAAGTTTTGCTGTGGCAGAAGATTTATTTTATTTTAGTCGTTACCAACGATTTTTACCCCTTTTTTTATAATATTTGAAAGGACTGACAACACTTTTTAGTGTGCTAAATAGTCATACCCGTATTATTGAAAAGCATAATAATTTTTGGCTGATTTTCTGTGGAAAAATCTACCGATTTTTTTTCTCTCTGTACGATGATTGATGACGTATCAAACTGAAAAACATCATCATCCATTTTCTACTCTTACTGAGAACTTTATTCCAGTGATTATGAGTATACGCATATTGGTTTATTGCAATAGTTTCTGAAAAATATTTTACTGTGTGTACTCAAAATTCGCCCAAAACATAATTTTTAACAAAAAAACATTTTTCATTAAGTAAACTGTCGAGAAACAGGTAAGGCAGTATGTGCGGAAAATTCAATATTGCGAAAACACTCCTCATTCTCCCTAACTATAATTTCCGTTGCACGATCTAACTTGGATGTTTATTTTCATACAGAATTAAGACATTAGTTTATCAAGGTATCGTCCGTATAATTCGTGATGGATTATTTCGAACGCACGAGACTGTACAAATAATTATATGCAATCGCGAATCAATAAGTAGATACATGTAATACGAATATAGATAGGTACATAGCAATTGTCTACGACCGGTCTACCAGGTTGTGTGGTGTTTGCGACTTTACTGGCAAGTTGTATTTTATTACGTGTTATCGATGCCTCCCACAGATGGTTGTTCAATGCGTTCGCATTTAGATTTCGTAATAAGTAGTTATTGGAATGATAATTAGTTGGATAGTTATAAAAAATTCGAAAACGTGTCGCGCATCTTTTCTATGTGAAACCTGGGCTTGGTATTTTTGGTATTGCGTGTCTGTAGATCATAAATCGAATTTTTCGAGAATTACTACAAAATCTAGCAGTAGATCTCGAATCGGATATGAAGAATCGTAATATGCTGTATTATTACAGAGATGGTTTTTCTTTGAATTTGAACGCCGGAGTAATGATTGTTTCTGTATTTACGGTGGGTGCACGAGCAAATAAGAAGAGATGTATGTATTTGCAGTTCGAATTACGATTTCTTTATCGAATACGTGAATAAAATATTTGAGGCAAGCATATTTTATTTTTTTCATTTTCAACGCAATAGACTAGGTCCTAATTTCTTTTTCTTTTTTCATAGAGCAGCTGATGGGACCTGTAAAATTGAATTCAGGTTCAGGGACTACTTCACCCATTAACGCCCAATCGATTAAAGGGTGGTCGATTGGTTTTTTATTTGGGAACCAAATAAAAACAAAAGAATATTGACTCAGAATGTGTTACGCAGGGTTCTGACGTCTCTACTATTCGGAATAGAGATCTATTTACAAAACTTTTTAACCTAATACTAAATATGGCCACCCGAAGTTAACCAAAAATGAATCTACGATAAAAATATACAATTATAACTTTTTGAATGTTCGTAAAACTTATTGTAAGTAGAGACATCTTCTCTACTCCTTTCGAATTTAAATTCTAGTTTTATGAAACAAAAAAATATTTTCTAATTTTACATACAGTGACTAATGAGCTAAAAACTAAAACTTAAAATCTTATTGTAAGATATAAATAGTTAGGAAAAATATCATGCTGGAATATCTTACGATATTTCATACTTTCGACGTCAAAATTGAATTGACTGAGACAAAAATAATAAAATAGTTTAGTTTACAACCGTCAATAATTTAACCTTTTTTAATGTGATGTCAAATAAAGATGGCTATAATTAGTAGTTGGTTAGCAAATTATGAAAAATTGACTTCAATTTCAGAAAGAGGAAGATTCAAAACTTTAAAAATACATTCTAAATTAATATTCCTTCGTTTTGGTTTATTTCCCAGGCTAAAATCAATTGATCATCTTATAGTCGATTGGGCATTAAAAGTTTAAGTAGACTTTTCAAAGTTTAGGTATTATATAATTAAACGTGTAATTCTACATTCTTGTAGGGTTAACGGTGTATAACAATTTCTTATATACATATATATAAAGTTTTTATCGATATTTGAAAAAACTTTATATATATGTATATAAGAAATTGTTATACACCGTTAACCCTACAAGAATGTAGAATTACACGTATTATACATATGGGGCATTCCACGCCAAATCGGACGATTTCAAAAACTTTTTTTTTTGATTTTCCCAATTATTTGATATTTTTTAGTACCTATCAAAAGACCCAATCTGGTAAATTTTTAGATTTTTTTTATTACCGGTTCCGAAGATCTGGATTTTCAAAAAAATCGCTGTTTTTTTTGTTTTTTCGTCCTAACTTTTACAAAAATGCTCCAAATTTAAACTTTTTTTTTCGAAATTTTTGTTGTTTCATACAATTTTCAAAAAAAAATACAAAACAATTAAAAAAAAATTTTTTCTGTGTGATTTTTGAGTTTGAAGGTTTAAATCCTTTTTTTCAAAGTGATTACATATTTTGTATTTTTTCAAAATTTTTGACGGCAAACTAGTATATTTTCCACAACACTTAAGCCCGGTCCGATCGTGGGACCACCATGGCTACTATTTTTTTTCGATTTTTGAAAATCTGAAAAAAAAATTTTTTTTTATTAATCACTTAAATACACGTTTCTGGCACTATCTATTATTTTTATAATTATTTCTAAGTATTTTTTACAAAGTTTTACTGTTAATAAGTATTTAAAATTAATAAATAGTCATTAAGTCTGTTTATTAACAATGGTAACGAAAATATTTATTTATTTCCGTATTTTTTAAAAAAGTCTCTTAAAGGTTATATTTTCCATGCTATTTTACCTAATATTGCGTAAAATTTTCACCGGAAAAGCATTATGTGGATGCCAAAGAAAAATTGGATCTACTATACAAAACAGCCAAATCAGTCACAGGAACACAACAATTTCACTTTATCGTTCCAATGGATAACGGAAGTATACGAGCTAAAGACTATTCTAGTTCAAATAATGATCGAATATGTAAAATTTAAAAAGAAATACGGAAATAAATAAATATTTTCGTTACCATTGTTAATAAACAGACTTAATGACTATTTATTAATTTTAAATACTTATTAACAGTAAAACTTTGTAAAAAATACTTAGAAATAATTATAAAAATAATAGATAGTGCCAGAAACGTGTATTTAAGTGATTAATAAAAAAATTTTTTTTTTCAGATTTTCAAAAATCGAAAAAAAATAGTAGCCATGGTGGTCCCACGATCGGACCGGGCTTAAGAGTTGTGGAAAATATACTAGTTTGCCGTCAAAAATTTTGAAAAAATACAAAATATGTAATCACTTTGAAAAAAAGGATTTAAACCTTCAAACTCAAAAATCACACAGAAAAAATTTTTTTTTAATTGTTTTGTATTTTTTTTTGAAAAGTGTATGAAACAACAAAAATTTCGAAAAAAAAAAGTTTAAATTTGGAGCATTTTTGAAAAAGTTAGGACGAAAAAACAAAAAAAAACAGCGATTTTTTTGAAAATCCATATCTTCGGAACCGGTAATCAAAAAAATCTAAAAATTTACCAGATTGGGTCTTTTGATAGGTACTAAAAAATATCAAATAATTGGGAAAATCAAAAAAAAAAGTTTTTGAAATCGTCCGATTTGACGTGGAATGCCCCATATGCTTCTTGAACTTTTCACTATTCATCTGCAAATATTGAGATACCAGTTCAAAAATACATACAGTCAATGAAAAACCCACAGGCAGCTCTGTCATCCCGTGAGACAAGTAATTATGTCATTTTCATAAATACATGGGATTTTTTACTGTAATTCAAGTTAGTTGTTGCACGCACTAAATTTTGAAAACCGTAGTTATATTTTTATAACGCGTGCAATATATGTGCAAAGGTGTCAAACGTACGAACAGTTCGGAAAATAAATAAGAGATCGGGCATTGATTTTAATCAAAATTCGTCGACCAAATGAAAAATCTGTCTTCCGGTCGTTATAAGAATTTATTTAGTTGCAGTAATCTCTCTCGTCTCTCTCTCTCTCTCTCTCTCTCTCTCTCTCTCTCTCTCTCTCTCTCTCTCTCTCTCTCTCTCTCTCTCTCTCTCTTCGTATTCCGAAGATATCAAATCCCACGGTTTTATTACTTCGTAGAGTCAAATTAAAGGAGCTTGTTACGCGATATATCTCTAGTGGGAATTGATAACCGGTATTTTATTGTACCAGTTGACAGGAAAGTATTCGAGTTAAATGAGATTGAGTATAGTAATGCTCTAGATCATAAAGTACGATATTAAATCGATTCACTTCGATTGTGGGAATTACTAAATGCAATGTCTTATTTAATGAATGACTTCATTCTTACGAAGATATTTCAATTCTGGAATTCGTTAAGAAACTCTACGGGTTTTTTCTTTCAAGACAACCGTTGTTTTTTGAATCATTTAATTTTATTAGGTGTTCGAATCACTCAGAGAGTGTGGATTAAAAACTTTTTACTGCTTCAACTTGTTAACCACATATCAAATACGTGTGTCTATCGTGTTTGAGCGCATACCCACACATATGCTGTACCTACGATTTCGGATGAATTATTGCACAGAAATTTATCAGGATATAAATCAATAAACAAAATAAATTTGCAAATACAGATAGCACGATATATTTCCAAATAATCAATTTTTCAGAATTCGAAATGGCGCATGTCATAAAATGAATCTCTTTTATGGCCGTTGAATAATTGATCGTGATTTCTTTTAAATCTGTTAAATTCCCATATATTAAATAATTTAGCATTTTTTGGATATATGATCTCATAAGATTAACTTTTATATTAAAGTTCGTTGTCTCGAAAATATAGCGATACCTATACTTTTGTTTCGTACAATAATGCGTATAAATTGGTGAATGCAAATTATATTATGTAAGATGATTTTTTTTCTTCGAACCAATCAAGAGTATCGATTTAATAGCGTAGCTCAACATTTCTAGAAATACGACAAGATTAATAATTCAAATAATGTATCCCATAATTTATATAGATAATGTACATATATCAATATTTAGCAAAAAATTGGAAGCGTTGACGGTAAATAAATATATTTAATGTTTGCATCTCAATTTCGATATATCTCGATAGCAGTACTAATTCATTTTAAAAAATTCGTGTAAGTCTGAAGGTTGATGTAGACTTTGGATAATCTGAAAAGGGAGCAAGCATTTTTTTTATTTAACTAACGAAGTTAGCAACGATAATGTCTCAGGGGAATCGTTGCTCTACGACATACCAATTATGAAACGAGTAAACACGTCATGTCGACCTGCTTGTTACTTATTACTGTATTGACAAGAAGTCAGCTACATCGATGATATAAATACACGGTTATTAATAATTAAAGGGAAAACGGCAAGTCATGTTGTATCTCCTTGACCGATCTTATGATATAGAATTATTTGACGTTGCACATTTTTTCTGTTTGATACGCTCCGATTCTGATCTACAATTACAAAATGTTTTCTAGACTATTTTGCAATTATTTAAAAACAATTACCACCGCGCACTTAATGTCCGCGTGTGTAAGAACTACAGTATACTCGTTGTTCGAAATAAGATGCGGGTAGTGTAACGAATATTATTTGAATTGCTGTAAATTTTTAATATGAATTTTGCATAAATAAATGCACGTGGATATTATATTGGGCTGGCATGAAAGTAATGAGACACTCTAGAAAACTCTACACATGTCCTTTTTCAAATTAATTGATTTTGACCATATTCTATTGTATATACCCACAGAGCGGAAGTATCTAGAATGTTCTACAACGTACTAGAATATGGTCAAAAACAATTAATTTAAAAAAGGACATGTGTCGAGTTTTCTAGTGTCTCATTACTTTCATGTCAACCCAATATAACAAACAGCAAGTTATAATAAGATATGAAATAATTGTCTATTTTCCATTGACAGAATACTTACATAAAATTAAATAATAATGTTTCCTAAAATTCTTCATAATCGTGTATTTAGTCAATTGCGTCACTATATGGAAGATAAACTTATGTTTAAGGTTTCGATGTTGTACCACCTATAGATATACAAAGCTATTATTACGAAAAATATTTTTTTATCAATTAAGTACTCTAACCGGATTTAATTAAGAGTAATAACAGTATTATTATTTTTCCGTATTCGGTGATATCAATGTTTTATAAGAGTATAGAAATGATAAAATAACTATTTCAACGATCACGTGGGAAAGATACTATTATGTAAAATTTGTAAATTATTGTTCAATAAAAAAGAAATAAATATCAAACAACCAATTGCAAACAGATAGTGTTGCTATAGTAATGCTCAATGAAATTTCCAGATCGATAAAAGATACCTAACGCATAAAACAGATTAAGACTTTCATCTTCCACGTGAAATGCAAGCATAATTTTAAATACACAACAAGAACAGACCTACGGCCCATGATTGGCTCACCTTGATTATCTGCAAGTTCGTATCATTCGCCATTTTCCCACGGCGACCTTGTCACGAGGGAGCCAAGGTCAAGGGCAGGGCGCACCCAAGCGTGCAGAGTCCACACCCGAAAAACCGCCACGAGAAAACCGGCCGCCTTAGGGTAACACGGATCGCGCGGGTAAAAGTAACGCGTGAATCGTAGACTCGTTCTGTCACCAACCCACGCTATTTCGTCTTTCGCGCACTACGTCCGACGTTGCCCTACATACGTGCGGGGAGCGCTCTATTTTTGCAAACGACGCACTCCACTGACACACACGCGCCAACGCACCTAAGCATGCACGCATGCACGCACGCGCTCACGCACATGTGCATTTACGCACGTTCCCCTCGCTTGCGAAACGAGGGCCGATGTAAAGGGTTAAGAGAAATCGATGGAGCTACGCAGCCACCCTTTTTTGGAGTCGGGGTTCAGCAGATTTGCATATATTCAACACCCTCTGGCCACACCCTTCGCTTACCCTCGGCCAGATAGCCTATCGTGGCCTTGCAAAGGACCTACGCCAAGGGGCGCGAATGGGACGAACGAGGGTAGTCGGCCAGTGAGATCGTTCCGCGGGTTGGGCTTCGTCTGTATCCGGAGGGTCTCGAAATTTGCACGTTCCCGTCCCCTTCTCCGTCAATGCTGGATATACGGGACCTGGGATAAAAAGGGAGAGGACTTCAGTTTTGCGAATGAGTCACGCGCCACTATGGCGGCTCATGGTTACCCCCTGTTTCTTCATGTCCTCGTCTCTACCCCTCTTCGTCTAGCCATCACCCGTTTTTGCAAGCCACGCGTTGCGAATTGGGGATCAAGGATTATTCTTGGAAGGGGATCACAACACGTCATCTGCAATCTTACCGCGCAGGAACCTCTCTCGTTTGGTTCGAGTCTGCATCCAGCTGCGCACGGCTCGCTCCTTTGAACTGCGATTGCGTGGCTTTGGGTACCGTGGCCCAAAGACCGGATACACTTCCAACTTATGGACCGTGCAAATTCCTGTTTATTGTCACTCCTTCGTCCATGGGCTTTCTTAGAATGGACACTGGTGTCCACTAATATGGCTGTTAGCGTTGCTACTGTTCAAATTTCCTTTTTGTCCTTTACTTAACCCGTGTTAACCAGAAGCTTTTTTCCGATCGCTCTGAAATTTCTGACTCGCTCATCGTTCCGGACCATGGACGATCCGATGCGGTCTTAACATTGGGCGATGGTCCAATTAAATGTTCTAATTAAAAAAAATGTTCAGGAGCAACGACGTACGCGGCTTCCCAACCGCTCGGAGATATCATCACTTGATTGGTCAGCCGTAAACTAGTAGTTGCGTGACAAGGTGTCAAGACGCGTGTCATCGATGAGGGTTTCAGGGTGCGACCTTCTCGGAATCTTCGGAATCTATTATCGGGCCTTCACGACGAAGAAAAAGAGGGCATCGTAAACCAGGTCCACGTGAAAAATTATAGTATATACCGACTTAGAAATGAGTTTTCTACGATCGTAGTAAGTAAAGAAAGGAATAGTAATATTTTGCATAATTAAATCTGCCTTTCCATCCCTTTTCCAGCTACTACGTCAATGAGCTCTCATGTTTCCGTCTCGTATATCATGAAGTACTCGGACATCTTAGCACACTCATTAAAGCTGTACGACACGGCGTCGTACATGGAAGGCAAACCGGTCGAACGATACCTATGTACATTCCTATATATAAAATATATGCATCAGTGGCTGACCGAATTTATGTGAAACAAATGAGTACATATATTGGATTTGGTTGAGTGGCTTTCGTTCATGTGAATTTATTCTATTTAATCGAGCGTTGCCCGATCTCGTGAGGACTTTACTTACATATGTAACATGGCAACCGTGCTACCGTCTTCGATTTGACTAGAGACATGGACATCATCAGGTATCGATCAGCCCGAGGAAGTTTTCCAGTTAATTGGATCGTCCACCTTCGCTCAGCTTGTTCCTTAGTTATTGGCCCTCGGACGCCCTCGGACAATAATTATAATAATCAGATAATTATATATGGTAACATTCAGTTTCCAATGGAGCCCACCAGTTACCTCGACATCTTCCTTCCAAATCGGGCTATCTCGTTCACAATATAATTCCGAATGGTTATCGCAGGCGTAGGATTCTAAGGATCGACGTAGTTGGTGGTGTTGGAATAAAATGCCCACTGATATGGTCAAGTTCTCAAACTTTAAGGCTGACGAATTGCTCCACGTTACGTAACGATCCTTTTAGCCACACCGCGAGATATTTTCCGCACCGTCTTCCGGGGCGTCCTTTCACTCGTCTGGAATCTCATTAAAGTGGGCTGAGAGTTTTTGTATGTTGCGCGGAAAAAATACAATATCTTACGTCATGAATTCCTCATTACGCCATAGGTACGTAGTCTTATATAGCTACGGCAAATTATACGGGGCGGAAAAAGTTTGCGGTTTTCCATAGAATAGATACAGTGTTCGTACTTATAGTTCTATCGGTGATCAATGAAGTTTTACGAAGCTACACAACTTCACGCGATTGCACAAAAAGTCCATTAATCGCTTCTTCACCTCCAGTTGAAAGGAACACGTTTTAGCTACGTCATTCTTTCGCGTCGCGCAACAGTTTACGCCAACTTCTCAAGCTGATCTACGGATAATGAGATACATTATGACGATAAAACGCCTCAGATCTAGGACTCTCTTTGAAACGTGTGAAAATTTATTCGATAGGCTTCAACGTAGCGTTATGCTAAAGTGTTACAATCAATTTAATTGTCATCGCAAACATCGTCCGAGCGTGCTTTGTATAATATCCGAACAGTGTTACCTGCGCAAATGAGATAAATCTCATAACGTTTTATCGTTAGATCTCGCAGTGGGATTCGCGAGAAAATTGGATCGTACTAGCTTCTCGATTTCAAATGACTCGGGACTCGGTAGAGCGAATCAGTGATGGCAGGCAATTCTAACGTGTCGTTCGCGTGTCGATCGTTTTGATCTGTTTTGCGGCGTGATAAACGGGCCGGATAAGAAAGGTAGGCAGATGAGCCTAGCGGGATGTCCCGGGTGATTTAACGTACGGACTCACGGGTGGCACTCCTCTATCAAGTCAAGAGCACTCATTCGCTTAATCATCGTATCGTCCTTCTTCGTAGAACGGTCCTTTATTAAATAAGTCTTCTGTGCGAGCTTACATTAAGCCTTTCCCTCCCTGGGTGACATGCAATTACCGTCTCCCTGTATCAGCATACCTACTATCTGCCTACATCTCGTTCAGATCGAAGCGATCATTGTGAACAGCAATAGCAGCAGCAGCAGCATCAGCAACAACAACAGAAGAGAATATTCTAGAAGTCGACATTAAAGGTATCGCAAAAATGACATAAATCTCCAGATGTATTTCCCGTCAATGCATTGTGAACACCTCGCATTTGGATGCTCGATAGCATAGATATTATATACTTGTATATAGACACAATTATATGCTTGGGATCCATTGCCTTTTTGCATTTTTTTTATTGCCTTTTTTGCAACGTAAAAGACGAGGACAACGAGCCAGATAGTAGCACGCTTAAATGCGCTAAGCGTACCAATGGTTCGCGCATAAATACCTGCGCGCATAAGATGACTCGTGCACAACGTGCGCATCGCATCGAATCCCAGTTTAAGTTACATATGGGGATCTTGAGTGACACGCGAAACGGTGGAACGTGGGATCGAAGCGGTGACCACGGCAGGAGGCGCCTTGAATGGAGACCATTAACTTCAAACGTATATTATTCAAGCCATTCAGACACGAGGAAATCGTCGCTGCTCTGCATAAGGATGGACAACGGAAGACGCCGAGCGACTGGAGCGCCGCAGAATGATGGCGCGGGGTGAAGAACGCGGAGAACTCGGCGAACACTCCCTGACAAGAGCTTGAAGTACTACCGACTGCCTACTTATGAATTTAAACGATATATACATATGTATCGTTCATTACTGTCTCCTGTCAAGCTACCGTCACGCAGACCTTAGACGTCAGCTGCATGTCGCCCCTCTAAGAGTCTAAGAGGGACGAATTCAAAATAACTAATGAAATCCAAAGAAGACTGGTATTTTCTTTTTCTCTTTTTTTTTTCTTCAAAATATCCATCGTTGAATTACATCATACGAATTGAAATATTTGAGCTAATTTGAAAACACTCAAAACCGATTTCGACTGACTGATACCAATGATTGTCTCACAAACCGGTCGCCGTCGCACGTGCGCACCTTTTGGAGCTGCTGATTTTAAATTTAGACACGACCTCCTTATTCGCTTGTTTCTCGCAGATCGAGTAAACGTTCAACTTTGACCTTTTAAACGATCGTTAATATAATGTACTCCCCCACTCTATCCCAATTATGTGCAACTAGATACTCGTATTATTGTTTTAATTATACGAAATCAGAATCCCGATGCAGTGATCTTCCCAAAACATTGACACAGTATCTGGAGATATTTTGAAAGAGGTTAGTAATGCGAAGAAACAATGGTAGAGACAAACTGTACTTGCTCCCCAACGCTCGTTAAGAATACGGAATCGTTCAATCGGACGGTGCTATTGCAGACTCTATATCTGCCCACGGCATGGAGTGAGTATGGTCAAGCGAACGAATTATCATGGTAATCACAGAACAGTAGCCGCTGGTACCGGAGGTCAGAGCGATGACACTAGATTGCCATAGCGGACCAGAGGTGGACAGTACATTATGCAACGATACCAGCGAGGATCCATTCTTACTAGTAACGTCGCGACCATACTATAGTCAATCCGTGGCAGAAATCTGAGGGAGTTAAAAATTCTTTTATATTGAGTCATAAAAAAACATGGCCTCCCTAAGACAGAATTTTATCGTCTATAAACTGTATATATGACTCCACTCCTATATCAGATGGCGAATGACGTAATCTACGAACATAATAGAAGATAGACTGCTTCTCAATAACTTATATCGGTTCTACTTATACCAATTGTAGAATGAGTGCCCTTTTCGGGCTTCATTAATCAACATTATATTTCTGAGTGTCTTTACTTTTCTATTCAAATACTGCACCGAGAGTATCCTGAGGCATATTTGTACGTACTCTTTTGTTTCTGTGAGATGATGGAATGTAAGTTGAGTTACATGGACAGAGAACCACTGTCTACCGGGTGGTGCTCAGAAGATAAGAAAGTCGTGATGCTGGGGAGTGCTCACCACGCCGCACCGCGCAGATACACATCTCGTATGCTCCGAATTAATAAATAATAATGCAATATTGTTGCGAGCCGCCTCGACCTACCGGTCAACTGCCGCGTACCTACGGACTCCTATGGTAGATTCCTGGTTGCACGTTCGATATCATCCTGAGGAATGCTACGCTCAGAATAACGAGGACTGAAGTTAAATTAGGAGTGGCCATAGGAATCAGCATACACGCCTTTCTGGAAAGAAGCAGTCGAGCAATCCTTCCTACTGTGGTACCAATCGTTCCGTGTTTTTCGGGTCGATCATCTTTTGCACTAATAGCGGATTTACGAGCGAATTCTATATGTGGGAAACTTTTCTCACGTTCGTCCGACGTTGTTGTCGTAACCGAGAGAAGCTTTTCTCGCTTGTGGTTAACCTGCGCTTAGAATTTTTTCAAATTAACCACTTCCAAGTTCCAACTTCTTGGTTAGACGCATGCTCGTCGTGCATGTCAAATGTCAGCCAGACTAAGATAGGGATCGCTGGCTAGAGACGTCCTAGAGAACTAGGGACACGGAACCACTCATTACGCCGTGTACGCTCGAAGCGTTCGGTGCACTCTATGCAGCACTCTTAACTGCGCTTTGTTATAGGCTACGAAGTGGAATGGAGTAGAGTGCTCCGAACAGCAACGGACCTGCATTCCGCAACTGCCCGATCAAAGTCACTGAGTAAAACTGATGCTGAACAACTGTAATACTTCTTCGAGGCCCCCGAGAGATATTGGCACGATAGATCAGAGACGATCGAGTGCAGGAACATTCCAGCCTAGGAAGACGCATCCTAAATTCATTGCATGACTTACATTCCGATTATTAAATCGATACGCGTGCTGATCGTGCGACGATACTAATCGTTTTAGAGACAAGGCATAATGGTACGGAGGTACAGAAACTATCATGAATCTAGGGTCGCTATTATTATGTGTATCGTGCTGGGATTTCTTGTGATTGGAATATCGCAAAGTGCAAAAGGCGTAGGCATATTCTCTTGCGCAAGTTCATTACAATTAGCCTGTGATCCTTCGTAGATCTTTTGCCGATCTTTCACCACCAGCTGGTACCCCCGAGCATCGGAAAAGGTCACGCAATGTTCTCACCCAGTGAAAGCACACGCGAAAACATGCGTTAATCTAGAGGGTGTTCGGAAAAAAATTATTACCCATTGCTTTTCAAATTTCCCCAGTATAATAACTTAGATCACCTGAGACAGCAGCTGACGTAAGACATCTTCGACATGGAGAACCAGATCATCGGTTGAAAATGTGTTCCCCGCGCCACGGTGTCCCCTTCAGGACACGTAGAATATTGCCGTTTATTCTCTTGTGTATTTTCGAGACATCCTGTACAGCGTGACGCATAAATCAGATCACGACAGTGTAAAGCCCACGTAGTCCCTGGCTTTATTCACCGACGTCATAGGCGCGGAAGGTGCGGAAGGAGCTGGTTCTTGGTTTCTGTTGGCTGGTGGTTCAGGTACGTGGCTCTCTCGCAACTGGCCGTGGGTTGGGTCGACGGGTCCGCACCTGCAGTTCTCCCGACACCTGTAAAAATCCAATGAACACTTTCCAGGATTTCATTTCGTCGTTATTGCGTCATATTCATTTATGCGCTTATGCCGTTAGTGACTACAGGCCAGTGACGATGCCTCATTACATGGTAAACTCTCGCACCGTTCCAGGAATCGACTTGCGATAGCTGCGAAGGTAATAGCAAGGCCGTTCTGTGGTGTCCGAGGCAATGGCCGCCGATCACGAGTCAATCAGGACACCCTCGCAATACCATATCCTTCTCAACTTCACCCACCCGTTTCAACCGTTACACTCGGCTGAATCATTTCACGGAATCTTTAATCACAGCGGTACCTTGCGTATTTCGAAATTCTGAACATCTAAAGGCCATTCGTGAAGATGGGATTTAAAACTTGTTATCATAACTTGTGACAGGTTTATTAATTCACAGGTAGATCGGAACGATAAGAATATATAAATACATGTAACTAATATTTACCGAAAAGTTCATGAATATGAAGCAGCAAAATGGACGATGTCTGTACTATCCAAATCGGGAGAGGGACATTTTTTTTTTCTTATCGTTCACAAATATGTAACAAGAATCCCTGTAATTCGGCCGTCAGAAATGTAGAGCACTACATGCAGCAAACTATTTGTATCTGCTCTATATTCTTGTACGACTGTTTCATTACAATACCGATCCGTAACCCACGCGACTACTTCGAAGCTCTTCACGTATTCCATATTTTATTCACTCTTTGTCTATTCCGTAAGGATACTCGCGGTACAATGTATCACGAGAGATCTCTTCTCTCTCGTATCGAAGGTATTCATCCTCGAGCAAAGGCAAATCGCTATATACGTATATCTACGTAGTCGTGGTCGTCTGCCTTCCAACGTAAAATTTTATACTTGGAAGATTCTTTGGCTCGATAAAGAGGCGAGAAAGCGTGGTACCCGGGACAAGATTCGCTCAGGGAATAGCAGAAGCCTGTTTTCTGGACGCTTGCATGGAAGGGGATTTCAGGGGATACTCGTCAGACAGGACGAGGTCCTAGACGGATTAAAGATGCACGCACGAAGGCGAGCTACTAGTATGTTTTTAACGTGTCAGCCTCTTGGCTGATATCTTTAATGCTACCAACCTAACTGCTAGACGGAAATAGTCGTTTTATCGTGTGCGGCTTCTGTTCCTTAAGCAGCTTTCGAAGTGTCCGACCAAGGTTGAAGGGGATCCTTAAGGTAAGCTCGGTAGCTTCAATGTGATGGACTTTAATTACATAGGTACATTGCTGATTACCATTATACAATCTAGACGGAGCGACAGACTAGGTTTCGTTTTATATCAAGAATTCCAAATAGATTTTTATTCACGGTATGTGCTTCGACTATGACGGTATGCATACATGAC
The DNA here is from genome assembly GCA_963971525.1 of Cephus spinipes. Lineage (NCBI taxonomy): Eukaryota > Metazoa > Arthropoda > Insecta > Hymenoptera > Cephidae > Cephus > Cephus spinipes. The sequence goes on along the minus strand of OZ020581.1, from coordinate 7,473,455 downwards.
TGAAATTGTGTGCGCGCTGGTAGTCGCAGCATCCTGGATTCTCTCTCCATCTTCCTACTGGTCTCTTTCTCTCTCTCTCATTCTCTAATGTAAGAAGGGTGATATCGGAAATTCGCGGAATCCGATAAAGAGACTGCACGGTCGCTTCACGAGATAGCCGAACAGCTCGCATAATAAATATCTGAAATCCCTAATGGATCTTGAGGCGCAACAATGGCCGCGGGCGGCTTCTGGCACACACGAAGCCTCTGTACGAGGACGAAGAAAAACACGCTCTTCCCATCTTCGGTAGACGAACCACGGAGGGTATCGCATTCATTACCCCTTATCTTTTCTCCTTGCGAGCTACCGGGGGTACCTCTTCGTGTTTCTTCTACAGCTCGTTTCATATGAGTCTAACGAGTAATGAGAAGCAGCCGCTGGACCTTACGGTCTTACTAGGCGCTTATCTTTAGTATTTTTCTCTCCCGAGAACTATTTGATAACGTGCGGCGCACAGGGGAGCAATTCGTAATTCAGTGCGTGCGAATATATTTGCTTCCGCATCACGCTTATTTGCCGTGATTTAATTCGATAGCTAGGAGTCGTGTCTTCTCGAGCGAAACTACCTGTACACCTACAGTGGCTCCGGATGCGCAAGGCTAAGGGAGAGATAGGTATAAGGCTATCGCGGTGCTCTATACGGTGCTGGAGTTACGAGCAAGTTAGTGCCGATATGATTATATGCTGTCTAATAAGGACAGAAGCTGATTGTGAATGCCTCCGCCTGGCGCAATATCACCTACTTCCATTAGGAGTCCTAAATTTGCGTGTGACGCGGCGCGTGTAGCCCAGGCTACTTTGCCGATAAGGAGCCAAAGCGCTAACGGTACGTTGAACTTTCCGATCGGCGATTGGCACTGTGATCGCGTGGGTCGTCGCGCACGGGGTGAATTTGTACCCAGCCGATTCGATAAGAGCAGCTAACAAGCCGCTTCCGAATCGGGGGCAAATGAGTTGTAGGTAGTGGCTAATAAACGAGCGGTCATAAAACAGAGGTGTAAATGCGAGTGTCCGCCGGATCCGTGGCATACGTCCTAGAGTCGAGTACGACAAGATCAGATACGAAACTCGTCCCAGGCACGAAAGCCAGCCATTTGCTCCTGCGTGTCTTCTCGAACATATCTATACCTCGGCATAGGTACTTGCTGGCTTGCTCCTTTCACAATCAGCCATCCGATTGAAATTTTCAGCTGGAGGGCGCGCGTGCTCGCTATCTTTAATCGGGAGTTAAGAAGCTTCGCTGCCCAAGATTTTCCAAGATCTTCATTGACTCTCGCGAGGGTTATCTCTTTATTCGTTACGATTTTCGAACATTAAATTGCTCCGACGGCCACGCTGTTCGTATGATACAGCTATGTACCCGAGTATCACGGAAAGCTACTGTTTCGTATCAAGCGAGCTGTGACATAATTTCTATTAAAGTAAATTAAATGTCAAGCAATTCTGTCGCTGTAGCCGTGATGCACCATATGCATCTAGGAGCAATATAGACAGAAACTGCTAACAGGGTTTGTCCGTGAAAACTTGTTAGTCAATTATTTATGCATGCGCTATTGATATTATATATTTTTCTACATTGTTTATGAATCTGGTTGACCTACTACTAATAATAATTTCATACACGTTCATACAACTCTTTTGGTTCCTCTTGGTTTTAGGTAGGATCTGTTTTGTTATGACGCTGGAAAGCGACGACTTTCTGTCTGAATTGATACTGCATACTTATTGTTAATCAGCGATTGCTAACTGATATATTTATAATGGTACTTCATTAAATTTTGTTAAAATGAGTAATTAACTTGTACAGATGAAGGAAGTTTAATAAGTTTTTCTTTGATAGTCGCCGGAAATTTCCATACAATGTTATACCCACAAATGAAGATTTCGGTAAGCGAGTATTATGTTACGGAAGGAGATTTTACTTTTCCGAGAGCTATATGCGAAAGAATGTGGTTTCTATTTGTTTTTTCTTATACAACCTACACTCGGTGAATTCAAGGATCAAGTAGAGAATCGGTACTCATTAAATGAGCCTAATGGGTGCCGGTGAGTTTAAAAAATGTAGGTGTACATACGTACGCAGGCTTTATTTAAGTTGTAACTTATTGCTAGTAATTATATTAAAATATATTGTGGATATTATCGAATAAAAATTACTTTTTTCATTGCCTGCGATTAGCCATAATATTTTTGAAATTTTGTTATCGTATAATTGGTCTAAGCACCGTACGTGTATCATGTACAGTAAAACAGTTCTTACGGATAATTTATGAGATTCTATTAACGTATATTAAAATTTTTACTAAGAGGTACATATCGGTTGAATGATAACCAATTAAGTAGAAGTCGATTAGTGATACGTTTTATTAATTCAATTCATACAATAATTAGATTCTCAAATAAAAATATTTGCAAATTATTGTCCTGGAATAATGAAAAGTAATTTTTGCCAGAATCAGATTTAAGAACAGAAAAAGTAAATCAGTTCAATAAATACTAGTGAATAATCACGATCGATTATTAAAAAATTCAACGAATAAGCGAGCACGAGCCATCACTGAATGTACAGAAAGATCTTTAAAAGTTATAGTTTTTAGGATGACTGTCATAATGAACGAGGGTCTACGAGGAAAATTTTTCATAACACTTTACAATGAAAATGTAGTGTAGTTAGTATCCTATTATAAAAAAAGTAGTAGTAAGATCCTCCCTTTCGGTACATCGAAACAGGAAAGGCACTAGGTGTTGCAATTCATTATAAGTAAGTATTTATATTATACCGATGAACATTACGGGAAGTTAACAAGTCGACAATTTTGTACTGAAAGTATTGCACTGGTTTCTGCATTTATCCTTTTGAACAATGATCGGGAGAGAATTTTGTAGCTCGCAATGACCAATTGGAATTTTATAACCAATGGCATGAGCTTGAGGAAAGCGGATATATACTTATAGTGTCTAAAAAGTTTAATCTTCCAGGCCGTAGAATAATTTCTTGAAATTATTGCAAGGCATTTCAACAGCTGACAGCTGAGATCCGTTTTGTTCTATGGAAAATGCGTGATGCGTATAGGTAAAGATCACAAAGATCGCACGAATCAGTATATTTGCTTTCTCACAATCTGGGAGAGCTAGCAAATTGAGTGCATTGCATAATAAGTACTTAGTATTGTTTCTCATAGACAACACAAATAACGTAGACTCAGACCGCGTACTAAAAAATATTTCACTTATAAAAATGTAGCTATTGCATTAATGGTACGGTAGTTGCCTTTATTGTATGATTTACAAATCGTACCTACTGCTTACCAGTCCTAAATCAAATACTAAATCAGATGCTTTTCAAAACATTACTCGCAGATCGGAATTCGACCCGTTGACCGCAACTCTCGACAAACGGGAACGTAACCTGTCACGAAGTTAGGTACTTTAAGTAGGTCAAAGAAACCTAGTACCTACTGCGATTCACCAGGCACTCCGGCCCTCTGCGGTTGAACCACCATGCACGATGTTTCAGCGAACCGACGTGCGGTTACCCTTTCTTGCAAATACACCTGGTATTTCATTACATGCCGTGTATCTCCTGCACTCCGTTACGTGATAGGGTGACAGGGTAACGTGGTAGGGCTTGTTCTGGAGACAGCAGATGGGCGAATTCTTCATTATATCTTTTCGAACTCGAACATACTCTTCTTATTGAACCAGTTCTTTAGTCAGTACTGATGCATCTAGTTTTATCTTTAGTCAAGTCGATTGAAATTTTCATGCAGATTTAATCGATGCTATTTGTACTAACGTAATATGCTGATAACTATCAAGCATAATTTCATTCTTGTGTGTAATGTACCGTGTCAATTGTGCAAATTATGAGAAATTGCTTACTAGAAATGTGGGTTGATTTAATTAATTTTGATAATTCTCTACAAATATAAACTATTATAGATGCTTGCTACAATGCGACATACTGGTACAGTTTGAGCGTTCCCGATGGCCTGGATGATACTTTTTGTTTTACAAAATAAATACAACCGTTTGAGATTCTATTCTTGGTTGTCGACATTGATAGGAAAAAGGCAGTACGATAGTACGTGGTAACTAGTATGCATGATCAATTACGCGATTATCATCCATCGTTTGATTCTTAAGGTCGCAATTATTCCAGCACTCATTCGACTAATCCAACCTAACATGATTTTTCGTTGATTCGTTTGATCTCGAGAAAAAAGATCTACGTAGCCGTTGGATCTTAAGCAGAAAACGTTCGTTAACTCGTAGTTGGTTGAATTATGGGAGGTCCGTTCGTCCGCATCTCTGCAGCTCGGTGACCACTGAGCAAAAATGGACCCTTGCGAACGAGTAAAAACTAGTGACGCCTCAATTTGGTCATACGGCTTGTTCAATTTTTATCAGTGTCAGACTTCGTGTTTTCTCGTGTACTCGCTAGTGTTCTTCTATGCTCTGTTCGGTCTTACTACTGTACAAGTGCAAATAGGCCCCTTGTTGGAATCATCTTTTGCTCTAGGTGTATTCGTCAAAGCACTCTGCCGCAAGAACAAGAAAAAAATGAATATAAACACCACTCCTAGTTCCAAGGCAACGCTTTACCTATCAAGTTAAAAGGGACGTGCTTAAAAATTGTACCTAATCAACTTTACGCTGCGTGACTTTGCAATGTGGTTAATGGTTTTTCATAGATTGACAGATTTGATTTTATTATTAAGATTAATAGCGCATAGCGATGATTATTAAACTTGTATGTTTTTTAAGAAATGTTGATCGATCGATAATTGAAATCTATCTATTTAGTTTTAAAAAATGGCATTCTCTGTAAGTTACTCTATTTACTTTTATTTTCCTAAAAATGCGTTAACATTCGTTATTCTATTCAACCTGAGAGTATATGCGAACATTACCAGCAATATTCAACTGAATCTGATTTTTTCACAACTGCACGCTATATGCGATCCAGATTGAGAATCTCACGAACCTTCTTCGTGGAAGTGAATGATGAAGGGTATAATTATATTTGAGAAAGTTCAATCGGCAATTCGTAATTGATTTTTTTCTCGACAAAAAAGATTTATAGACAAACAACCCGACGATAACTAGAATAAGTACCGTTTGGCATATGAGACTAACACTTGAGATTGCCGGTTAGTAGCGAGATACTGTATAAAGAGTACTATCAGCAACAATAACAAGGAGTACGAGAACGAAAACCTCGAGTGTAATAGTTATGCGATCAACCTCATGAGGGCAGCAGTTGGGTCAAGGTACACGGCCAGGAGTTACAATCTAGTTTTACGTAAAAAAGAAATTCTCCACATTGGAAACAATGCAGCAGGCGAGATAGCTGCTCCAGGAAGGGGCCGTTTTACAGGCTAGGCTAGTCCTTGGTTTATTGCGCGTATTTGTATTCGATATTAGCATCCACGTGGGCAGAAACACAATGGCCATGGCCGTCGTCGTCGCCGTCGCTGTCGTTGTCGTCGTACTGCTTATCCACGGTGTCTTTTCTGTGGTGCGTGTCCTACATCAAAGGGGAGCTTTGCCCCGACGCGATATCGCAGAAATACGCACTCCTAGGAACGTAAAGCTCTCTGGGCCTATCTAGGAAAAAGTTGAGCGTGGGTGCACTCGGTGTGAAATACAGGACATTGCTCAGTGCTACCGTTTGTAGCGCACCAGTTATTCACGCCGCCTACGCAGGATGGCATTCTTCTTCGTCTAGAACAACCGACTAGACAATCCCGCGGGATATACAAGTATACCACTAAGCGACATTAAAAGATAGCAGTTTATTCGAACTTTGTATTTATGCCGAACCTGTCATCTGGTGTCAGTGTTGCATGCGCGCAGAAACGTGCTAAAGAACTTTTTATTTGATTTTATGTGATCGTCTAAAAAATTTCAAATCTTTCACGAAAAAATATTATACGTAAAATCGAAAAGGAGGCTGGTCGCTCGTTACGGTTATTGGCATTATCCGATCAATGTGTTATCGTTTCTGGCGTCGTTTTTACTGTCAGTAACGCAGAGAGTACATCGAAGATCACGTGACACGAACGGTGCCACGATGCTTGTCGCGGCCCACAATAACCCACGCAGATTCTCCTTCTTTTTGCAAGAGGACCGCGAATAATGCTCATTCATGACTTTCTGGGGAAGAGTGTATCACCAGTGTAGAGACTTTCATTCTGAATTACTGTCAGCATTATAGTACTGTCCACTCCAGACTTGGACATCGTCTCGTAATTTAAGCACGTGGATTCGTACCGTGGAAACTTAAACATCGATAAGAATACTGATTGTAGGAGGAGTCTCAAATTGGTACCGTAACAAAATACTAAAAATCCATGTGGATATTAGATTTAAGTTACACTATAGACATAAATAGAAATGTGTGAATCTAAAATTTATATAGGAATAAAATTGTAGGAAAATTTTAAATGTCCGTATTTACGATCGGTTTGTAATGCAGGCGTGGGAATACGAATGAGAATAAGAGGATGAACAAAACGAAAACTAAACTCATGTAGTATATATCAAATAGAATTGAGACTTTGATGGAACGACAATCAATTTCAATTAGTAAAGATCTAGGAAATATTCCTGGAATGGTCACGATGCGGCTTGGCTACAAATTGACTTCTTCTCGTATACCCGGCTGATGTCCAGTAGCTGTACACTTATACCACTAACGAATCGTATTTCACGGAAATAGAGAAATTTAAACGTGCGAGCACGCGCGACTCGGCAGTTTTAATGGTTCTACAGGCGGAATCGCCTTTTTCAGATGGAGGACACCTTCTTCTCACTTTGCGAGCGGCGCACGCCGATCGATCGGACGTGGAAAAAGCGATCGTTGCCAATGAAGGATTGAAATAAGATCGCTGACCATGTGAGAAAGAGTGGATCACGTGCCGATCGGCAAATCGCAAGGTAGATCGTCTCGTTCCGAATCGCGACTGTCGGCATCGGTTCCCCGCAGTGGATGCCGATGAATTCGTTCACTCGCTCTTTATCGATTCGCCAACTCATCTAGGGGAAAAGCTAGGATTCCACGCCATTAAATCGACCCTGTCGATCTTATGTCGCGGACCGGTTTTTCCGGATATGCTCCTAGCAACGTAGTCTTATCTAGAGAGCATCCGTATATACATTGCATTTACCCATCATATCTTTCGCGTATACCATGCCAATCCTTAAGTTTTAAACGAATAAACGCGATTAAGAAAATATGCCACATGTCATGTTCTTTCTGCCAGATATTCGTCTAGAGAGCTCAGCTTATCAGGTACCTATGGTTATATAATAGAAAAAGCTGATCCTTCAGGGATTCATAGCTCTGCCAGAGGCGACCACAGTAGATACACGGTTCCTCCAGAACGTTACTTTGACGTCTTCAAGATACAGGAGAGCATCTGGATCTCACATCCACTGTCTAACCTCGTCCTGTTAGCGTCGGCCCGTCTGTCCTCCAAGGCGCAGCGTGGAAGCTAGCGTGGGAAATAGACTTTTTGCACGAGTGCTTCAAGCGATTCTCCTTCGATGCCTTCCTCTGCTCCAGATGTTCGGTGCAACGTATAGTTCTCTGTTGCCATGTGCTGAAAGTCACTACGATGATCAATGGTACCTATAGGTGATACAATGGCGACAAGCCCTATAAAAATAAAAAATAACTTCATGGTTTATGCCATCCGAAGAAACCAAATAGTATCATTCCCCAGCGAGAATTGCGAGAATGAAGTCTTGCAGCCGATACGTTAACGACTTGTAAAGCGATACGTAAAAACCTGATGTTTTTACGATCGAATTGTACCACGTACGCGCACGCATCGGAGATAGCATATGCCAGGAGCGGGTTAACATGGAGAGATAGAGCCAATTAAAACACCATTCATACCTGTCCAAAGCTGAGATAGCACGCGATATATGTGACTAACAGTTGGTAAAAAGCTCGAACGAGCTTACGAGTGCTGCTAACTATTGCTGTGCAATACTCAATGACGCGTGACGCTCGAGTAATTTCGTTGTTCGATGAGAGTCAAGGATTGCGCAAAAGAAGGCGGATTTGCTAATGGGATATGGTAGCCAGGTACCCGGGTATCTGTAACGTGTGTCATCACGTCATCAGGTATGCTGTACGTATTACTCGTGGAAGCTACGAGGAAACTCATGGAGCTCGTAAAGAACTCGTGGTTATACGCGGCGTCGGTCCTCTTTTTTTTTGAATTCTTCGAAAAGTCATAACGGGCAACGCGGGGGGACGAATGGGCGCGAGTTATCCCACGCATGCGTAACGGACGCCTGTGGATGCGTCGTGAGCGCGAGCTTGTTAAAATTCATGCGAAACTCCGGGGCACGAATTAACGTTTCCAAGTTCGTGCTCGCCCCGTTCTCTTGGTAGTAGGGAGTTGGTAGTGGCGTTAGTAGTCAGTAGTTGGCAGTAGGTGCTCGCACTGACTAATAGTGAGCGCGCGTGTGACTCGCGTGCACGTGAATGCATGCGGGTTATCCAGGCGAGTGTTTGTGTTCGCTAGGTAAGACGGGAAGCGTACTACTCGGCAACGTTAAAATTAACTATCGCCAATTAATAAGCGAGCCGGTTGTAATGAAACCGCACGTCGTAACAGAGCTGAGACCTTCGCCGCGCAGCGCGGCTTTCCGCGCGAGTAAACGCGCCAGAGCTTCAGCCAATTGACTTCTTTTTTCCCTAATTGTCATTATTATCTTACCTAATTGTCAGTCGTTAGTCAATCGTGTAAAATGCTCGGAAACGCTCGTTATATAGATGCAACGTCACACGGAAATTGCGCTAATTGGGTGACTTCGTGTGATATAATTTCTTTTTAAATTTTTTAAAAATACATCTAGTTCGTTACAATTAAATATTTGTTTTAGATATTCATTCAATTCGTAGGCATCTTATTCATTATATTGTAATTTTACTTTTCACGGGAATTGATAGAATTGAAGAATTTTTAAAATGCATTCCTTTATGCTGTAAAACAGGGGCTAAAGAACTTCGATTTTTGTGAAAGGGAAAGAGCAGTAAAAAGAGATTGATCCACGTTGTAAGATATAATTAAACTGAAAGTATACAGTGGCTATTAGTTTCACGATGGCTGTTTCCTGGGAAATATTTTTAAAAATTCTGTAATGCGTTCATTGTGCGATCTTGATAGGCTTGATATTTTTTTCATATTTTGCTTCATTTAATTTCTGGATCAAGTATTGACGTGTCTCTTTCTTGACTTCTACGGCAAGTGCGGAGTCCATGCTCGTTTCACTGAGCTGGGTATGAAAACCTTCATGACATTGACAGTTGGAATTGACATGTCTGATAAAAGGAGCGATACGGCGTGTTACTCGACTCGATAGAATGTTCACTTTGATATTGAAGACATAGATATAGTTTTCGAACAATCCCTTTTAGAATGTTTCGGTCTAGTAGCTGTACCTGTAGTATCCTATGCATTTCCGGTGTTTTAATATACGTGTAATTTACAAAGTATTTCATACCAATTAGTTCAATACAGTGAAATTACATATTTCTTCCATACAAATGCAAAGTCACACATTGATTGACCAATAGAACTATAAGAACAAATTGCAATTGAAATAGATCCTAAGAACAGATAGCATTACTCAAGCATAGTTTCTTATCGCCGTTCAATTGCAGTACTTTGAATAGTATTAAATCTCTAAAAAGATGCTACGAATTTTTGTAATCATGGGAGATCTCAAAGAATGTTTTATAATTTTCCCATATTCCCACGATTAGAAATAAAATAAACTGTCTATACGTTTTAGCTACTACAATGTCTTAACATTGCACACATTTTTAACTTGGTTAAAGGAAATAAGTATATGGCAAGAGATAGACGGCATTTCGTTAATAAGTATAGGAGCTTTGCGAGTGACTGCAGAGCTCTCTTAAAATACATTAATATGCAAAGGGTACTTGCCGGAAAGTAGAACGAATGCTTGGAAGCAAACTTATTGTCAATAAAATAACTAGAGAAACAAACTGCACACGGGACTCGGTTACGATAACCCTAGTCTCCAGCATAACGAAACTTCGCAGTTCGTATGTCCTTAGAGCGTGCAGGAGGCCAAGCAGTGTTGCTTTTTGAATTTTATTAGCTGGCTAGTTGGAACATGGCTTACAAGGAGCAATGGTCTGGAGCTGCCGCGTAAACGAACCTCTCATACCGCCCGGTATGCCAAGAATAAGTACAACCAGTTTAACATTGTACCTTGGATACAGTTTACTCGACTCAAACGCGAACACTCGATACTTTACTGTTTTCGCCGCTTTTTTTAGCCCCCTCGAGATATTACCTTCTGCTCAACAGGAGTAAGAGACGGCGCGAAGGTATTACTTATCCGGAGGTAACTTACGGCGTTGTCCGATTTGTTTCCTTTAAGAATTTCTTTGGTGAAAAAAAAAGTGTGATACAAGAATGCATATAGTCGTGGCATCATTCGAAAAATAAAGGCAAACATGTTTACCGTAAGGCACGACTGTGGGTAATAGGTTGCGCTTTATGTATTCGTCATGGCAAAAATTTGTATGCGTGTGTCGTATATCTGTGTTCTAACATTGGTCTATATGACTTTGTGTATTTTATTTTCATATAATTAATATTTCACACTGAATTATTTCTGCCGATAATTGAAGCGTTAAGGTTGACAGCTGTCAAAGCAATATCATTTTTCTTACATTTAAGCGTGATTCTTGTTTTGAATAATAGCAAAATTTAGTTAATTTTACTAGTTTGTTTTTATGCAGATTATGCAATTTATTTATTTTGAACTTTTTGTGCGAATACTTTTTATATTATTGATTTGTTACTTTCACTGTTTTTCAAATGGTACAGTACATGGAGAAATGTTTGCAATAAAAATTATTACATAATTATAGTAATCAGAGAATACACAGGCATTTTGAAGGAATGTACTACAGTTCTGTTTTATGGGTGTTACGTATATTCAGAATTTTACTATTCGAACGTAGTAACTCTGCATAAAATATAATGTAAAAAGTGGGAATGTAAGTTAGACTTGACCAAAGACACAAATGTATTATTATTTCACTACGTATTTCTTACTACATTTTTAGTGCTTTTAACTATGTTCGCCTAAAAATTTACCATGTGCTCATTGCCAATTCATATATTCCTTCAAAGCCGTTAGAATATTCCTGCACATACGTCGTAATTGTTACGAATGTTATAGCAAATTCCACTCGATTAATCTTCTGATATTCCAATGTCTTCAAGTAAGATTGTAAGTCTTACTATATATCATAGTAATTTTGCTTGAACTTTGAATACAATTGTATTCCCGTAAAATTTACTGTTTCTTGGCAAACTAAGCGCCAATGTCTGTATAGGATTCATGTACTACTATGTAACATAGAAAACCCTAATGAAATTTAATGGTAAGGAGTACTAGAATATTTTCTCCGTGTACTAAATGCTACATGCAATTTATAATTAAATAAACACAGAATAATAAAATACTTTGTTATGAAAATGCGTATTACCTAATTATCATCTAATTGTTATTCTCTTTTCATGTAATATTGCAATTCTTAGTGTGATTGCAGAGACATATGCATATACCCGCGTTTCTAATAGGACATAATCCTATAGGCATGATACATGGAAATATCAAAATCTGTTCAAGATAATGTACAACCAATTGAATTGTGATACGCATGATTTTGTGCACCTGGAAGCGTTTGCGTTCAATGTGCATAGCTATAATCAATGATTTATATCACACCATAAAACCCACTTGAAACGTATATCATTCAAACACTTATTTCGAAGTATAAGAGCTATTCGGAAAACGATTGTCTACTCGCGTTACGCACCTAGATAGTGATTGTATGACTGGATAATTATGCATTTTAACAATTAGTTCCCGATCACGATGAGATCGAGTACAATTATAGCTCGATATTTGCAACTGAGGAAGAGAATTTATAAAAAAAAAAAATAATATAAAACCGAATGGCAGAGTTCTCAAGAACCGCAATCACGTGTCTAATTATAATTATGAAGATCGAGGATCGAGATTGCAGGTATACTGCTATCGAAGATCGACAACTGGAATGACGGATGCGCGACGGTACCCAGTTCTAAGATCCAGCGATACGTAACGCATGCAGTCATTGGGTAGTTCCCAGCATATGTAGATCGTTGCCGATCATTCTAGTTCGCTGCCGGGGACCATAGCATGCTGATCGTGAGACGATCGGGAGGACGATGAATTAAAGATTACCTATCGACCCGACGGAGGCGGTGAATTTGTCCCAAGAAGGGACATTGAGGACATAATCGCCGCCTTGGAAACGCGATACCGTAAACGACCGATCGAGAAAACCATAATACTATGTGATCTTAGATCTTAGACGACGGAGTTGTCGCTAAAAAAGCCAGTTTAAATTCTTCCAGCAGCTTCGAATGAAACTTGTACTCCGTCATATTCAAAGATTCAATTTAGCGATTACCTTGACGAGAGCGAGAAGAACAAATCCTTGGGACGGCGATCACGATCGGCATGAATTTCCCGTTATTCCCGATCAAAATTCCGAACGACGACGAATCCGGTAGTTTCTCGTAATAGGGAAACGGAACCACGTCGGGAGAGCGAGTGAACGTTGGAATACGGGAAATTCCTTGAAATTTCCGTTTCATCGATCGAGCGCCCGTATAAATAAATAAACGTAAGATGCCGAGCATCCGCGCGCTGACATTAATTGGACAATAGTTGTGCGGCGGGGGCCTAATGCCGTATTAGGGATCGGCGAACGACGATCATAACAATCGTGCCACCGTATTTGCTCGGCGACAGGGACGCGGGAAATTGTAATTTCAAATCCGTCCTACTCCATAGACATGAAAGAGACACGACACGGTTCGCCACGGCTAATGGTGCGAAATCTCTGCTACCGCATAGCTATAACGGCCTGCAATCCTATGCATCTACCTACAGTCGGTGCTCCGGCCTCTATAAATCTCGTATCGCATTCGTGGCGCACCCGACTTCAGCGAAAGAAAGAAATTATGAATTGGCTCGAGGAGACGGCCTTTTGAATAGGCTGCGATTCCTCATCGTGAACCTGCTCCGATTTCATGATATACTTGCCTACCTATATCTAACGCTCCACGACGATCATTTCAAACCTAAGATTCGGTGGCTCGTCTCAACGATTTACCTACCTGCCGATCCTCTGTAGTTTAACTTATGACCTTTGACTTCTTTGACTAGCATGACTCTCGTCCATCACAAGAAGAGCGATGATGGGTATAGCTACGGTAGGATCGCAAGATCGGCCACACTATCAGTGGCTATTTTCTTATGGTTGATATGAGTTCTCTGAATGTCTAACCGCGATGTCACGACCCGAGTATACCAATCTTATACTGGACAATATTCGCTTTTTAAATCCCGGACGTCGTACGGGTAACTCGATCTTGAGTGACTCGAGCAGTGACACGAGATCGCTTGTTACCGATACGTACGACGTGTTTGCGTGATTTAATAATTGCCTTATACGGCTGTCGTGTAATTGATCGATACGCCACGGTGGTCTACCGAGAAGCGTTCCGATCTGATAACCTTCGGACTCCCGCCTTCCTAGTTGTCTTTGACTCCCGGAAGGCAGAAAGATCATCCCTTGAAACAGTACCTGGACACGCCTGCAGAGTGCAAATTTTCCCGAATCATCACTAACTCCGCATGACATAGATACGCCGGAGTCATCTTCCACGCATTGGAAGCTCTCATCCGATCCCGAGTGCGGCTGCTGATCATGTTTTATCCAAGAATCCGCAGTAAGTAACCTACTGCAAGTGAACCCGGTGGCATGTCGGAACGTCCAAGTGTGCAAGGGACGCTCCTTGGTCGAAAGACACAAATCGCGTCGAGCCGAGGGAAACCGTGAGATCAGTGAAGGTCATGTAAAGCGTGGTTTAGTGCGCGAGGTATCGAATGCAATAAATATGAGGAAGAAACCATTGCTAACTCCGCCCATAGCCCGACTGTCTACCGAAGAAGCCGAGAGCCGTGTTGTGAGTTATGGCTTCTCCAGGTGAATTATAACATGTATAACGCATACCGACGGTGCATTCGTACCCACACTTATTCCGGGGTGCTCCTGTTAAGGTGCGCTCAGAACTCACACGAATGCTCAAACTTCGACAAAGGATAAGATAGCGTTAAAAACAGATGCGCATCATCCATGAGGTAAAACACTGTGCGCCAACGTCTAACTATCATCAGCAACCGATCAATTTTCTATACCGTTCGAAGGAACGACGTGCGACTCGATACTCGACCTCCAAGAGGGCTAAGATCAAACGTCGCCATTAAACGGAAGATCAAAAGTAAAATCGTAACGGAAACTAACGGTCAAGTACCTGGGACAGACACACTGCCATTCAGATTTGGTTTAGCAAGTCTCGCTTTTAGAGTTAGCATGGTTTGCACAGAGTTTGCTTCTTACGAAAATACGTACTGGGTTTCACTGGTTTTACTGTGTTTCACGATTCACGTGTAGGAGGTGGAGTCCCGAGAGAGGAATGCAAAGGAGTGAGCAAGAAGGGGGGAGAGAGAGGGAGAGGGAGAGAGAGAGTAAACGCATTGTAAATTGAAACTGAAGGCTGCCCAGATGGGCCCTGTCATGGAGACTCGAGTAGCACTATTTCATCCACCCAGGCACGTCGGGAGATCGAAACTACTTGCACCGCGAGCAAGGATAATCGACGTATTTCGCTTTGCTTTTCGGTCAGCTGATTCTCATTCAATATCACCCTGACTGGTTGTCGGATAACGAAATTGTACTTTACTGTCGCGCAAGCAGATAACCATCGTTTTCTTTATTGACGGGAAACAGTTCCGAGCATTCGGGCAGTCAGGAATGAAGTCGCAATCATCAGACCGAGAGGAGCAACGAATGCGACGATAAAGTCCGTTGCCCCGTGAAAAGTCCCAGTTAAATTACAGCTCGGTCAGCGTGGCAATAATCGAATTGCTTCGCTGACGTATGAGCAATTCGTGCGAGCACGTTAAGAGCACTCGTCTACCTGCGTTATTCCCGAGACACGCCAACAGATCTAGGCTTTCTATCTCGAGGGTTCTGAGATAGGAGAGTAATCAAGGATCAGAGGCGTTACCGCTCCGCACTATCGCCTTATCATTCGGTCGAATACTTAAATGCTGTTTTAATTAAAGTAGGCGGTTTATAATCTGAGAGGATGATTTAATTAAATACACTTAAGATTCCGTGGACCTCTGGCTCCATTTGCAATTTTCAAACTACAGGAGGCTGACGCGGGTCTTCCTCTCATGAACAGATCAGCTCAGCGTCAGCCTCCCTCGCTCTCTCATTCTCTCGGCTCATTCGAGCAATTACTCAGGAACTTGGTTCTTGCGTTCTGAGTCGGCGGGAGCACCCTCTTCTTATTGCCGCCTGATAAAGTGGCCCCGCTACTAGCTCGTCTTATGACTGCCAGTATCCAGGAGTGGGGATCGTGCCTTCCCAAGAGCATCCGAAGTCTTCCCGAAATTTAACGAAGCTTCCGGTATCTGTGCCATTTTGTAGCTTCGTGCGAAGGAAGATATCAAGATGGATTAATGCATCTGCCTACTGATATTCAGCGATGGCGATATTAAGCGATGAAAGGTGAATGATGAAGATATTATCCGCACGGATCTCGAATAACAATTCTTATTGTAGAGGGCAACACGCGCAGGCAGTATAACGTCGTAATGGCGCCATAATCTACAGACCATATAAGAGCTGTGTACAGTATTTAAAATGTTTTCTTGTATGCTTCACTGCGTACACATACGTACGTTATGCGTTTGAATTTCTCTACGGGCATCGATGCGTCCGTGCGTATACATATGTATGCACGCGAGTACTGTGGCTCCTATCGAGTGCAACCTACAACGGAGGTACGTACCGAGAGAGCAAGCAAGCTTCGACTTCCCCCAAAGAACAACAAGAGTCTGCGAGGGCCCAATATTTAAGAGTACGAACGCAGCCCGAACAATGCCCGGCGTGTGAGCCTACCGTGTGTGGCTCTCGCATGTCAGCGTAATGAACACGCTCCCGGCCCACCCGCGCATGCTGCCGCGGCGCCACCGGGCACCAGGAAAATAATCCATGGACCCTATTGTCTACACCGTGCCTTACCGTAGCCATTTTTCCGAACTCGCGCGACCAAAAAGAAGGTCAGCCTGCGCTCGGTGTACCTATTGTTTAGTGGGCATATCGAACGATATGATTTAGAGCTCGCACGGAAGAATGATACTACTTGCATCCCTCTGAGTGGATCTATACAGTGGTTCTCCGTTTCTGATAACTGACCACTAAAGTCAAATCCATCAATGAACGCGAGTTGGAGGTCAAGTATATTTTACAGGCAAAAAATACGTCTGGCTGGCCTAGGAAATCGTTGAGATTAGAAAATAGCGATTAAAATCTCGTCGCTCGTGAACGGAGCCTAAGAAGAGTTGGTACATCAGTGGGACAGCGGACACGCGACTCGCATACGAATCCATGGCAGCGTGAGACTGCCATCCCTTGCAAGCGTCGGATTCCTTCTAATTGGGCACTACACTGACTCGTCTCGAATACATGCCGTTTCTGAGTTTCTTGTATCAAGGCATCGTGCTTCAACGGTGCTCCCACGTTTTTCCTATTTCTTTTGCAATGCACCCGCGTTGAATCTCAGCCACGTGACGTCGTCTGCGCAATATTCTCTGATTCGCTTCTTTCCGAATGAACGAGACAGTCGCCTTTTCATTCGGCGTAAATTTCCTCGCTGGCTAGTGTTACTTATGTTAATCGACTCGTATCGAGACCTTATAGAGTAAAGTAGCCTAAGGGCATGTGTCGACGATACTAGAACTTGGACAGAGTTTTAGTCACTAGGCTTATGCGCTTGGATAAGTCTAGGTAGCATGCGTCATAGTCGCCTATGTGAAGTCAGATTTCAAGTATTTAGCCTGCTGCCAATGGAAGTAGTGTACGAACAATAATTTTCATTTGAGGTTATCATTTGCATATGACCACAATTTATGTGGTTAAGATTGACTGCTTGAAATACCTACGACATGAATACAGCTACTAGTACGACAAAATGGGACCGGAGTTGTTTTCTATCAGAATTTTTCGTCAAATTTTTTCATTTAAGTAGCCTGTCTCCACGGTACTAGATCTAGTTATTTTTTTTCGTATCGAGATTTAGGTCCAAGTTCTAGTATCGTGAACACAGGCCCTAAGACTAGTCAGCGCGTTCAGTTCATTGAAACGGGATATGTAAATATTTTTTACCATCTAGTATTAGTAATTGTTACATTTATTACTTGATGTCTGAATTGTCCCATATGGAGCATATTTCAACTATGATTTTTCTATCTGAAAAATTAATTAATCATTTAATTATTTTATCATTAATTTA
Source organism: Cephus spinipes (assembly GCA_963971525.1). Classification (NCBI taxonomy): domain Eukaryota; kingdom Metazoa; phylum Arthropoda; class Insecta; order Hymenoptera; family Cephidae; genus Cephus; species Cephus spinipes. The sequence goes on along the minus strand of OZ020581.1, from coordinate 7,455,924 downwards.
ATCATTATTATCGTAAATAATGTTTGGATTTCTTACAACTAATTATAAGACTGATATTAAAGTCTTGTTATCCAAAAGTAATTTTTTATATATTTTACAGTTGTATGCTTAATTACTCTCGAGTAGGCACGTCTTGATTTTAAGGAATAGTATCCCAAGTGCTTTGTTCTTTCATTTTCTTTTTTGATTTTCAGACGGTAAAACGAATAGTTATAAACAAAAATGAAATAGAAAACTTATCTATACTGAGAACTGTCCAGAATGGTGACTTGAAAATTACACTTATTATTCTACACGGAGAGAACTTTGCATTAAAGATTACCGTGAAACTCACGCTAACCACGGGACATTATGGCATTTCATAACATATTATCTATATATGTTGTGACGTGATTTTTCGAATCACGGTCCCAAGGCGGCTCCGGCTACCGATACAGATAACGTTCTCGATTTCTGGTTCTCTTCGGATCGCCACCCTGCTCAGAAGCTACGCTCTCGGATTGATTCGCATAGATATGTCAAGGCTCTCGGAAGATTTCGTTATTGTTGAGGTGAGGTCGAGGTGCTCGAATCTGCCGTGGGGAGATCGTCTCGACGTACCGAGTTGCCCGGCAGAGGAGAGTACCCGACGGAGACGTCTCCACGGACCGGCAGAAGCCCGGATGAAATACCGGCGCCCCGCTGGAGATGGGCAAAGGGCTGTAGAGCGGGCGGAGATATGGTTTTGATACGGTTAAGGGCAGGAGAGGAACCTCCTGCCCGAGTTAAGGATGTGGAGCCCAGCTGTCGCCCGATGCCCTGGGGAAGCGGCCGTGGAGGATCTCCAGAATTACGTACCGATTCGTTAAGGAACGCTCTCGATTTGGTTTAAAGGGACGATTCGAAGGAGATAGAAGTGTTATCGGTTAAAAGGCTCTCGACCAATCAGAATGATTAGTTCTCGGATTTGGCTATTGTCAAAGCAGTCTGTCTCGGGGCACCGACCGAGGTGTCACGGGCTGGCTCGTGCTCCCGTGCTATCTGTTGATAGTTTTTCTTGCCGTGTTTCGCGCCGGTATAGCAAGTTCTCGATTCGTACAGTTCCCGCGTTGTTCTCGCGATATCCAGGAATTCTATGAATTCCTGTGAGTGTTACGGAGGTGAAGTGCTGTGCCTTAGTGCAGTGCTCACCAGAGTGTCCTTTGGATACAGTTCTCGACCTCCCCGGATTAGCTGTACCAGCTCCGGTGAGTCTTCCAATTTATTAATTGGTGAAGAGATCTCGATGGATAGTTTAGATTCGTTCTGATACGCTCTCGGTTCGTCGCTCTCTATCACTCGCACTATTTGCCGGACTCGTACTCCGACCCTCTCTACCTCAAACCTAGCAGCCTGAGCGGCCGTGCATTTCCGTAACCGTCTGCTCCCGTTCGTGTGTCCAGTTGCGTTTGCTGATTTTACGCGACCCCAAAGATCAGCACCTACGGTTGCGTTTCTCGATTTCACGCGTCAACAAAAATCGAAAGGATCCGTTAAGCTATCGCCTCGTCTGATAGGTTCCGTCAGAGCTCTCGTTCTTGGTGGAGTTGGGCCTGTTCCACCCCAACTCCCAGTTTATACCGGCTCGTCAGTTCCCGGTGAAAAAAGAATTGACTGGCGCCCGCCTGGCTTGCGGATGCACGAACGACGGGTGGACGGCCGAAGGTAACGTAGGTTGGTTCTCGAAGATAGTTCGTTCTCTTGAGTTTTGCTATCGGTGTCGGGTCACGAAAAGAAATACGTTACAATGTATTTACGAACAATTCACGAAAACTTCCTAAAAAGTAAGCATGATACGTCAGCTTTTGCTGAAGTGTACGGTAAAATTTTTCAAAATTGAAAATATGTAGTTTAAAGGTATAGCTTTTACTTTCTTGAATTTAAAAAATCATCTAAAACAGCCAAATTATCTCGTGCGCTACATTCAATTTTACCATGGAGTGCACTGTACTTTTCATACCTTTGAAATCAATTACAAAAAAACATTGGTATTATGAAACGCAGTAAAAATTGTAAGTAACAATATTAACCGTGTGTACTGTAAAATTTATTTGTAGCCACTCAACATATCGTATGTTATAAGCAATAAGTAATGAAATGGTAACTCTGCCCCACGGTTACTGGTTTCCACGGTAAACTTTATCATGAATTTCATGGGAAAAAATACCAAAAAAAATTCTCTCCGTGTTGTGTTCTGACACAAGCGATTTTTGTGCTTGAATAAAAAATATTTAATATTTTTTAGCTGCCCGAGTTGCTATTCGCTATATGCTTTAGTCGGTGTGTTCTTATAAAATGGGTTGTAAATTCTTAAGAACTGACTTGTCCAAAACTATGCAAACGCATCGCATTTGGAAAATATTAAAATTATAATTGAAGGTGTTATATCGTTTTTTGTTTAAATCGATTTGATCCTCAATATAAAATTTTGTTGTTATACCTGATGGCAGAATCGAATAATCTGCTAACGGGATACCTTTAGGCCACTTCACACCCTACACCATGCCGGAACGTTATTCGTCATTGCGTCTCACGTAACCTACAAATCACAACTGGCCGAAGATGGACAACTTTTCAACACAGCACTTTGAAAAGTAGCTCCTGGTTTTCTGTCCATCCACTAGTGATATTTCCAACCATCGATCACACCCACGCGGAGTCGTACACCAGAGATAACCACTTATTAATGTCGCGATCCCTAATAATGTATTCTACACTTAAAACTCGAGAGAATGGATTCCAACCTCCTACCACATTTCATTTTTGAATAATATTCTTGAGATCAAATGCCTCGTGCGAATATCGTGACCAAATCATTACGCTTGAGTTATTCGTTTTTTAAATTCTTGTCAGCGAGACAAAAAAGAATAATATAAATTAGACTACATGCACCATTATTCAACAATTTATTTTAGTACGCTCATTTGTCAATGCAGTTGTACTAGAAGCCGTCACCTCACAACAAATCGTTGTCATTTTCTCTGTTCGCGCTTGTACGCTTCAAGTAAGCCTGTTGCTTGTACGCACACAAATAAACCCGAGCCGAAATCGAAAACCCACTTTCAACTTTTAAATGGTAAAACGTGAAATGTCCTCACACGGCACTCAAGTGCCAAATATTTCCGTTTTCGCCACTTGTAAGTTGAAAGCCGATTTTTTATTTCTACTCCGATGGAATTGTACGTGCATTCCATCTGTCCCATCTGTATTGCTCACCGTAAGTTCTCGTTGTACATGCGTTCCATAAGTATCCTTCTAGAAATAACGAATACGGTACGTTCTGAAATTTACTACTAACGTCACAAAAATATTTCAATTTCTCATAGACGAATATAAATATAAATAATAAAGACACAATTATAGTGCATATAAATGAAAAATTATTCTTGCGTGAAAATAATAGTTAAATTATGTAAGTAAATGTCGAGTTGATTATTACGAATCGAGTCTTCATTGACTCGAACTCATTTTTATTTCCTATAACCCTATTTATACAATGTAATGCTCGAGATCTTAAGATGTAAAGTATTTGTGTCAAATAACCGACCGACAGCTCCCATATATTCAACAACGTGATGATCTGTCAATTGATATTCATTCTATAAAAAAAAACCTGGAAGTTCTGCATTCCAGAATAATCTGAAAGGCATTTCGCGAGTGCCATTTGCTTGCCAAGATACGCCTAGAGGCTCGTTTGGTTACATCACAAGATGGCGCTCTCAAGATTCTTCCTCGAATGCAAACCTGTAATCAGGCTAAACTACAAGAGTGGATTGATTCCAGGTATTGGCCATTCATAAATTCAAAGTGAACTCCAATTTGAAGCGTTACATTTACGAGTACGTATCCAAGCACACGGTGGAAAATATTTACACAGTTATTGTTTTAAATATTTCACAGTCTTTGCTCTTCGTACTATCTGAATACTTAGAAGAAGATCGTTTCTTGAGAAACAATTGAAATATATTTTTTAATTAAAAAATGCATAAGCTACCATTTCTCGAATTAAATATGTAATTTCACCTTTATTATTAATAGAATTCTTATACGTGATCTGGCAAAGGAACGTAAAAATGAATTCTATTTCATAATTCTATTGATGTGTAATATAAATAATTAATATAAATGCATATTCAATAAAAGATAATCAATCTGAAGCTCATTGCACGAGATATGATAAGTATATTTCGATTAAAATATAGTTTAATCATAATCGTCGCATGACATGGAAAATGTTGCAAATTAATGCGATTCACGACACGTCATTTGCTCATGGGGCTGCTGACGTTTACGCCAATAATTATGACAAACTCCGTCTCGCCTGTCGCTAAGATGCTGTCCTATGGTCTTCTGCGCTTAAGAGGATTAGGGAGCTAATGCTAGTGGTGAACGACCTTTGAGCCATGCGAACTGGCTAATTCTAAAATATGAGCTGCTTTCACTTTTTTGAAATTTTAAATTATTCCAACGCGCATTCGACACGCGCGGCCTTTGGCCATTCTACTTATTAAATACTGCTAGATAATTTCAAGTATAACTGTTTCGCAAAAACTGTTATACATATGCGTATACGCGTACATAAGTATTGAATAAAGTTGATTCACGCAATTTATATTCTCCACACTCTTTCTCATTTTACTTTTTCGTATCAATTACAGCAGCATGCATTCTCGGCGGATATTTTCTACAGGCGACATCAATGCTGCTGACAACGACACCGACACCTCCGTTTTTCATATCTATTGGGGATAATTTCTTCTTATTGCTACTGTTATTATCGTCTTTTCATACAGTAAGAAGAGGAAAGATGCTTTTCTCTGTATAGAGAAATTATTAACCGATTGCCGGTAAAACAGATACCAGACATGTGATCCCAAGAAGGACGATCGATTCTAATGGGCGTCGATCGCTTCGTAGACCCAGAACTCGTAGGAAGGAAGATTGAAGGAATCGTAGGGATTGTAGAGATCATAGGGATCGTAGGATCGTTGAAACATCGATCTGTCGACGATCCAATTAAGCGAAGAAAACCGATGCATTATGGATGTCCGCCCGATCGGCTGTCCGAGGTCAAATCCAAAGTCTTCCACTGATTGACTGTCGACGGGGCATTAAATTTTATTGCATTGTTATTGCCGACTAATTGAAGCTACGCGCGGAATCGGAATGGTTCCACTATGGCCGCTCGTTCCGTATCGCTTTCGAAGGCCGGTTCGGCGTGTCGATTCATCCCTGCCTGATCAGAGCGCTCGATCTCTCCTGAACACACAAGATGCAGTAGGAAGTAACCTGGAATTCGGAGGAGTAAGGGAAGATCAGCCATTACCTAGGTACATTGATCCGAGAGATCAAAGAGATCAGAGAGATCAGAAAGTGTTAAATACGATACAAGGACAGGTTCAACTATATACAGTGTACACTGTTAGCGGAGCATTGGGGAACCTTAACAGCGTGTACTATATATATCAGGCATAATAGGTATTTGGAGCATACAGGGTGTCTCAAAATTCACATACACTGGTGCTTGTGTACGAATTGCATACACGCACTTGCATTCTTGATGTGTAATTGAATCAGCGGTAAAAATATGATCCAACCATTAATTCCAAAGATGTTCAAGATCAATGTTGACCAATCATACGTCACGAGCCAGCGACATGAATGAGGTTGGAAATGTAATATCCTGCGTAAAAAATATTCATCCAAATAGATCTATATATAAAAGAAAATTTTTATATGTGGGATTGACTCATGAGTCGAATTTAAGCCGCATATGTAATATTATCTCAGGCGTCAAGTCGTCGACTACTAATAAATAATCAATCAACTTTAAACTTGAATATTTAAAAATCTAATGACCAGATCAATTTGTTATCCCCCAATTTAGTGTTCAGTTTCACCTCAAAAATACGATTGCGTGGTTCGGTTACGCGATTTTGAGACACCCTGTATACAGTACCGTGTATAGATCGAGGCACGCAGCCGTAGGTATGTAGGGTGGCATAGGCATATCGAGCATAAATCGTAATCGCTGACGCCGTTTCTGAAAGAGCGGCATTAAATTTATCGCACGATAAAACAGATCGCGGTATTTCACTCATAGATCGCCCCTACTCGTCGATCGAGGTAACGTTCCTAGCTATGCAGCGTATTTCACCTCGTGTGACTATAGTATATGAAATCGTAACAGGTAGTGTCCGTGGCAGCTACTCGCGCGTTTCGTCTCGAAAGAATCACCCGATAGATATCACGCCCCCGTGCTGCAGGGCTGTGCTACATCACGGGTTGATGGCTTTTCACCTTTTTCCAGCATGACCTCGCGCTATAGCGCAAACCATTCAGAGCGTCAGTTTACCAAACGAGAAGGTTGTAGATAGGTTATGCGGTATAATGTTAAGCAGAAGCTCGGTGATCTCGACTCGCGGTTGAATGCGCGTCCCGCTGAGCACGACAGACTCTCCTGACCCACGGAAAGAAACGTTTTCGCATAAATATGTCTATCTATGCTTTCTTGGGAGTAGTGTCATCGATCAAGAGCCCAGCCTAGCGTCTCTGCTCGAAGGATCTCAAAAAATAACCTCACCTCGCTTACGTCCTTTTAACTGCTTGGACTCCCTACTGTTTGGCATCTACGTGAGTACATAACTGCCCCGGTATCTACGTTAAAGCAACACTATGAGTTTTCCTGTTTATTTTTTTTCTTTGTTTTGCGCATCCTATGACGAAGGAGAATTGCGCGATGCGACAGGCGTATCGATATCCAATTAAGAGTGGGGAATTAAATATTCATTATCAATATCGAAAAAGGAATGATATAGAGCGGTGCTCAGTTGGCTGTAATAGGCGTGATAGCCTAGTTAATGATAGCCTTCTTAATAAGGCATCCTTATATAGAGAACGGGCTTTGGCATTGCAGCGGAGTCTGCAGGATGACTACTTTGAGGTAATTATTATGAAATGGGCCTACTTCGTGCTGAGATCGCTCGAACGTGGTACTGCTTATGGTTGGATGTTTATTTATTTGTCTGTATACCTTTGGAGCCAATAAAACTGTCGTTTCTTTCCTGTACATTTGCTTGAGATGAATGCGTCGACATTTCTTTTTGAAATCTAAGTAAGATCAAGTTCTTTATCATTGCTATTAGCGTAATAGTGAAGGAAATATGCGAGATGAGAATTTTGATTGTAGTACGCACAGAATCATTATTGTGAACTTTTATACTTTGGCATTACAACGAATTTCTACGAGTTTGCAATAATAAATATAATTGCCTACAGGTATTATATGTATAAAGCACGCGTAAAGAATCCTGCAGTGCTCAACCGAATTCCAGTAATTTACTTTAAACGAAATAATTAATATATTATAGCGATAAATAATCAGTATAAGGCGTTGTAAGTGACTTCGTTCTTTTAGGGCCGGATCTTAGACGTAGGAGCCACGTTAAAACGAAAATTTATTCTTATAAATATAATTTTACGGTATTGACATATGTAACTTGGCATTTGTCATTATCCTCCATTGATTGGCTTGATTTAAGGTTATAAAGTAATTAGTTGAAATAAAAAATAATTAAACAGTATTTTTCATCAATGTTATTGTACTCATGGAAAAATATGTTTTTACCCTTACTGAACAAATGCTAATAGAGAAACAGCAACAAATGTTTGCACCACTGACAAGAATCGTAGCAAGGTTTGCAAGTAAATCGACATGACGTACAATAGTAATGGTAAATATTACTAAAACTATTTTTTGCTATTAAAATTTGTTGCTGTACCTACATTAGCTGTTGCGACCCCTGTGAAGTTAGCCCATCATTATGCTCATTTCAAAAAAATATTTGGAGTTCTGATTGCCCGCAGAAGAGTTCTAGAGTTCCTGATGGTTTTTAGAAATAGTTCTGTCGATTTAATGTGAAAAATCGCGATTTAAAAAAATGATGGGCTAACTTCACGGCGCCCATCATTTTTTAAAAAATGTAATTTTTTTTAGAGTTCTGAATAGATTAACAATAGTTCTAGAGTTCTCTGTACTTTTTATCAATAGTTCCGGTCATTATCCGCTTGAAAATAAAGTTTGAAAAATGCGTCAGCCCACCATCTTTTAGAAAATCGTATTTCTTCCAGTGTTCTGGATAGTTCTCAAAGAGTTCTAGAGTTCCCTATAGGTTTTTGGTACAATACATATCCAGATTTCGTCAAAAAATCATTTTCAAATGAGTATTTCAAAAAATCAATTAATCGTATAAAATCCGATACTCCCGAAATACTGGATGGATTAATCAAGTCCAGGTATTCGTTTTGTAGAACTCTTTGAGAACTATTCAGAACTCCCATCAGAACTCCTGGAACTCTTCATTTTTTTTTTTTTTTTTTTTCGAATTTACCCTACTTGCTACGCATGATGTTCGAAGTCGCAGAACTCTTTCAATTTTAATTTCTCAGCTTTTTACCATCAGAGTTATAGCTAGAACTCTTTGAGAACTATCCAGAACTCCCATCAGAACTCCTGGAACTCTTCATTTTTTTTTTTTTTTTCGAATTTATCCTACTTGCGATGGCGAATCTTCAAAGTCACAGTACTCTTTCAATTTTAATTTCTCAACTTTTTACAATAAGAATTATCGATAGAACTCTTTGAGAACTGCCCAGAACTCCCATCAGAACTCCTGGAACTCTTCATTTTTTTTTTTTTTCGAATTTATCCTACTTGCGATGGCGAATCTTCAAAGTCACAGTACTCTTTCAATTTTAATTTCTCAACTTTTTACAATAAGAATTATCGATAGAATTCTTTGAGAACTGCCCAGAACTCCCATCAGAACTCCTGGAACTCTTCATTTTTTTTTTTTTTCGAATTTACCCTACTTGCGATGGCGAATATTCAAAGTCACAGAACTCATTCAATTTTAATTCCTCAACTTTTTACAATAAGAATTATCGATAGAACTCTTTGAGAACTGCCCAGAACTCCCATCAGAACTCCTGGAACTCTTCACTTTTTTTTTCGAATCTACCCTACTTGCTACGCATGATGTTCGAAGTCACAGAACTCTTTCAATTTTAATTTCTCAGCTTTTTACCATAAGAGTAATAGCTAGAACTCTTTGAGAACTACACAGAACTCCCAAGTAATTATCTTTTTCTTGAACTTGTCTTCTCGTATTGCTTGTCTCATTTCTGTTTATCGTTACTCAAGTCAGTAAAAAAAAAATGAAAAGTTCCAGGTGTTCTGATGGGAGTTATGGGTAGTTCTCAAAGAGTTCTATCGATAATTCTTATGGTAAAAAGCTGAGAAATTAAAATTGAAAGAGTTCTGTGACTTTGAAGATTCGCCATCGCAAGTAAGGTAGATTTGAAAAAAAAATAAAAAAAAATAAAGAGTTCCAGGAGTTCTGGTGGGAGTTCTGGGTAGTTCTCAAAGAGTTCTGCAAAACGAATACCTGGACTTGATTAATTCATCCAGTATTTCGGGAGTATCGGATTTTATACGATTAATTGATTTTTTGAAATACTCATTTGAAAATGATTTTTTGACGAAATCTGGATATGTATTGTACCAAAAACCTATAGGGAACTCTAGAACTCTTTGAGAACTATCCAGAACACTGGAAGAAATACGATTTTCTAAAAGATGGTGGGCTGACGCATTTTTTCAAACTTTATTTTCAAGCGGATAATGACCGGAACTATTGATAAAAAGTACAGAGAACTCTAGAACTATTGTTAATCTATTCAGAACTCTAAAAAAAATTACATTTTTTAAAAAATGATGGGCGCCGTGAAGTTAGCCCATCATTTTTTTAAATCGCGATTTTTCACATTTAATCGACAGAACTATTTCTAAAAACCATCAGGAACTCTAGAACTCTTCTGCGGGCAATCAGAACTCCAACTATTTTTTTGAAATGAGCATAATGATGGGCTAACTTCACAGAGGTGCTGTTGCGCTGGTAATCGTAATAAGACATTTTACTCCGTCTAACAATAAGTACGAAAGTATAATACTTTTACTTATCTAAGAATTTCTTGGACCATGTTTAGAGTCGATATTCACGTTGAGAACCCCTATTTTACCCTTAATGTCTTTTAAATATTTCCCCCCTAGCAAAATACGAACGATTTACGAAGCACTCCATTATACGATTACTTACTGTAACTTCGAGGCCGCGTGTTTTGCACTCACAATTTTGTTGCACACTCATTCGGTTCTCTCAACGAGCGAGATTTCAAAGAGTCTCCGATAATTGTCTAGTGGCACGCGATTGTTCGTTGTACGTAACTTCGATTCCATGAAAAAACTTGATAAAAGAAGAAAAATTGTTGTCATGACAATTATTACAGAAAAAGGATATAACATGATATTATTAAAATCGAATAGTAGCCTCCCTCGGCGATCACATGCATCACCCTGAATTTTCTTCACTTCACCATTTTAATATAAAAAAAAAAATACGCTTCTTTTGGTACTGATGAGTCTGATCTTTTCCTTTTTGTCCTGATTTAGGGCTATCTTTTACATATTCAGGACTGAAGCGGAACTTATAAATCCTGCTCTAGCATTGTCGAAAGAGACGGTATCAGGCCCAAAAAGGATCAAGTCGCGACTTATTTTTGGACTCGGGGTACTTAAGACTACTTTTCAACTCTGCTTAGATTTAGCTCGATCACGTCAACGATGTCAGATAGCACCGATTTACGTTGCCTTTTAGTTCGTGAGCATGCCGGGGAACCGGGCAGATTTGCGTGGATAATCAATAAGCACGCATGAATGGATAGCATTAAATTTGCTAAATAACTTGTAATCACATGAAGCCGTAGGCTTGGACGGCCGCTGTAAATTACCGTCCACAAGAGCGCGGAGAGACTTCACGGTGAGCGTTTTCAGATGGACGGATGAGGATTACTGTACCACCAAGAGAGCGAGAGAGAGAGAGAATGAGGCAGAAAATCACTAGGGGAGAGAAAAGGACAAACATTTATTTTTTAGTTAACTGGAGGATAATCGCATGAAATATAAAGGCAAGTACAGATATATCAATGGCAGACGTGTGCACGTGGGCAAGTAAGATCAATGAAAAAGAGCACTGAACCCGGTATTCCAGTCAGAATGGCGAATGAGTCTTACGAGCAGCATTACGGTTACTAGTGTCCTCGTTGGAAAACCGATTCGGAAACGCAAGCATCGAAATCGTAAAGAGGCTTAATTAAAGAGACCGTAATAAGGATGCGACTAGAGTAGGGACCACAGAGACCAAGTCGATGCTTTAAGAAAAATCCATAAACGGTCGATCGGTATCTTAACTACCGCATAGCCAGTTCACATCGAGCGAACGTGTCGCTTGACTTTATTAGGTACGACCGGCACGAAGTACGCCACTGCCTCGGATAATCTTGTGGAATTCAAGTAGGTACGCTTTTTCGAATGCTTATTATGGTGATTAGCAATTCCGTTCATTATGTATGTCGGAGCGTTTGAGAGTGAGGTCAAGTACGTCGCTGGATCACAAGCGCTACGATGGAAATCGTGTGATTTCATGATTTGCCGATAGGCTACGAGTCACGGCGAGGACGTGCACCAAGAAAATAGCGGCTGAAGTTAAGCAACCGAAGGGACAGTGCACAGCTGGACACATTCGTGTTGGCTGATGTATGATACTTTATTCTCGGATCGGTGGTCAAAGACACGTAACTAAATAAACAATTGAAATCAAACTGGACTCGAATGAGGAGCTTCGTTAATAACTCAGCTTGTAATAAGAGTTTTCACCTTGGCATACAATACCGAGTACTAATTCATACGTTACGTCGTTTCCGAGAGCAGGACGATTTTATCCTCGACTGAAGTCAAGCGCTGATCCAAACGCAGTTGCGCGTATTGAATTATTATGCTCGCTTCGGATGTTAATGATATCCGAACATGCTATCAATTATTACTTGCGGGGCTCATCGCGCGCCCAAATGCTTTTAGCGGCCATGCGTGTACCACCTACTGTTGTCGTTGGGATTTACTATAATTATAGTGAGTGCTTGCAGTCACTGGTGTGTATGTACATTGTTTGATTGTGACACGCTATATTCGCTACGCCCAATTATCGTCCCGAAGTTGCTTTCGAATTAAACTCGACTTCTTAAGTAGAAAATATTGAACTCGTTTGAACTTGGAGAGTGCCTGAGTCAAGGAATAAGTTCTGCTTCGGTCCTCACGGGTCTATTTTCGTTCTCCTCGTACTGATCTACGTCTGATCGTATATTGTGAAATTTGTTGACAATATATTACCGGAAACTGGCAGCAGATATTTAGTTTATTTATATCTGTTTAAATAATAATTTTTAGATAAATACACTGTTCTGACTTCAAATTGTATACTTCAATCGATTTTAAATGTCATAAAACGTATTTATAGTTTTAAAAAAAGACATCTTTTTGAGATCTAATCATCGAATAAATTGCAAATTTTACTTGAATACTAAGTTAAAAATAACCTGTAAATATTATATGATCTTTAAAGGATTAACTAGACTGGAAGGATGAACTGAACTGTGAGGATCTTTTGGAGGTAAATGAGAACAAAGTTCGTATCCGTAAATCTGAACAACAAAGGAATACAGGATTGAGAGGTTTAAATAAGTTCAGTAATTTCGTCTCTGCTGAACGTTCAGTATTTCGTCTCATGATTCTAGTCGTGCGATAAAGCTAACCTATACTGGAGAAAGCAGCACCTATATCGTCTATCGGGTGAACTGTGCACAAATCAGATTTTATGATGTTTCTCATCAACTTAGCATCCTTCTATCGTTTCCCCTAGACTGATCGGCTAAAATAACTTATTAGCTGACTGAATGCGGCCTTTAAAGGCACTTTTAATAGGCAACGCGCCGCTCGAGGTATATCAAATTCGTTTCAAAGTAATTATTCAATCTGTCGCCGCGGGGCAAAACTGGCCGTGGATGTGAAAAAGGCCCAAAAGGAGACGCGGATTGGCCGAAAGTGGATCGCTTCATGGGAAGCATCCGCACAAGTGGACGACGATCACGCCTTCAACTACTCTCTGCAAGTTTTACAATTCTCCATATATGTACACCGTAAATACCTGGAAATATGATATACCGTAAATCGAAGACGCACTTGTTTCTAACTGATATCTTGCACAACTGGATCATTCGAATTACAGTGGGAGACAAGGCTACGCGTTGACGAAATACCGTCGTTAAATTCGTGATAACGATCAACATTGTGATACGCGTTATATCAATGGAAAAGAAAGTTCAGGAGGTACACAGTTTTATTTACGAGGAACTCTATCTGCTGCTTTTACACAATTCGTCATTTCACTTTTTTCAACAACTCGTAAACCTTTATCAGGTTCATTCGATGATTCCTTAAATCTATAACACCTCTGGTCTTCCTTATATATAGATACGTGTGAGACCATTATTTTAAAATACATATATCACAAATATATATAATAAATTACTGGTTAGTTATGTACATAATCCATTGAAAACTATCCAATCTCCCGGAAGCTGTATAGCTCCTATGTATACTGCTTTCGAGGTAACACTGCTATTCTGGTGGACGTGTGAATGTAGATGCATTATTTTCATTTTTGCGAAGCAACCCTAAACGATTAAGACGAGTTACGTGGTCGTTACACCCACGGAATCACCTGACCACGGAGAAGATTCACGTGCACCGGCTCGGCCTGTTTCTAGAATTCCACAGCTTCTACCTGCCGTAGACTTGATTCGTTTTCCTCGTGTTTCCTTTTCGAAACCTTACGAATGAAAAGAAAGTCCTAATAGTTGCAATTGGCCTCTAGAGTTTCCAGCGATACGAACGCTTTTATTGTTACGATAAATTTAGAGCCGTAAGTGACAATTAAACCTACAAAATTGTCATAACTCATCTCCATGTTTATATGTATGAGCATTTACGGAAAACTGTTCTTGACATCGAACATAACAACTGCTCTTTAATCAGTAAATTTACCTAATTGCATTCCGTTTAGGCAAATAGTGTTAGACACAAGCAAGCTTCTACATATTACCAATTAGCTATGTACCTATATATAGAAAGTTCTTTTCGTAAGAGCCATGTATATACATGAAGAAAAATGTGTAATTGTGATTACTCGAGCAATGATTAGTATTTTGACAGCAACAGGACAATGACAGCAATTCTTTAACATTCAATTATAATTATTATTAGTTTACTTCGTAAATCTTACTAGAATTCCAGTGGATATTGCTACTACAATTTATCGTCCAAATATAATTATTATTAACCATTGACTTAGTAAATGCAACTAACTTTGTCTATTGAATATTTGTTAATTTGAATCAGGGTCTATCACTGTACAGGGGAAGAGGAATAAAATGTCAGCACAACAGTGGAGCAGGTGGTCAGGTAGGTAGGTAGATCGGTATGCAGTCGCGTAAGGAGATGTTCGCGTGTCCAGGGTTAGGCCGAGAATGCGGCGCAACGTAGAAAAGGCGTTATAATCGAGAGCAAGAGAAGCATCAAAAGACGAGGAAGTCAAGAGTCATTTACGGAATGATTACAAGACTGTAGTATAGGAAGAAATGAAGAAGAAGAGAGAGAAGAGCGTTGAGGTTAAGGGAGGCCAATGAGAAGATCTTGCTAATTAGGTGGTAATTAATTGCATAATTAATGGCATTAGCATTAGCATGTATACATACATCCCCGAGATGTCTCTTGTAAAGGATACCAGTCGTGCTTAAGCATTTTATTGAACCATTCAATTCAAAATTTTTAAGAGTTTCAATAGGTAATGTACAGGAAAAATGATGGAGATTCGAATCTGATCATTCTTATACGTACGAGTGACAATTTGTTCTTCCCTGACATTTGCCCGGTGGATTCCGAAGACGAACTAAAAAAGTGGCCGACCCTACACCTCTAATGCATTCAGAAGATATAAGGTTGTCCTAAGGTTTACTTAGGAAGGATTCTATAAGTCTCGTTCTTATTTCTTTCCGGTTGCGGTACGGCCCGCCTATGTTTTATCAGGCACGCTGGGCACAGAGCAGCTGTTGGACATTGAGGTCTACCTTGTGACGTATTTATGCGATGGAACTGCTGCCGATGGAGGGAAGCTTCGTCGACTTTGATCCGAGGAGTAGCAATAACCGTTGTTTTTCTCGCGATTATTTTCAAGGACGATAAATTATTTCAACAGGTTCGCGGGAGCTGCACCTTTCATAAATACACGTCACATTGTATTACCGTAACTCATGGTCTAACGATGCGCTTTGCTCTAGCGAGGAAGCAGCCGCAATGTACGCCCTTTGAAAGATTTCGATAGTATAGATATACCTACGTAGGGCTCGTCAAGATCAGTGTGAGAGGAGCTTAAACGATCCGAGGGAGCCGGTTGCGTCAGGACGGCAACGTGAAGAGAGAAGTCGAGAGAAGTGGAGAGGAAGCGTCGACCGCTAATGATGATTGATGATCTTCTCACTAGAACAGAACTGCACGTAAGCTATGCCATGAGATCTCGATGTCGAGCATGTAGGAACCCGGTGAGTTCGGACTGGCATCGAGCGACGGAACGAAGAAATGCTTTATTGAATTGTCGAAGATGTCTACGTCACAGAGATGCTCGATCCCCAGGATAGGATTGCATTCAATCGCATCTGATCGAATCGGATGGAATCGAATCGAGGCTCGGCAGGATCACGTGGGATCACGTGGCACAAGTCCTTCCCGGAAATCGGGATGAGACGGTCGCGCACGAACACTTCCGCGTTTATTCTAATAAATTTCGTGGGCTTCTTCCAGCGACTAAAGATCGGTAAGTCAACGATAGAGTGAGATTAAAATCATGAAGAATTGCTAATGACTCCAGAACAAATAGTACTGCAGGCAGGATCTTATTGCGCCGCGTATAAGGATAGCTATTAAAAAGCGGTCTGTGTAGCGTCAAATAATGTGTTTAATAAAATGGCGCTGGAGGATCTTCAAGTTGAAGGGTTGATGGCAGTGATGGCGATAATGATAGTGCAGCAATGATGTTTGTGTCTGGTCGAGTGGTTCGCGTAAACTAATTGCACACGTAGGAATCCTTATCCGTTTTCTCGGTGTGATTGGTTGGCGAACACCAGCTGAGGTATGTCGAGCAGCGTCTAGCTGCCCTGACAGTCAATGGCTTCGAACCTTTGCTATAATTCCTATGATAATCCGGCCATTATCAAGCTTCGTTTATGGACCTTTTTAGCTTCGCCTGATGTCGCCCGATAGGGAACGCTTAAAAATCACCTGATTACCTCGTAAGTTTTAATGACAGTTGAGAAGCGCGCTACCAAGGAGACTCACTCACCTCCGCTTCGGCGCAGCGATGTTACGTTCGAATTATCGGAACGGGTTCCCCTGCGATTTGCCGTACCTGAAACAAAAGTATACTTTTCAAGGCGAGCTCGGCCGATCGACCGATAACGAAAATACCGTTCGACGTGTACTAATTGGAGCTGAAGATAGCTTACAGCCGATTTTACAACGATTACCGTCTGCTCGAGCATCCGCAGCCAGATATTCCTCTCACCTGTGAAACCCTGCTGGATGGCTAGTTGGTAAGGTACTTACTCTACTGGGAATAGCAGCGGCTCTGACATCGAGTCACTGGTAGATCGTATGTATACTAACATTAGTAGCAGCAGCAACACGAACCAGTAGCGACGCATTCGCCGATCGGACGCCGCGGCGCTCCTTCACGAAAATTGGACGTGGTGGAGCCTCGCGGCTGAAAGTGGCTACTTTGGATCGCAAGGCAGCGATCTTGCATAGTTAGCCAAGATCACCGGTATTGCGGCGGGTAACGAGTCGGGTATAACCGGTAAAATAGAAGCAGCATACCATCCGTTAGTTCGAGTATACGTTTTTCAGCATGGGCTCTGCCGAGGCAACATAGTCAACATGGGAGCGTTCGTTGCACGCGGAGCACGGAGAGCCAGTGGGAGCATAAACCCATAGCAATCATACGTGAACGCCCACTCGGTCCTCGAACTGACCACTAGAATACCTCGACCGCGTTATATTTTATGCTTTACAGAGTCCTGTATCGGTGATTTTAATCGGGTCGGCTTATGGCATTACAATCAAGAGCCACTGCGGAGATAGCCGCTAGACTCGAATGCGCCAGTAGGTGTATATAAATACATTTAATGATATTCTCCTTATTAACTCTCGTGCGAGACTCTCCGCGCGAGTCCTCGCGTTCGCGATGAGTTCGCGTACGCCAGTATGGCTCTAACTATGGCAGCATAATAGCTACCCCATTCTCAATGCTCGTTTCGCTTTCGAAATATGAATGCCGTCTTCTATGCCGACGAGTGTTATTGCTCGTTCGACCGAGAAATCGCTCCGCTTTCGGTCCGTTTACAATGTATATACGGTGAGTCCAACAGATCGAGGATGACGATGACGATGATGATGCTAATAATGATAATAGGATCTGCGCCAGAATTCTTAAGAAGCATGATTTCCCGTGCGACGTCAAGCCGATTTCTTCAATTGACACTTCACAGAAATCCCACCGTTTAGAATTCACCTAGGATCTATACGAGCGTGATCAGGAATACGTCGATCTGGCTAGGCAGGTAAGTAACATCGAAACCTTTTCACCGTACTGATTGCAACAAGCTGGCTCTTCTGGTATAAATCCGGTATGTATGGAGTACGGTAGGGAGTACGAGTAAACGAACGAAACTAGTCGCCGTTCCATCGATCTACGATGGCGTTTAACGAGACGCGGCATAAGTCAACCGCAGGAGCAGCACCGCGAGCTCTAGTTAGATTTTATGGGATCACGCCTTTTACCGATCATTCTTAGCCAGAGAACGCTGCTATTTCTTACCGTAGGTGTAGGTACCTACCTACCTCGAGGTGGAGGAGTGTCCGGAGGAGGAGCCCTCGCGAACAAATTAGTTCTTCTAATTGAACACATATCTGAAGGAATTATTGTCTCCCTCCCCGCCCCCCTTCCCGCCCTTTAAACAGTGGAATAGATATAATCTAATGTGCGACTAGAGCGCTAGCGCGCTACATTGAAATGAACTTTCTGGTTCGATTTTATTTAAAATTTTTCAAATGTCACGTCTAGGAAAGAGAAGATGAAGTTAATCTCTTGAGGGTCCTGCGAAACTTTCTAAAGGCGTTGTACGTGCTTTTTGTATATTTTTTATATTATTTTCTAGACAACTACGAGACATCTTAAACAGACTTTAGTAGCTAGGAGCAATCTTTCCTACGAGGCAATTCAAGAACGAGCCAGTGGACGTGCTCCGATGGCGGCAAGGAATGCCTGGCATTCTTCCTTCCAAACTTTTCATCCTCCTCGCCCTTCTACTTTTACTGTGCTCTATATTCTGTTCTATTGATTGGATCGCTCGCCTGCTGCGTCTTCTGGCTGTTGATCTCTAATTCTACCGTCCATGCTTAAACGATCTTTAAGAGATAAGCCTTCTGTTGAAATGGCCAACGAGATTTGACCCCCGTGTCTAACAATGATTTCCTTCCTAGTTTCTTCCGTCTCTTTGATCATTCGTGAGAAACATCAAAAGAAGTCTCTTTCAGGCCAAATCGAGAGAGCTCTAACATTCCATGAAAGTAAATGATGGACTTCGTGGAAGGAATCACTGATCTGATCTCTGCGCCATGCGGTCCTATTATTTATTACCAATAGATTAGATACCGTTATCCACGCGCTCCCTGATCCGCTATTCTTTGCCGTTTAAGTTAAAGTAGAAATTTACACACAGTAACGTTAAATTATTCATATGTCACTTGAAGATACTCTTCAATTTTTTGTTCCCGATTATATATAATACATATCTATTGCAACAAAATTCTTCCCTTCGGCGCAAGCAATTTCAAGAAAACTTGAATTTAAAATGCTTTTTTTTTGATACACGAAATTATCCAATTCGCAGAGACTTATATTGCATCCCGAAATATCGAACGAAAAAAGGGCTAACTCTTTTTTGACTTTGTACAGAAACAGTCGATAAAGACAACATTTCTCGTGTACGTTACATTAATGGTTCGCGGGATTGAATCGCAATATTTATTCACATGAGTTTTTTCATAACTTCCATATTTTCTTTTCATCCTACAATTATGGGAAACGAACTGTATCTTAAAGATGATCAGACGATTGGGAGAAAATCATATGCAAGATTGTGCGTTCAGAGAATGCCATAATCAAATAGGCTAATAATTTTCAGTAATTAAAGTAGTTTCAAGTAATATATCACGCGAATGCCACACGTTACACTGCGCGTCTTCTTCAATTCCTTAGTGTATAAGCAGAACCGCGTTGCTTCAATCGTTAAGATGCCTCTCGGTACATTTTGTCGCGACGGAACGACACGTATCGTAGCGTCGCAGAGTTGGGAGTTTATTCGCAGCCGTTTAGCAAGAGTATTATAAGGTGACAAAGAGGAGGTACGATAGAAAGGTAGTACTACCCATGTTAGCCAGGTGTCTGGCGCCATAAAACTTATCCACGATCTTCGAATAAATTCCATTTTGTTTCAATCCGAACACCGCAGTATATTTTTCCTGTCCGAGCTGTCAAGGCTCACTCCGCAAGATCAGTAAATTTTCGAGTTAACTCGTAATACGATCACACTCTAGGATACACGTAGTAGAAGATTAATATTCAAGAAGTTTAATTCATTAAAAATGAAAATAATTCTCACGTTATAATTAAATGTTTGATCTTTAACTTTTGCGCATTTAGAGACCTCTCGTAACATGCACTTCATCCGACGGTTGAATGTCCAGGGCGATGCCGTGAATGGGTTGTTTAAACTCGGTAGCAAATATTAATCCAAGTTAATTTCACATGCGAGACGCCGCAAACTGCCGAGCGCTCAGCGCAGTCTCTCGAGTGCAGACAATTATCGCGGATCAAGAATTCGTAGCAGAAAAGAGGTCGTGTACCTTGCGGATGAGATTCATCCAGAAGGTATCTGTATACCTACCTTCTATATCTATCTACTTACTTCGGAGGATGAACGCAGAAGCCTCCCGGCTGAACACTCGGACGCCTCTCGGCTATTGCCGACGAAAAAGAATCTTAAATTGGCAATTACACGCTGCGGCATTCCACGGTTTTAGTTGTCATGTCACGAACTTCTGGGCGCAAGAAGAAGGTTAATTTATTCTGGACAATTGTCCAGGCACAGCTGAATCGGCTAAACGAGCGAAGATGAGGCCATATGGAATGTGACACCTGCCGACAGTCCTAGGTTCCCTTTTTCTACGGGCGCACGATCCCGAAGGACTCAAGCAGCGAGAACCGCTTCCCTTTTTATCTTTCCATTCATGCCAAATATAGTGAGCGATATCGCGCCATGGAATTCTCCTTGTTTTGCGACACTCGCCTTTTTTTTCAAAAGCCACGGCAATTAACTGGCGCAAAGAAACGTGACGTCTTCGAGATTTACACGTATTTCCGGACATAAGATTTACCGTGCGGTTGTTTATGTGCCGACTCAATGATTTAAGTTTATTCTTTCTAATGATAAAAATGTCGAGAGAAGAGACTTTCCAAAATTTTTTGAATCTTAATTCGACTCGACCCCGACGTCTTGTTTGCAACAGAAGGCAATGCTCCCAAAGTCCAATTACTTTTCGCTTCGGAGGATTCAGCTTATTGGCGTCGACCTTGGGGGAAAGGTCGACGGCTTCTTCCGAGCTGATGCTAAATGGAATTCAGGCAGATAGTCGTTTCGAAGTATTCGATATTGCGTAGGTACATGTCATACCGATCGGGGAGTGTCCGGTTTTACCGAGGCATGTGGGTGTTGTTAAATCGTCCGATTCCGCGCTTAATATCCTGGCGACGCACCAACCGGGACGCCCTGTGGAATTAGATCGACGAGATAGCAGCCTAGAACTGTGAAGCGTATCATTCTTCTACACCTGTAGATCTTGCTGATAAACCTTTTCGCTCTCGAGCAGATCAAAGTCGACCCGTGCCCGTAAGCTTCTCTCTAATCCTCTTTCATTTCTCCAAGCAGACGTCGTAAAACTTGCTTTCTTCCTCTCTCTCTCTCCTCCCACCGCTCTCTTGCTCTTTCTTTATCCACATCAGTTCACTTCTTCATTCTTGTAAAACATTAGCGCATTTTTCCATCCACTTATACTTGCCTCTTCTGATGTCGACCATTTAATTCAGCTCGAAATAGACGTTATAGAAAATTCATGTGCTTGTAATACCGACAGTTAGACCTAATAGAAGCTTGCATGAATGAAGATTAAGGATGGTTAGAAATTTTGCAAGCTTTTTCTACGACTTTTTTCTATGTTACTTAAAACTTAATGGCAGCAATAATGTAGCGAATGAATATTTTTGCTAAATTAGGATAATGTTAAAGGTCTTAAGTGTAAGAAGCCAGGAAGAATTATAAAGGAATGAGTGCATGCTGAGAGGTCTAGAGTAATTGGTCAGAATAAAACTTCAAGATAATTAAGGACTAAAGTGCATTATTAAGATGCATCGAAGTAATGTATATGGATTCTCAGAATGAATGGGAAGAGCACGAGGACAGACATAGGAAAGGTTCGCGCGTCTTCCTTGGAATCAAACCCGGTAAGAATTATGAAAAAGAAGAACTGATTTTGATAGATGGCGATTAAGCTATTTAGATCACTTGATCGTATCAAAGATTAAACATTGATGAAAAGGTGATATCGGTCCTCTTCGAAATTCTACAGTTATATAAAAAAGGAAGTTAAATCAACTAGTACAATGCATACCTTACGTAGATATTGAAGGCCGAGGATATAGAGATTCGGTCCATTGTATGCTACTCGTGCAATCGTAACAGCCTTTATCAGACAATAACAGACTCTCTCATACAAAATAAAAGTCATTGTCCAAATTTCACCATACATCATAACATTTGTTAGTAGCAGGTATCATTTGAAAACATCTTAATGCGATCATTCATTCTTAAATTACGAGTCAGCAGCTACCATTGCTCTTTGTATTACTTCATGAGAAGGTTATGATATATTATTAATTTTAATGTATATGACAACAAAATTGTCAATACGTAATATATGAAGCTATCTGAAGTTGTTGCAACGGTGAAAATCAACGTAATATACTCGTGAATTATAGATACTGCGAAATTCCAGTTAGTCATAAAAATAAGTTGGTATCGCGTGTACAGCAATTGGAGAAACAGGCCAAGTTATCGCGTAACGAGGCGTATCGAATATTCGGACGCGCCGAACGTAATTGGTGGCATTATTCTCGCGCAATTAAGCCATTGAACAGGTACGATCGGAACGCACCGGTGGCCGGTACATTGATTCATGGAACTGTCGCTGTCTCATTGTATCGTAATGTTCCTTACCAAAGATGAAAAAGAACGAAAATGCCGTATCTTCGAGTTCCGCGGGACGGTATTAAAAGAGACTCAGCGGGGCTTCAGCTGCCAGCGGGATGGCACACTGTTTTAATTTGTCAACCTGCGCGCTCGTTGTTTTTTTATAAATTCGTTCGCAATACTTCTTGCGTTTCTCACCCCTACTAACCCCTTTATCCACTGCAGATATGCGACTACTCGAGTAGACATCAAGCCGTACTGCAACTCCCGAAGCTCTTCAAGATCTTTATGATAAAGATGCTTCACTGTACCAACGTACCACGAATAATGTTCTTTCAATTGTGATCGAGATGCTATTCGTTTCAGTATTAACTTTTGTACAAGTACGACAGTGCGTGTCGATTAATAATTTTAAAATAATTTTCGGAGGGAGGGAGGGAGGGGGAGAGAGAGAAAGTCGAACGATAACGTCAATATTTATAAGTTGACAAGTATGAAGCTTCTAACTTGTGGAACATTACAATGACCGTGACGTTAACAATAATTCATGATATTATGAAAAACAGTTGATTTGAAAGCCAAGAATTTACTTAGGAGTAATATTACTTATTTTATTGCCTCGTAACGTAATAATAATAACTTGAGAAAACGATCGGTTTCAGGAAATAATAGCATTTTGATCCAACGTCAGAACCGGTCATTTCTCATTTTTATTTTAGTGGTAGATATAGTTATACCTTTACTATGCACTTTGTGATGCGCGTGCGCGCGATGTCTGTATATGGAATAATTTTTAACGCTTAACCGAAGGCAAGGGCGAACGTAAACGCAAATGCAAGGGCACATCTAAGGGGTCCGCAGTATTCACGAGCACGACGGCCCACCCAGCCTGTGCAGGAGACTTGTCCTACAATATCTTCCGTCACGGCGGCTTCCTTTATGAAATCACCTCCGATCAGAACGAACACTAAGATGGCGAACCGATTCCTCGTAACTCGAGGTCATTTTTTTTTTAATGGACGAAGCCGCACGACAAAATGAAGTAACACGCAATCGCTCATGGCATTCCACGGGTATGGACCTAATGTGTAAATTGTATGAAAAATCCAATTTTTAGAATCAATGAATCCTGATTCGTTAATAATACTATTTTAACGTTTAGAATTCCCAAATAAAATTATGTCGAGGTGAATTTCTTTGGTATATCTCCAAGTTTTTTTTTAATTTTGAAAACACAAATAATTCAGTAACAACTCTTCTTCCAGTTCATCTGGAATTGATTGGATAAAGAAATCTGAGTGCAGTGATATTTGAATTTAATATTTTGAATAACATTTTTGAATTTAATATGCAACGTTTGCAGGAACACATCACACAATTAATTTAATGTCTGATAATTCTTGTCGTGTTATTACGATAAAGAACGAGAAAAACCTAAGAAACTGATATTTTCTTATGATGCGAATAATTATTATTAGATTTCACTTACATTTCAAAATAATTCTCTATCAAAATTTTATCAGAATGAGCGTACAACCACAAAATATTGACATGGGAGTAATTTTTTATGAAAAGTCCATATTTAAGTAATTTTGATTTTATTTTTAATTTAACCTGAACAAACTTTTTGATCTCTTTAGCGAAAATTTTGGATGTTTAGTGTCGCGGAAGAAATATCAAAATTTATTTCATAATCTACATAATGTAACATAACAATATCAATAGAACGATGAAATAATTTTCGATAAGAAATTATCTTTAATATATACGAGGCCACTAACTGTTTTTGCTTTTATATTCACGGAAACATTTAATGACTAGTATGATTTTCTCAGCAACACTTCCTTTCGCTAATTAGCTACCGAGAAACGAGTAAGTGCCTCGGAGCAGATACAACGATATATGTATTTCGGGAAAAGAGACCCTGACAAGATGCGATATGTGCAATCATATACCATACAGCTATATATGCGAATGTGTACTTGGCGCGAGAGTCGAGAGAGTCTGTTGATAACCAATTAAAGGTACCGAGGGACGGCTCAATAATTCCCAGAACAAACAAGGAGAAACCGTAAAAGTCAGAGCGTCTTGTTTTATGCGTTACGACTCTATGTGAGAGTCTGGAGTCTTGAGTCTCGAGTATCGGATAAGAGTGGTGACTGCATCGGGTCGGCAGAGCTGCGTGTGGTATCTTGGTGTTACGAGTTGGCACTCGTATTACCTTGTCTTCAACAGAAAGCAAGGGCCTTCTCGTTGAACACGTTTCGCCCCGGTACTTGCGTTCACATAGATTATCCAGCTCTCTCAACACTGTACCCGAGAAACCATAAACGTCAGTCCTTCGATTTAGGACTGGACGTCTGTTAATTCGCTTTCCAGTATCATACTGAAGTAACTCGCATGACGTAAATAGGAAGTAGCTATCACAAAAGCGCAAGACTTGTCATGCTTTCCAAAGTACATGATTTATACATACATGCTTTTAAAATTGAAAAAATTACCATCATTATTTTTAAAATTCACACTGGGTATAGTAGTCATATTTTCCATGCCCAGAGTTACTAAATGAAAATTGACTAGTATTGCAGTACAGTATATTAAAAAATTAAAGAAACCTAACTAAGCAAATAAGGACCTAATGAAAATTGTGTATACGCTTGGTTTTTGTTAAGATATTTGTTAAACTGCTAACAACTCAGAGTAACAAAAAAAATGTACGAACCTCGTATCTTCTTTCAAAATTCATAGAACGTATACCTCCATATTATGTCTTTTATATATTATATTGCCAATTACGTCGGAAAATTTCTATTATCGTTGGCATTAGGATTCCTTATGAGGCGCGCACTACTAGACTTTACCGTGAAAAAAGAAAAAATAGAGTATCTTACGAGTTCTCCAGAGAAAATATCGAGTAGTATCAATGCACGTGCAAAACCCGCAGAGCATTGGCAATTTATTTTTCTAAGTGGTATACGAGTGCCCGCCAAGGTGCATGCAAGTACGCGAATGCAGACGCACCAACTGTTACGTTATGCTCGTTCACGTATATGAAGACCACCCAGTGAACGATGGGGATGACGTCACGGGTACTCGAGAAGAAGGCATCGGTCAACGTCGTAGCACGAATGCACCAACTGACAGACACAACTCTATCAGCGATGCTAACAGCAAGATTCAAGACCGTCTCTTCGAATCCACTGTCCTGGGTCATCGTGTAACAATTATTTCGTGGAACGTCGAGGACGTCGTTCCTGTTTCTCTTATCCGTTTTAGTAGCCGGCCGAACGAGCCTTTAATCACGACCGATCTTCTTTCTTTTCTCTTTATCCTTTTGTACTTTTCTTCAGTCTCCTTGAATGGCTAACGGCCGTAGCTTGGATCGTGAGTTTCATTCATTGACGTGTATTTAGAATCAAACGTTGAATTACCTTTATAAATGATTTTTTACATTAAATCCAAAAAGATTTCAATCTTATCTTTATTGCTTTTGCTTTCTTTAATTTGTATAATAAAAGGTATATTTTTTGTTGAACAGAAGCTTTTTCCCAGTAGCCAGTCGTTCGTCGAAATTGACTGACATGCTCGATGGTATGCAGATACCAGCTACTGCAGATAATCTCGCTGAAGCAAATCTGCAGAGTTGTGTTAATTAAATTCCAATTAATCGTAGTTTCTAATTGGTAACAACCAGGGCGTATCGCGTCAGTAAGCACTGTGACTCATGGAACGATCGATTCGTTTACTTCACTCGCGTGTAACGTATGACATGCTGCATTTACACTGCATCATACTGCGCACACTACACCCTAGCAGACAGGAATTCCTACTGTTCTTGTTCTGCAATCAAATCAACTGTCAGCTTGCTTCCTCTTCGTAAGCAGGAACACTTTTTGCAGATCTACGTGGCTCTATAATGTTTCAGTGTTTTAGTGCTGTCCGATGAGGGTGTCTGACCGATTTTTTTTAAGGAGGCTACGCACAGCGAGTCTTGTCAGAGTCTCTGTGAAAGCGATAAGTATCTATCCCAGAGATAACATGATCTTTCACGGGTCGTCTGGGGTTTCAATTAATAAACGATACACTTTGCTGCAAAACCCACAAACGACATTTACGAGGAATTATTCACGACCCACGTATAACCATTGAAGAATGATGTAAGTATACCAGACGCTGCCTATAGACTCCTGTCTAACGTCTTTCGAGTGAAATCGTATTTAGTAATCCTGAAATGGACATTGATGCTCCATCTTTAATAATAAAAAAAATCCTTCTAATGACATTCAATGGGTAGTTTATTCTTTCAATGAAATCTATTTCGGTTATATTGATAAAGACGCTTTCAACAATCAAATTAGCTCATCAAATTTCTATTATCATGTAGCCTGCTTTGTTAAACTCGAAATTGGAGAATTTGCTGATGCTTCTTTTTTACAATCATTCGTGATTAGGCTGGTTATTGTTTCTGGGAATTCTGTCAGAGACGTTCCGCTGTACGTCTTGTATTATTTTGGGCTAGCTAAAGGCAGGATGCTCGGAATGGCTCCTCAGCTCGATTGTGAGAAAATCGAATAAAACGTCAATCACAATTACGGCTATAAAGAAACCTTTATATATCGGGCTTTTAACGTTTTTATCATTGCTCGACAGGATTCTTCTGGTGTAGACATCTTGACGTGCAGTTTATCTGAAGCAATGCAATGATAATGCGATACTAATCATTACTCAGGCGTAACTGTCTTCCACAGAATGTCGGATGGATTAGTAGGAATGAACATTCTGCATTAATATTCTGTGAAAGGTAACGAGTTCGCGTCTCTGTATTTTAGAATCCGCAATCAGTGGTTCGTTATATGCATCTAATGATGGGCAATAATTTGTCTTTGAATTTACGATTCTTTATATAAAGTATTTTATTTTTCTCTCCAGTAATTCTACACTTAAAATATATTAGCAAAGATATTATTAGCTGGCGTAATAAGAAGATGTAAACCACGTTTATAGGATTTATATGGACGCTTCATTTACTAAGTGCATCTCAGCTTAAAAATTTATTTCCATTGCGCATGACCTATCAAATCAATTAGTAAATCGAAGGGTGAAAAAGCTTGCGGAATTTTAATGGTGTTACAGGTCGTTTTCTGCATGTCATGTCAAATTCATTCGAGTGGCAAGACATTTTAAGAACAGCCATGACTAATTTGGACTTAATCAATTTTTAATCATTCCTTATGAATAATATTGACAGGGATATAATTTTTTGAAAAGTAGTGTTTTACAATCATTTTTCATTTATTTATAACGTTAGTCATACAACATTTTTTTACATTTGCTTCTTTCAGAAATCATACAATAAGAATAATTTTTCTTATCAGAGCCTCCAAATATGAATCAATTCAGAATACGTAAAGTTTTAATAGAAAATAAAACAGTTGTTTAATTGTAAATTTAATTGAAAAAAATTAAAAACTTGAGGTCAATGAGTTTGTCTCGAGGCACAACATTTCATGGTTAGTGCATTGACGTTTGCAATTACAAATAAAGAATTAATTTCACATATGTATGCTGATTTGAAGCCGAAGTACTAGACATCTGTAAGTGTATTGTCACAGCTGTTGTACATTCGGAATTTATTTTTTCCTACGATTTTCTATCAATTTTGTTAAACTTCGCACAGAATTACACCTTAATACTTTCAGGACTGGGGGTTTCAAAAATCGAATTTCTGAACCATCGTACCTTAAGGTTCTAGGGGACACTGGTTTCGATTATGAACTCAGAATTTCAACATTCGAATTTGCGGATCCAATATGGCGGATTTTAATTTTAATTTTAAAATGTGATGGAGTATGCGCCATAGCTAGTTCATGGACATTTTTGGAATCATTGATTTTTATCCGAATTTTAACATTCAACATAGTGGATCCTCAAGGGTGTTTAAACATGCACAAATTCCTTTTTTCGTGACGAGGTACGTCTCAGATATGCCTACATATCCCATACAATAGTGTCTAAATGACATTTAAATAATAGTTTTTTAAATATCTTTTTAAACTAATTTCACGTGACGGTCTATATACAAAATGTTCGAAAAAAATGTATTATTTTTAATTGTCTGTAGTAAAAAAAGTTACCAAAACAATGTCTGTAGTAATATAAACTTACTGTAGTAAAAAAAATTACCCAAACAATGTCTGTAGTAATATAAATTTGTGAAATTTTTAAAGATTTCTAACGAAAATACTATATACAAACGCGAAAGTGCCACGAAATTTATCAACGAATGCTTTTAAATCCCACACA
The DNA here is from genome assembly GCA_963971525.1 of Cephus spinipes. Classification (NCBI taxonomy): domain Eukaryota; kingdom Metazoa; phylum Arthropoda; class Insecta; order Hymenoptera; family Cephidae; genus Cephus; species Cephus spinipes. The sequence goes on along the minus strand of OZ020581.1, from coordinate 7,427,235 downwards.
GACTGTAATTAAATTTCAATTTAACACTAGATTTACGGACGTTGATTATCAGGGTCAACAAAAATTGCTAGAAAAATAATACTTATAATTTCTGTAACTTTAATTTTCGATTTGCACATCTCGGTCCCGCACCTTTAAATTTCATACTAGCCGATGCGAGTTTACAATTCACCCCAGTGTGGAATTTAAGGGTTTAACATGAAATTTGGAAAAAGGTGTTTCCCATCTTTTACAGAAATTAATAACTTTTTGTATTAAAGTTTTGACAGAATCTGTCACGAATACGTGACAGACTTCATATACATATAGTTTACTATTGCTAATTCGCAGGCAAAAATTCTTTATCGACTAAAACAATGTGATCAATGCTGAATCGGAAAGACATCAGTTTGTGCATACTTCGTAATAATATTTCTCTCCCTAGATATTTACATAAAAACACACGTAGGTCTGTATCTACATAATTCTATATACATGCATACAATGTACCTAGGCATATAAGCAAATTTATGTACAGTGAAGATATGAATCTTGTGTCCAATTCCACGCTTGTACGAAGTCTACCGTTGCAAGAGAGAAACTGTTTCTCGCTCTTTCATTGACTCGCTCGTTCGCCGAAAGAAAATGAGGAGACTTAATCAGCCTTGTCAATCTGGAAAAGGTCTAGTCTCTCCTACACAAATAGAGTTTACATAGAGGGTGTTCATAAAACGGCACCTCATCAACATCCTGTTATCATTATTACCATCGGGTTATACCGGGTATTCCGCGGTCCAAAGAATAAGACTAGGAGAAAAGGAGAGTATAATATCTTTCTCTTAGAACCTGCCTCGTCTTAGTTTGTCTTCCTTAACTCCTACGCGTTGTTTATTCTTTTTCTTCTTCTCATTTAGTTTCCCTTTCACTGATACTACGTAACGGTATACAATTGACTTTCTCATTATCAGATTCTACCGACCAGTCGTTAAGTATCATCTTCCTTTAGGTATCTTTCTAATTATCAATATCTGTTAGTGTTACAAAAGACAATAGTACATTTCTTCTACCCTGAACTTTTAAATATTTTGTGTTTAAGCTTTCGGATTTATCATGTCGATTGTGCTATAATTGCACATCTGAATGACATAGCACTTCGTTGTAATAAATTATGAATATTAAGTACATATTTTTTTGGAACCAATCAATATTATTTGTATCTTTATAGTCCTTTAAGATCTCTAGGATCCTGTGGGACAAAGGAATCCAAAACTAGTATAATTTGATTGATTTTTATGAGTTTCACGGCTTTTTAGGTATTGATTCAACAATTTTTATAGTCTCAATTTTTTTACTTTATTACAGGCCTGTGCAAGTTTATTAATAATCAAGACGTTGTAGATATATTTAATTAGATTTTATATTTGTTGCTGCTATCGGTACATCTGACTGTTGATACTTTTCTTTTTATAGTGAAAGAAACCGTCATAAAGGGAAAATTTAACAAAAAAATTATGCGTTAAAAAAAGTTACTAAAGTAAAAAGACTCTTAATGCTCATACCGTAAGAGGGTATTCTGATCTAGAAGTTGGGAGGCATCGATTTTTGTATGCATCGGCATCTGTATGTAAAATATTATAACGAAATTCGTAAAACTGATCAAGTTATATTAGAAATATGTTGCGCGCGGAAGAAAAACAAGTTAAAGCAGATTAAGCTCCGGATAAGGATGTAGCGTCCCCATAGTGCCCATAAAATGGAATAAATTATTGAACAGGACTTCTTTGAGAAAGAAGAAGATCCCCTTTGTAGTCCCAGCTTGCCTGATTAACGGTGTAGTATCGCAAAAGTTATATTAACCATACAAACCAGTACGAAAGACTTTGAACGCGTTTTTTTAAAACTATATTTTCCAAATAGTTGTTCGTAATGTCTCAGGAAGCAATACTTTAATCTTGTTGAAATTTTATACGCGATTTGTAGATGTTTGTCTATCGCAGGTAGCAGAATTAAGTATAAATAATTAACACCTTTATTACAGGTTGAATTAGAAATGCCGATTTATGAACGTTAAAAGTATTCAAATAACAGCAAAATTTCAACTAGGATCGGAACAATAAATTACGTATGATTCTGAAGATAACTTAAATATTTGAATGAACATTTTAATACTAAATAAATATTCAAATAATTGCCAAATTCCATAAAGCACTTGTCAAAGAACTTATAAAGTGTTTTTTTCGATTTAATTTAATTTTATTACGGGATAGAGGTATTTCAGATAAACATATGTATACTTTCGTTCCACATATTGTCAAAGAAAGAATACGCAAGTCAAAAAAACTACTGCTTCGATTCTCATGGGCCCGATTAGGTTGTCCTTACACTGATCTAGGTCTGGCCACTTAATAAATAGATCCTGATGAGTTTCTCGTTCGTAGAAAATAACTTATAAAAAATTACTCTTGTAATCCTAATCAACATGCGTTAAGTTATCATATCCGATCAATGAAAACGGAAAGCATGCAACCGATGTTACAAGATTACAATAAAAAAAAAAAGTAACCGCAGCTCTATAAGGCTTATCGTTAGAATCTCAAATGATCTTCCTAAGATGGGCGTTCGAGCGTATATCAGAAAGTTCGCAAGCATATAATGTCTGCAAGAAAACTGTCTTGATCGACAGGAATACCAAAGTCCAGTGCACCATATATTACCCAGGTATGAAAGTCCTCTCATAAGAAAGCAGGATACGCTTATGCCAAGTTCACTTTAAGATGACTTCACGCGCGTTATCTCGTAGACCCGTCATTTCTTCGGATGCACCGAGTCCGATGCGAATGACGGAGAATTACTTATTGCAGCTAGCAGGACATGCGTAGTTATACCATATGCGTACGTGCACGCATCCATGTTCCTGAAGGTATATAAATGAGAATAAGTAGAATCAGCATCGGATGCAGTATCAGGAATAAAGACGAGCAGAACCACAGAGACCACACTGATAGCAGAAAGAAACTAATGCAAATTCTTAGCTAGGTATGTATGTATGTCCAGAGAAAAAATTAAATGATAGCAATAAGCGCAGCTCACCGATGGCGAAGGCAATCGTTATTACTTTTCGAGCGAACGATTCATCTTAGAGATAGTATCGTAGACAGTAGGCAGGTACAGAAAGGGATTACAGTGGTTGCTAGGGACAGATGAAGGCGTCGAGACTCTGCTTGGCGTTCTGCGTCGTTTTATCCATACCGAGTGTATCCGGTGCGCAGACACGCACTATGCGTTAAGATATGTACATGCTGCATCGCGTTGATGAACGTGAAACATTACCTGTGACTATCATAATAAAAACGAAACTAGCGGAATCTGGTGGATTTATAGAATATATGGAAATATATATATTCCAATGTTTTTTCTCCACGTAGTATATAAGTATGTTATATGCAGTCCACTTCGAAATATAACGTGACGTCCTAGTTCCGCGACAGCGATCGATCAGAATTTGCTCTGGATCTCGCATATGGCGATCGTAACGTGCCACACTATACGTAACGACAGCGGATACGGTCGCGAGATCAATTAGCAATTAAGGTGCAGTGTGACATGATCATTAGTCTATCTGCACAGAAGTGAGGTTATATGCTAATGGGCGCAAATGCCGGTGCGTGTATTCGCGAGCGGCCGTTGAGCTTGATACATGCATTAGTACCGGGTGCTAATGAACAATCATCGTTATTACGCGCTGTCGAAAGGCAGCGGCACGATAACGGGCGGCCAAGCGCTGACACAGTGCATTCGGTTAATCATTAAATCGACCATGAAAGGTTCAACGGCTCGTGTAAGAAAGTGAGCGAACAAAAATCTGGACATTGTTCCAAGACCATCATTGAACGATTGTTCAGTCAATTGGAATAACATTAATCAATTCAGTTGATTTTAGATTTTATCAAAATTCATTACACCTTGAATATTGTTTGATGTATTCTTTGAACGATGTTGTTCTCTGTAATTCGAAATGATGAATCGAAAAGGAATATGTATTTCAATTTACGTGTATTCGGTACTTGACCTCAAACGTAAAATGAAACCATAAAAACTAAGAAGAACGTATTTGTATATTTAACGTAAATCATTAGGTTTTATATCAATTTATTAGTTTATTTTTTATTAGTTAATTTTATTTATTTTATTATTAGTTTTTTACAGTAAATACGGATTTATCCCGGCGTTGAATAATCCATCAACGCCTTAATATAAATTAACATCGCTAACAAGCTGACATTCACGCTATCGCCGGAAAGCGTCCAGCGAAGGCGGCTGCACAGTTTCCTATCGAGTCTTCATCTTGCCAACGAGACTTGGCTGCGCCCGTAAATGCATAATATATAGGGTGTTCAGAGATTCGTGCATCATTCTTACTTACTATTATCTCGATTAATATATTATCACGAGTGGACATTTTTTAAGAATTGTCATACTAAAACTTTATCCACGTAAATAGTGTATTAAAAATAAAAATTAATTTGGTATCACTTGAATTTCCTTCGTAAGTTAACATTCGAATATCGGTAAGTATATAAAGTGTATAAATTATATATTCGTTTTATTGAATTCTAATGCAATGTTCAATAAGGTAGAGTGTATTGAAATTATAATATAAGCTTGTTACACGAGATTAAGAACACCTAGTATAATTTGTACATATCTGACTTGGAGAAATATAATACTATACAAATGTGTATTGGTATCTTATAAGAGACTGTCTGTGAGTTAAATCACTAATTACTACCATAAATTACGTATTTTGGGCACGCATGATTTGAATAATTGAAAAATTGAATTTCGGGCATATACATATAATCTAATTAAGAAATTCACACGGTCAATACTGCATCTTGTCCAGTGAGTCTTTGAGGTGCTCCTGGGGAGAATTCTCCATTGATGTTCCATTTCTCATTTATTCTTTGTGGTAACGCGGTTTCTTATTGTGATCCTCAACAAGTCGAGGACAAAAATTGAATTTAATAGCGAATTAGAAACATCAATACAAGATGCGTGCACGCCTATAAAAGAAGTAAGGTACACCTGGAGGATACACCTATATCCAGTTGTGACACGTCGAGTTCGTGGCCTGAAGCAGTTGCCTCAGCTATTTTCTCATTACTCCCCTTTATTCATATCAGCATTCAGAGCGAGTCCAGGAGTTTTAATCAGCAACCATACCTGCTGAGCCGTCTGAGTTCGTAACTTATCTCTTGATCACCCGATATAAACTGCCGTGTTTGCCCACTAATGCGAGCCTATTTTCTCATGATGCACATGAACGAATAGCCAGTAGCTAATTCGTATTATGCACTAACGCTCTCATCGAGGAAGCTATAGCTGTCAATGAATTATCTCGAACGCAGCGTATGTTTCAGCTGGTGATTATTAATCCGGCAAATGCGTTATTCGATCTTTCCTGAAGATACTTAAAGACACTTCAAGAGTTTAAAGATCACAGGCTACGAAGGCAGGATAAGTGACTTACAGGGGGACACATTAAATGGATCCAAGTCGAATGTCGGACCTCCCTTTTAATCTGGATTTAATGAACACGCATCTCGCAATGAGATCTCGGTCATCTTGGAAAAGATCGAATCGATCTTAATGCCCAATTTGAATCTCGCGTGTCTTCTCGTGCGAATTCTGCCACTTAAGGTGCACTGTCGAGCCTTATTGGATCAGAGCCTCGCAATCGAGTTTCACCGCCGTTCATCTCGACGGGAAGTATCTTCATCCTTCTCCTAGCAGAAGCGAGCATTGCAGGTCTCTGTTTTCCAGATTCTCTGGCAGAGACATACGTGGATATGGTTGAATTGTGTAGTCCTCCGTGACGCACGTGTGCAGGCAGGTAGGTACCTGCTTAGCCGCCTTCAGAAAGATAGATACGACCTGGCCGAAGGAGAGAGCACGAATGACCGACAAAAAACGAGTCACCGATATTTTTTTGTTGATCGATTCGATCGCTCGATCTTTCGATTAATTTATTCGCGTCAGCCGCCGGCAGTGATTAATGCCGTTCACTATATTATACTAGTCTTGTTCAGGAAAAGTCACGATGATTTTATGCTTCCATACACTTCGTACCTTATCCCGGCATTTTACTAGATCCTTAGGTTTATCTCTTTCCAACTCTATTTACGTGTCTCTTCGACGCGTTGCTGGCTCAGATCAATGTCATGCTTCGATTGCTGTTCAACCGTCAAACAGCATTGTTAGAAAACATGGAGATAATTAGTTTTTGGTTATACATCGTTGAGTACTTAAATGCAACTCACAAAGGTATTTTAAAATATGTACATGTACGTATATACATAGTATCTCTGCTGATGAACTGAATACAGGATTTTCGCATAATCGGCTTACGGGGACAACGTCCTGAGCTTCTCATAACGGAATACTCGTTCGATCGTAAGATTACATGTCTCCTGGTAGTTCGCACCAAGAAACTAATTTGCAAAATAGTCGACTATGCGAAGCGAGTAGAACGCCTATACTCACCGTACAAAGAGTACAGAAAGTTATTACTAAGATATTATTGATTTGTATCGGCATCTGGAGTAATTCCGTGAAGATGCAGGGATAAGATACCAGGATGAGTGGATACACCATACTCGTCGAATTAACGATTTTTCATCTGCTACCAAATGGAAGACAATCGGTTCAGTTGGCCAAGGTTGCGCGAGACAGGTCCTATCGATCAGCTGTTTCACGGTGGCGTTTGCCCGAAGAAGTCGGGGTGATGAAATGGGATTGAAAGAGGAGGGAGAGTGCAAGGAGAGGATTAAAAAAAATGATCAGGCGGGCTTCGAGGCACCTGCCGCCCTGGCGCGACCGTACAAGGCCGATCGGCGATCGAGGATCGATGATCGGGTAGGCATTGGCTGACTTAGTTTAAAGCGACGTTAAGACACTTCTCCTTAAACGGGAACTGGATGGAGATCGAAATCGAAGTAGTAATCGTGATGCGGATTAGCGTGATGCCACGGAGAAGGACACGAAATTAAAATATCGCTCAACTGTACTGACACTCGTTTCTGTCTCCTCTTCAACCGATTGACCTAATGAACTTCACGAGATTGAAAATGTTCCATGTGGCGATGAGATTATCAAAAATTAATTATCAGCCAGCAAGTCGATATTGTATAAAAGTTTCGCAGCTGAAAAGAATATGCGAGGCACGGAGGCTATCTGAGTGATTAAAGTGGATTGACAGTGGTTTTCAGAATTAATTAACCTAGTAAAAAGTTTAAGTAAAATTTAAAAGTCATTCAAGGATTTTCCCTAAGGACACGCGTGTACTATGAATGGAATCTGTTAGGTGTATATAAAGCAGTTAATTAACCCACGCTAATTAAAGGGGCTTGCCTTCGGAATAGGTAAAAAGACAAATTGGGCGAAAGAAGGTATTCTATAAAAAGGAGGAGTCCACGTGCGTCCGTAGGTATGCTTACCTTCGTGCGTACCTGCGTGCGCATGATGATCGGTAAGATCTCGTAAGAAGTTGGCGGCGCGGCAAAGCAAACACGATCAGATCTGCGATCTTGGACCGTAGCGAGAGGCGGTGGTCGACTCAGGATCGGATTCTTCGAGAGCGCTCGACTCGGGACGAGATACTCACCCGGCCGTGACTAGCTCCGATCTTTAACTTTGCGATTACGTTTACAACGGGAACGGCCATGGCAACGGCAACAACTAACTCGACAATGTTCCGTTATGCTGTAACGATCGTCAGTGAGCTCCTTTGTGATTGACGAATCGAAGTATTGCCTACTATCAAAGTTGGCCATTCTGCTGGATAGGCTTAAGATTCTTTCAACGAACTAGACATTTTTATGGACTGTAATGATAGTCCATATTGCCATTTCATAATGTTCACCGAATGAACGTGTTGTATGTTTCGTGTTCATTTGCTATAAATAATCTAAGCGATCCTGATAATGAACGAGACATGTACAATGTGCATATATTTCACTGAGAATTACAGTGCCAGTGATGTGTACGCACCTAGATTGTTCAATGCATATGTATAAATGAATATATATATAATATGAATATATGTATATATAATTCTATAGACTGCATTGAAATAATCTTCTGTCAGTCTAGAAAAAAGAATAGGATAATCATTAACTAAACACTTTTTAGCGACGACTTGTTTGCTACCCGTTTTACAACTCGGGATATAGCTAGAGCTTATTCTACCGTCCTTAATTTGTGTATGAATATTCCATCAAGGATCAGAGATTAAATGCATGCATGATTTTAATTATGATTAACACGAGAGACTTATGGGTCAACTGGTTTTAACAATAAATTATATGCAAATTCTACATAGCTAATATTTCATTTTCATTTCGAATAGTTATAGGTGTATATTCGGCTAAATTTCTATTGTTTTCATCTTGTTCTGCCAGAAAAATATTATATTTCAAATTGACGAATTGTCCATTCATAGAATCTATTATTTTCAAGTCATTTTCATCTTATTATTTTCCATTCTTCTTTTTTCTCACGCGAGATTAGATTATTTCAAATACGATTCTACTTCATAGACGAGAAGATTTTAGTATGCGGATCTGCGCGCTGAAGGTATCATTTTATTTCGATCAAGTATCAAGTACGATCACGTTACATGAGTATTCGCCAAGTCAGCAGAGGTAATGTGCCACGGTAGCAAGGTACCTGGATTATTTCGGTTATGGTGTCCGTCCCAGAGTTGCAGGTGTAGCGCCTGAGATAGTCGCAAGAAGAATTCACCGAGAAAACGTCGTCCCTTTATTTTAATAAATAATCAAGAGGGACGCAAAGAAAGGCCAGGCAAAATAATAGGCCTAGGTAGATGACCTGAAATACTTTTAAAGGATCCATGTACGAAGAGCTTAGAGTACGTAGAAGGAAAAGAAGTGAAAAAGACAGTGTATTGGGTGACGGAATGCAGAATCCCTGGAGGCTTCACGGCTGCCAATTTCATTTCTTCATTAAGCGTGGAAGGTCGCGTATCTACAAGATAGAGCGAGATAATCCGCAGCACGTTATACGGTCACGGATTAGCACGTATGAAGCGTATCTAGACGAATACTGGTGCCTTGAAGTTGGATTTTTTCGTTGATCCGTCCGAGAGCAAGGACGAGCAAAAGAAGCGAAGGACTTCTATTTCACTGTTTCAGCGAACTCGATTTCTTCTCAATTGGAAATAGGATAAATACGTGAAACGTGGATAATGAACTTCTGCGTCAAGAACCTCGTCCAGTTAAGAAAGTGTTCCAAATGGCTCGAATGTCTTTTGTCGCACGAGACATTGGTCGTAAGGGCAGCAAGGCTCAATTATCGGACTTAACGAGAATAGCGACACGCGCGATACGTGCTGTTGGTAATTAGCGAATGTAGTTACAGTTACTTAGGAATCCGATTTACATATAATTATCATTATTAATTAATACATTTTCAAGCATACCACTTTAATCAGAAGCTTCCATCTATTTCTAAATATGTCGCTCTGACGACAAGTACTGTGATTTAATAATTCTTGATGTAAGAATTATAGACTCTTCGTTGCATTACAGAGATTTCCTTTTAATAAAATGATGCTCTTTTTTTACACAGCCAAGAGAGCAAAGAGCCATGTAGTCGACGCTAAGTATTTTTCGGCAAAAAAACCGACGACGTCGCACTCTTATCGCCATTGCTACATCCCTTCTGTCTTGAAAGGATGACGAGGAGATAGTAGTTTGACGGGCGCACTGGTACTTGGCGAAAAGGTACAATAAAAAAGAGAGAGGGATGAAAAGAGTTAGATCCATCGCGGCTCAAGAGTAGCCTATACCGCTGTCGCATACGTGTAACAGATAATAAGTAATAGCATGTAAAGTGGCAGATGTCTGTTCGAAGTATAAGAGACGGACAAGCTAAGTGGCTCGTTCCTTACTGGACTTCGAGCTGGAGAAACTGGGCAAAGGGACTGCATTTCTACGCATGGCAATTAACGTGCAGTCTCTCGTATACACAGAGGTAATAGGAGCAGCTTGAAAACACCGTAGAGACAGTCCGATCCTCGAATCGAGATAAATGGATGAGTCTAGAGTCTGTGTACAGCGTTACTTCCTGGTGCACTTTGCACTTTTCTCAAAGGTGCAAACGAGAACTTGGTAAATCGTTACTTTCTTCGCAATCGAGATTTCTCAGTCGAAGTTCACAGAATGGCTATCGAATATATCGTTATGATTTTTATTTTTCTTATCACCAAACTACTAGAATCGTTACTTGTTTGGTACATATGTCAAACTTGTGACGTATGTTGATCAGAAATGCATAAGCATGGTAATTCGTACTCTTAATAAGAATATTATATTTATTTATCAAGAGCACGAGTAAATCTAAAAGAACACTGAACATAATATTAGACATGTGCGTACGGACACGGATCTAATATTTAAGCATGCATGCTATGCACGTGCATTCTATCAGTGCTAATAATTTTGTATACTAATAATTTTATTTGTATACATACTGAAATACATATTTAGGTGTTAGATGTCTATGAATGCGTACGCGACTAAAGCATCATTTAGTTTCAAACAAACGTCCAGGGATCGTCCGATACTTATTTTTCGGTTCTTCGTTTCGTATGTGCTTTTTCCCACGAGGTCGCACTATACTCGTACAGATCTTCTACGTAAAATTAATCCATTACGCAATATAAATAGCTAATTTACTGCGTAAAGTTTTAACGTTTAGAAATATAGCCTCATTAAAAACTGTATTATGTATTATTTGTTTCTCGAATCGACTATAAGTAAAACTAGGCAGTCGGGAAGATCTCTAAGGTGGTCCAGTATAAATCATCTCAGATAGGAATACAGTAGAAAAACATTTTATGAAAACTTACATCTCCATCATCTTCAAGCTGAAGAGGACATCCAGTCCAGGGACACCTGCTCGAAAAGTATGGAGGGTCACGAAGGATTTTCCAAGACTCGTTCTTATCGCGTTGGTCGGAACATATAAAAGAAACTCCTAGAATCCGCAGAGATCTACGACCCGGTCGAAGATTCAAGACGGACGGATGTGAGGATGGACAGACGGATGGGGAGACGAGTAACAGCATCGGCATCAGCATCGGCATTGCTAGTAGTCTCAGCGAACTACAAGGAGCGAGGATACACAAGCTACATGCAACTACAGCGTGTTTCGTTTTTGCGGCCATCCACTGGATGTCGCTGCCGTCCATCACCCGCTTGTGGACTTGATACGCGCGCACAAACGCGCCAGTTTTGCAAGTACGTTTCGTACGATACATGGAAAAGCATTTTGTATAGAATCGGAAGATCAGGACGAGTGGGGCTGACTTAATTTACACCAAGCTCGAACCGTTGTATACCTTTTTGGTACCTATAAATGTTGTGATTTTGGCAACTGTGATTTTCCCACAAAGAATGCTGGACGGTAGTACCCGATCTTTATATTTGAAAAAAGGTGATACTCACTAAGAAGATATCGATCGCGCGTCCTCCGGATGCTGGCTTAGAGACACGCGTGTTGAGAAAGGCGCACACGCATGTAACCACTTATCTACGCTCTACAGGAGTTGGTATCTGCGCGAAGTCTGACGACATTGTCGGGAAACGTCTCAATTTAAAAGGGGTTCGATTGAATAAACATACACTATCTAATGGTTCTGACGGATCTATAAATCGCTGTCCAGTTGATTTTACGATAATATCGATTCGCTCGGCTCTTTCTTCTTGCTTACGTCTGACGTTTAGCGCGTCGTGAAGGAAAGCTCACGTCACAAATCTCATGTCCACGAGAAAGGAAACACGTGGCTTTGACGTGCACACACAATAATCGTATTCCCTTTGCTATAAATGCTCTTATTTTTATACTTTTATTCTTCTCCTTTATCGAACGTAAAATAAGATCAGCGTAAGAGCAGAAGGAAATGACAGGACGTTGGTCTACGTATTGTCGATTTTTTTTTTAAATTGAACTCAGATGTTGAGAAATTTAAATTCGCAAGTTATTGCTGAAGCAATTCTTTATCCCACAATGTGCAGGAACTCGGTCGCTCCGTGTCTCGATAATATAAGGCAGTCGTAGTAAAAGGTTTTGCGTGATCGCGCCGCAAACGATTTATCACGATCGCCACTCGATTCCCATTCATTTTTCGATGGATTACACTCGTCCTGCAAGGCAGTTCTATACGTGCAACACGCAATATCCAGATCCGTAAATCCGCTTGCTGACCGGATTATGCGCGTTTCCTTACTGTCGTCTGACAGATATTCTAAACTAAATAGCAAATAGAAGGTATCTACATAGATATTTTATTAGTTCAGGATCGTGCATACCTTATAGGTAGATATAGCTTCGGAGCTCAGCAGGTTTCCTTATTTCCCAGGCAAATCACTCGCTTCACTAAAGAAAATGACTTTGGTTTATACGTAGGCCGGTTGCCACTCATTCCATTAAGGTAGATCGACACAGTCGTTGATACAGTCGTTACCGTGTCTCTATGACTTTTCTTTGGGACACGAATTAAGTTTCTTCTCTAGCACAGTAAGCCATAGAGTATACATATATTAGATGCATTGTCATTGTTGCTTTTCCACCATCATCGGTAACCCGAATCCATCCGTAATATGAATTGCAAAGTTGCTCGCAGTCAGACGAGACTGGACAGGTACTGTACTACTTTTCTCTGAAGCGTTCGGCCATCTTCTTCCTTCGAGATACTCGAACGACGACGATCAAACGAACCTATATATCGACTTGGAATTGTCGGAATCATTGGAATTGTTCGAGCAGGCACGGCTTGCGGTCGGACTTCGTGCCTTCATGACGCTGAACGTGCGTCCCTATCATTACTGTCTATGTAAACATACCATTCTCATCGTTGGTCACCGGGAACGGATTCTCCGTTCTATCATGCGTCCAGCATCTTCACGGTGCCTCGAGTCGAGAAAATTGCTAGTCAGCAACATAGGATTCCGCACAGCAGAGTGTAGATTTCTGAATGTCTTCCTCGCATACATGACGCTCTGGGACTGAGATAAATATACTCATAAAAAATTGCTAATATCGTACGAGTATCTCCGAAGGTTATATTGATAAGAGGGAAAATGCTCCCTATCATTTCCCGTAGTACGTCGGATAATGATTTCTTTAGAGTGGATACTTATCACTTAACCGATGTATAATTTAACGGCAAAGCCGCAAATTAGTTATCCGTCCACCATAGCAAGTAAGCAGTTAGTGGGTCCTTTATGACTATGCGTAAACGGCATCGAGGGGATTGTAGGCCAAGAATTCAGTCATTACGTGCACGATAGTCGTGCCGCAAACCTGACTGTGCCCCAGTACTTTCCACAATTTAATGTGGCTTAACTACCATTAGTAATTAGTACTTTGTCTCGACGCTTGTAGTAAAAGTATTCCACGAGTCGCCCTTTACGAGAGGCATGCTAAGTCCTCGCCCCGATGTAATCACTGGATTCAGTAATTGCACGCACATGAATTTCCATTTTGAACGGCATACGGTACAGCGGCAGTCGTGCGTCAAAACGTTTAGAGTCTCCCGGAGATAAGGAAGACGCCACCTAGAAGCCCCTTGGATGAAACTAGTTTTTACTGTGGAGCACATAAATCCTGGGTCACGTCGCTGGTGTGGGTGTTGCACAATTAGAGCGACCAACGTAAGGCGCGTGGGAGGTCGTGAGGAGACGCGTGGCGAATCACAGAGCAGGATCCCCGCGCATGCGCACTATCGCCAATTCAGCGGAACGCGACAACAGCGAGCGCACGTTCTTTCCTGTCTTTTCCGTAGATTAATGGTTCCTTTGATGGAGATGCTGAATATATGTTCATCTGCCGCAGCGACTTTAATGAAATTCACAATAAAATGTTTGGTGCATCCAAGGGATTATTTTAGCTCCGGATGCGATTTGTCGTGCCTGATCTTCAGTTCAAACGGGTCTAAGGAGATTCAGTGCATCCAGCAGTTGATGCAAGGTGGTAGCCGGGAAGATCGTTATCGCGGAGACTGCAGCAGCTCCCATTATCATGCATTAATTAACTTTTTGCAGTTTCCATGCTCGCCTCGCAAGAATCATCCCCGTCTTTCCAGTCAAGTAAGTCAATACACCTCCGCATGGGTTTTACTCGGAAAATAAATTAAACGTGCTTTTTTTCCAAAATTCGAAGCACGGTACAAAGTGAAATTGCTCCTCTACTTTCCAACCTCGTAATTTCGTTCACTTTGGCCTAATGGTTCCTCAAAGTGGATTCCATTAATGATTAATCTGTTTCCCGAAGGAGGCCTGCTCGAAGAAGATTCTATGGGCTATCAGCCATAGGATCGACGGTCAACGGAGATCGATGGACAGATAACAGAAAAAATATGGGGGTGATATATAATGATAGATTATTATTTAAAGTAGTCACGTTGTATAGCTCTACGGCTATGTCTACTTTTATCTTTTCGTCTTGTCTTCCTCCTCCTACCCCCTTCCATCTTCCCGCCCTCTTTCACTCGTGCTACACTTAAACCACGTTTCCCCTTGAACATCAGCTGAGGGTATCACCTCGCAGTCCTTCTCAATGAAAATACCTTTTGATCGTGTGTCATTCTCGCGTAGTACCTCGACAAAGCATTCGTCGTGTTATCAATTTTTTTTTCCGAGAGCAATTAACCTTCCTTTCTCATTCTCGGTCCAATTCAGGTAAAACTTCTTAGTTTCGTTTTATCAAAGCCAAGCCCGAGGCACTCTTCGACATCTATAATACCACGAATCCATGACGATTGTATTTCGAATGATTATATAATCGGGATTGTCCGAAAGGTGGCATCGTTAGTTTATCGGTCCTGGGTCCACGTTCTTATCAACAGATTATCATCAACCCGTTAGTCTGGCGTTTTTTTTCAAAACAAATTAAGCTCCAGTTCTTCGGTGGCGCACGCGAGTCTTCATCGGCCTCAGGACTTCTTTCCTCCGTGCTCGGATTCATTCGAATATGATTAATGTTGCTCGTTACACTGAGTTTCCAAATTAGTCATGGCTGTCTCGTTACCGGACCTCGTGAAGTCGCACCTCGCACCTCGTATAATACGTAACACGTAGTAATGACGACATAGCTATTTACGGATGAACGGAAACTCGCAATTGTTTACACTTGTCGAGGCGATCTCGACAATTTGACATATGTGACTCTAAGGAGGCCAGGTAAATTCATATTGTTAATGGGCTCTCTCATTCTGACGCACACGGCGACCGTGGAATGTTTTTATCGATTAAGAAAGTTTATTACTCCTTTGGAGCTACAAGGCATCTCGAGCTGCTCACGCTTACCGCGACAGAATTCGACATAATAAAAATTTCGTTATGGATTACTCGAACGCTATTTATGACTCTGATTTCACGTCGTCGAAGTCCAAGGAACTATCGGGGTATTCATCTCGTTTGCGCTTCCGGCTACTCTACCGCTCCATTAATTAACGTTAAGGTATTTTCTGAGGGCGAATGGATTGAGTCATTAAGCGTAAATTGCGAGATTCTCTTTCCAATCGTGATTCTCAAATGGCGAGGTACTATTCTTATGGACGTTCGTACGTATTATGGTGATAATTGGTCAATTAGAACGCGTTGCGAGTGAATCGTTTAGATCAACAACCGGTGAATTTGCAATTTTGCCGAACCAGCCCGATTGGGGTTTACCTCATGTCACGTTAATATAATATTATTTCAATACAATAAAGAAAGTGTGAGCATTTAGTTTTTTTATTTTTAAAATATATTTTTGGGTTTTAACATGTATCTACTTAAGCCTATATCGAACCATATTGTAATTATAATTTGACCGTTATCGTAATGAGGTTGTCACTCATACCGATATATTACGTGATTAGATATTCACATAACCGTCTGATCTTACCACGCATGCGTGATAACAGTGATGTAATTGCAATTTAATGTATAGTGTGACGCAGCCAATAGAAATTCTCCAAACGGACAAGGAATCCATGATTAACAATAACGAGCGTGACTCGTCACACTGGCAACACGTGCCAGGAATAACAGTGGAGACCAGAGCATAGTGAGCCGCTTAAGAAAATGAACCATAGCTGGACTAGCAAACCGATGATATTTTAACTTTTTATTGACTTTAAATCAATTCCCTATGAATGATACGTGTTCATGTAATTGAATTGACATTGGCATATCTATTTTTTATTAAATTTAATTACATTTATGAGTCCAACTTACTGCAACGGTCTTCCCTGTCTTTTTGTAAGTTTTATTTAGAAAGAAATATACTTTAAGGGCACCGGAGCAATTCAATATATTTTCCCGGTCCGTATTCGAAACGGGGCAGCTCCTTACAAATTATTACCTGCGGTGTATATTTTTTCAGTTTATTCTATTTCCAGAACAGACGTGTGATAAAAACTTTATTTTATAGTAGTGCTCACGAAGAAATTCTCTTTCACGAGGACAATGCTGACTGCTCACCAGATTCGATTTTGACTACATGTAAACGGGAACAGGAGCGGCACTGAACTCACAAAATTATTGTTTTTCATGTCAAAATTTCAACCTAGTTCCTTTGTAATTTAATGAATACACGTCGTCCAATATTAATATCAAAATATTCCCATGAATTCAGTCGAGCATACATTAATCGATTTCAAGTTTTAACGTACATTCAATACTCGTCACGTTGTACTCTTAAAAAATTTGAAAGTTACGTTTTTATTTTCTAGAAGCAGTCGTAAGCAATGCACGTGTGAATCGACTTTCAAGTCTTCGTAGTTTCAATTTTTATTAAAGCAACGCGTGCACTTCCATCATATATGTATCCAGTAACCATATGCAAGTTGTATTCTCATGTGATATAAGCGAGTTGAACACAAGCCCCGAGAAATACTCGTCCGTGCCGTCCTTATACTATTGTAGAACCGTGTGGCCAAGAAGTGACGGACGGGGCCTTATCTTCGATCCAGCAGCTTGTCTTGCAGGTAGTAATTAATTATCTGACTAATTTTGACTATCGTACACCCGGATCTTGGCTTACTCGCCCCATTCTCATCCTCATCAATTACTCGTCCACGAACTTAAGACCCACTTACGTCTTTTATGTCACGTTAATTTTTCTCCCCATTGCCTAAACGAACCATGCACTGGCTATGCATACTTTCATAACGTATATAAATTCATTGTTTCAATTTCCAAAATTCTTCATTTTTGACAGAGTATCGAGAATCTCATTAGCCTCGTAATTCATGTTGTTTTACATTCGACACGTTTTATTTAATATTTTATTGAATATATGTTATATCATTTATTATGTGATAACGAGCCACTTGTTGATCTCAGATTTGTATGTATATGTAGACAGTTAACAGATTGGTTTTTTGCTACATAATGAATGTTATTGTTAACCATTTCGTCTAGAATCACATTTCACCAACGTTCAAACTTGTACGGCTACAATGTTTCGCATGTTGGGGAACGTACGCGACATGTTTAATTTTCCTATAAAAGTTATAAAATAATTAGACAGTTTCGGCCCCCGTGTAAAATTGCGTCGGAAGAGGAACGTGAACTCCGCCAACTGGTTTAAATTTAATGATAATGACAACCAATTTGGAATGAGTATTTGATTGGTTGATGTATTTCTCTTTTTTATTTAATGTTTGTACAGTGATCTGTTCTTAGGGGAAGCTGAAGTGTAACTAACTCTATACCAAATTTTTAAAAGATACTCGTGGACGAAATTTTTAGGAACAGGGGAGGGGGTAGTCCTCTGCATGCCATGCCTAGACCCTTTCTTGGAATAAGGCCCTGTGTTTGAAATTGCCATGGACAAAGGCCTTCGGTTTTCTGTTTACGCAATGCACGGAAAAAAGGCGCTGGCTAGTCAGCGAAGACTTGCAGTCCTTTCCAGTCTCATAAAATTGGTTAACATGTACCAGACATATCTGTCGAAGTACCTCGCTGGTCCAAACACCCTTAAGTATGAAAACCGAAGCTATCTGTCCTCCAAGGCGCCATCAGGGCCGAACACCCCGATCACAGATTAGATTCCAGGTGAAGTGGTTAACGTGCTATGTTCCCATATTCATATGTATGGAAGTATAATATTTTCTTAATTTGAAATATGCGATAGAATGCAATTCCAATATAACAATCTTCACTGGGCTTCAAACATAGGAGAAATACATATGGTAAAAATATTAGAGACACGTTAGCTGTGTAGCTATGCGCACGGATATCTCGAATAAAAAAATGATATACGTCTATGGACTTTTCAGTTCTTGTTTTACTCCTATGTCATTCGCGAAGAACTGATGCTCTGCATAGTATCTAGCACGCATCCGCAACTGGTTTCGATCTCGTTCGTGTAGCCGCGAAGCAAAGGCACAAAAAGAAAACTCAAAGTTCGTAGTTACCACCTATTTCTATTCACGCCTTGCTTCTGATCGGTAATACCTGAAAACTAAAGACTCCTAGAGTATAAAACTTAAGTCACTTTTATTATCCATGTTTCAAGCATACTGCCATATATAACTATACTCGTTTGATCCACTAATCATGCGACTTCCTATAAACTGATATTTTATGCATATACATTACCTATCTATACTTGCAGCAAATGTGGTCGAATCTATTGTGGCAAACGATAATGTATGTAAGTATCATCAAAAAGAATCACACGCTAAGCGTTTAAAAAATCACCATAGAATGTGTTACAGACATATTTCGTATAGATTGTTGTTGAGCACAGCGGAAACTACTTGTTATCACATTACATCCCTTCTTTATCCTTTCCAGTTTCCGTTGAGCTTATGTGGATATCTACAGTGTTATTCAGAACTAACATGCCAACTGGAATTGGCTTTATTGTAGAATTTAAATGGTAAGATAACTTTAATTGAATCTGAATAACCCTGTGTATTCTAAGCTGAATTTAAGACATGATATAATTAAGTTGTATGCAGTTTCTTCGCCGTTATTTGTATCTCGGCCCCCCCCCCCCCCTCGCCGATCGAATAAATTGATCTCTTTCTCTCTCCCCCCCCTCCCTCTCTTTCTCTTCGAGGAGCTAGACTAAATTGAAAAAAAAAGAAAAGAAAAAAAACTTTTCTTTCATTCCTACAATTGTTAGCCTCAAAATACTTCACAATAATTATTGACTATCTGATTATATTAAAGAACTTCATGCTTTCAGTCTTAAATATATAGCATATCTGCGCTTACATGCATTATTTATGTAAACACATAACATGTATAATCGTAATCGCTATCGCAAATCGTAATGTACAAGCAATCAGAATATAAATATCATGAAGGAAACATATCTGTCCGAAGATACATCTAACATAAAATTTTTAACAGCCATCGCGAAAACAAGTTATGTTATTTGCACATTGTTATTTGTCTATAGTCGGAAACATTATAATCCTTATCTAGCATCTATAGTGTCTGCTATCTCATAGCAGATACATAGGTAATATAATTTACAGTGGTAGGATGCTTTGTAAAAGTACTTTGCACAAGAAACCGCGTCGCATTTTACGCAAGAACGAAATTCACAAATGCACAATGACATCGTAGGTGTAATAATGCGTGGGCGAGTCTGTAATATATGACGCAGGTGTCATACGCCTTGAACTTTACATTGTTACGAGTGAACGTAATTAGAGAATTTTTCTGTCATAATATACGAGTATTCGTATCGTTTAGGGATCCGACAGAATGTATTCGAAGCGGTAATACTTTTGTAAAAAAAAAATAAAAAAATAAATTTCTTCGTTGCATCCGCATATGCATGCATCAATATATGCAGTACTTACGATCGGCGCTCCGGATAGAAACGAGAAAATCATTCGTTCTCCAACTCTGTTACCAGTGTGGATATTGCGAATTGATTTTGTGACTGCGAATAGTTCATAAAGAAATGCCGACGCGTTTTGTGATAGCGCATTGTATGCAAAGGAGCCTTAGAAAATGTAGCCACCGATATTCCACTTTCAACTGCTATAATTTCCCACAGCTAGGTGAAACGTAGTCGTGAAACGGTGTGGACTGTATATGAACGTTACGTAGGCGTACGGAGTGCCCTAGCTCGTGAAGTTTATTCCGTACGACGACATATCGAGACGCACCGCACACGCAGACGCACGAAAACACATGGAGATACTTTGCGAAAGCAAAGAGGCGTATCAGATGCAGTTCGAAAGATACGCCGTATATTCACTTCACGAAAACATTCCATCTCGGATGAATTGTACGTGCGTACGTAAGTGATTGAACAATTTTTTACAACGAGAATATACGCGAAGAAAAAATTTTACTATGCATGATTTCTGTAGGTATATATTTTGGTAGGAAAATCAGTGGCAACTTTTTAACAGTTTAAATGGCAGGTCAAAGGTTAATGGTTCAATTCCAATTCGCTTAGGATACTTTTGTTTCTTTCAAACACAATGCGAAGGATTCTCGAGTGGCCGACACTGTCCGGTTACATTGAAGTTTCCGCTGCGGCATTGCTATTGCGGCGAACACGCAATGCGAATTCCAGGCAGGTGCTCGAATTACTTCGTAACCCGAAGAAAAGTACACCGCGACCGATGCATTAGCTGTTAGCAGGTTGGTGTTACGTATCTGCAGCACGTTTGTAGGAAAGAATTTGTCGTTCTCTGGTATGTTCAATGCATGTGGCTCGGTATACTTGTACGAGATATACGCACTTGTGTATACGTATTCGTTTCCCGCAATAGCGTATATAACGCAGCAGAGCACTTTATGAATATAATAGCATGCGTAAAGTATCGGTGCATGTTGTACTCAGGTATCTCTCTTTATAGGCACATGACCGGATTTGGGAAAACTTTTGTTTTCCTTCAATGCAAATAGTTCGGAACAATCATTCGATATTTCAATACCCAACGACCAATTAACAGTCATTTTTGTTGGACCTGTTGTCTAGTTGCTTTTAACCTTCTAGTCGTGTTCGGGTTTATTTCGAACCAGGGTATTCTTAAAGATTATGTTGTTATGGATAAGAATCTGATACTTTGTGACTTTTAATTTTACTTTATAACTTTTTGATAAATTTTCGTAAAAAAAAATGACTCGGAGAAAAGCTTTAATGAGAATTATAAAAAGAGGTATTTTTAGACCCAAAACCGGTCAAAGTACACCTGAAACGAACATGGTTAGAAGATTAAATAAAAGGAATTAAAAAGGTAACCCAAGTCAAAAAAAAATAAGCACAGCTTCATTTCTAGTGGGTCTGACTTTTTTCTTTTCACACCCAATAATGAACAATATGTAAGTCCCAAATATGTAAGTCCAGATGAGTTTCATCTCAGTCTCTTGGTGCGGATCTAGGCCCATTTTTTGCGTATTTCGGGCTGAAACAAACAACTGATAAATCGTGTTCTCGCACTGCCGAGACAAAGAAAAAAGGATCGAAATTGGATTTATTTTTTGACTCGGATGGGTTGTCATTGAAACTTGAGAGGTTTATTTTTGGGAGGTACCAAAGCATTGCTGACAGAAATTACACCTGTCTATAAAAAATTGTCCGTAAGAGTTATTGAAGTTTTAGTCATTTTATGTCAATGACACGGATGTACTGAATATAGAACAGCGACAAGTAAATATACCTTTTACCTGCACGTATTGTCTATTCGCATATGAGGATCATTCGTAGATACAATCGTTATGCGACCTCGGGAGTAAAGTGATTAGACGAAGCATCCAATTCATCATCCGCGAAGGCAAGGTCGCAAAGATCTTGGGCTTAGATATGTTAATTTTTTTTATTTCTGGGCCAATTGTAAACGTCGAAAGAAAAGGAAGTCCATCGTCGTCGAGAGGGACGATATTACTTTCCGATCGAGCGAAAGACTTTGCGTTCCATTTGCCACGGACCGGTTCGATCGGATCAATAAATTATATTTGTTCCTCCTGCCTCTTTGTTCGTTTTGTCACGTGGAATGCGACTGCCCGACTCGGCCGACGTTCCGAGCAAATCGCGACACACCTTTAACAAATACTTTTCGAACGATCCAACTTCTATGGAAATGCCTGGCTCACGCTATCGGCACAAAACTTGAATTAGATAAAATATAATTAATTACAGATTAAATGAGTCCTAAGTTTACTGTTGTTTAAAAATAATGGCGTGGGATGTCTTTCGTGCTCTATCGGCCATCGCCCGTCAGAGTTTTTTCCAAGCAAAACACCAAGAGGTCGTCCGTCATCGAGGAATCAGGTTGGCAAACGGTTGCAAAGATGGGAGCAAACCAAATATAAATATTCGAGAAATGATGGAGCAGAAGGTGGAGGAGTGGAAGGAGATTCAGCGGAGGCGATATCGCAGGCAGGGAGTGAAACCGACTTGGTTCAGGAGCGTGAGGAAGGTGCGGTGGATGAGGTAGGACTGCTTCAGGAGGAGACGGGTTTAGAAGAGAGGATGGCGTAGGCTTGCGGGAGGTGAACGCACGATTATGTGATCACTGAAGGATGCACTGGTTCTTTTTACTATACACAAAACTAGTTTACATCGAAGGAGTTGAGACTAAGACTATGGTTCGGTGTCGACAGCCGATCTGATTGGATTTATCAGAGGCAGATGCGTTACGACGCGGGTTCTGGGACTCGATGCAGAACTTTTCTTCTTCGAGTTCGTGAGATCGAATCGTGTCTCTTCGACGAAGCGGGGCGACGGGGTGCGGGGTCATAGCGTCTTCAAACGCTCGCCGAAACGTAGCAACGTAAACAGCGTCGTTCTTCAATTATTCTCAGGGAACTGAATCTTGTGACTCAATAATATTCTTATGCTGTTGGAGAAATCAGAATAGACAACCGTAGTAGAGAATATTTTCGATATTTCGATTGACTTTAGTTCATTCTGATATCGAGTTCTTAACCAATATAGAACAGTTTAGTTCTATACAGAATTACATAAACATTCGAAGAGGAAAGAATCCTAAGTGCTGATAAGCTAATTGTAATATATGAAAGAAATCATAATATATTGGAAAAATCGATACTGCTTGCATTTAACTTCACATGTTTGCTATTCCACGGCAATATATTTTCCCTCCAAATTCTTTAACGTTAATTTGAAAGAAAATTTCAACTTGTAAAATCGATCCGACGCAACCGACTGTGAGCTGCACCTGATAGGAAGCCTCGTCGTGTTTCACCTGAACGGATGCCTTTCGCAACGAACCGTTTTACGGGTCCGCGAACTGCGATGTATACGCATGCACATACCTACGTGGTAATAGGCGAGTAATTCCATTGGGATACGTTCCGGTGTCTGGGCACTCTGAAGAAAAAGATCGAAAGAGAGTAAGAGAGAAAGATTGAGAGACGGTTAGCGACGAGAGGAGTAGAAACGCCGAGAGAGCATCGCGAAGAACGAAATAGAGAAGAAAGTGGTAGAGAAAAAAAAGAGAGAGAGACGAGGAGAAGAGCACCCCCCGGAGAGCAGCGAAGCCACCCAAGAAGCAAACTCACCGATAACTTGTAGGACATAGAGCGGCTTTGCTATTCAAGCTCAACGCAAGTAATCCCATAAATTGCTCAGAGTCAAACCAGTATCCCAGATTCCCGTGGAATTGTCCTTTACGAGGGGAAGAATCGGTAACGATCGTAAACGCTCGGAGGTTGAAGATCACGTTCGACGACGAGAGAAACGTGAAATGTCTACGCGAGCAGATTGCTCTAAGGACCGATCTAGAAACTTTGAAATTTCTTGATAAGACAATGTTTAAACGAAAATTATATTTAGATAAGAGTTAGAAGGATTTAACTAGCGAAATGGTAATTCCGGCAATTGTTGAAACAATTAGTCAGACCAAGCTGAGAAGAGATCCTGGGAGACAGACTCTGGTGGTGGCACGCACGTTGTGCCTAGCCACATTATAAACAAGCGTAAGCGCATAGTTTGACCGGCAACGGTAGCGTAGTGGGCAACACAGTCAACAACGTAGGTATAGACATACTATATACCATGAGCTTTTTGTATTATACTGATCCAGTGTCGTACAAGTTTACTGAAAGATTTACGCTCATGTATGAAGTCATTTTGCGAAGTTCTGAAGTCATAATCGAGGCGGGAACGCAACGGAATTCGAGGATATCAGCCTCGATGCGAAACAAATGGCCATACGATAATGATAAAATTACGTCATTTCTGAAAGGTCAGTTGGGTTACTTGGTTGAAAATAAGCAATTCCACCTGATGAATTGCCAGGCCGATTCACAAGGTATATTTGGCCTTAATATATTTATACGTTATGGATTCCTAAAGTATTGCATGCCATACGTAGGTAATTAGAGGATTACTTTTCAAAGCGTAACTCATCGTTTCGGACAATTTTTGATGTTTTTGTCTAACTCGATGGAAATTTGTGACTCGAATGAATACGACGTTTCGTACTCGGATGATGGAGTACACGGAAACAGATCCGGACAAGGATCTGGTAAGATCTGTAGAGTGTACGTGCAAGAGTAACGGCCTTTCCTATAAAAGTCTTTTATTCCAAGAGCGTCTTCCTTTTTCAAGGAGACTATATCGACGCGGCATTCATCTTACAACGACACATCCGCGTTACCATTGACAGCCATTCTTACTAAGATTAAACCGTGAAATCACAAGTTAGTTCTATCGGGTAGGGTCAACAAGCCTTGAATCACATTCCTCTGCCAGCTTTTTTCAAGTGCCAGATAGTAGCTCGTCATTGTCAGGAGAACCTGAGACCAATCAAAACGGTCTCGCTCCATTATGAATTTCAAAATGACTACAAAAATCTTTAAGTTTCAATCTGGACAAGAAAAAGGAGTTACTATAAATATGCTCAACTGGTTATACTACGAAAACTTCATGCAGGACATCATTACCGTGTTCTCGGTATGAACATTGAAGTTAACTGGATCTAGGCAAGGAGTTCCGCAATAGGAGTGTTCAGGCTGCTGCCGATGGATATGAGCCACGTGGTTTGACAAGGAGTGATGATTGAAAAGGCAACTCGGGGTCCTTCGGACCCCAGCACAGTAGGCAAGCCGAGATTTCGATCGACGGTTGATCGGTGTTAGGGCCCTACCAACTCGTTCAATTTACAACAATTACAAAGCACAATACGACTGCTGGGCCTTACGATCACTACCGTCACTCTTCATTGTCTGAATCCTCAGTAGAAGAAAGGCCTCACTCGCAGACATTATTTCTAACTAGCTTTCCAAAGGATTTTCTTGTAATTTTCAGTTTACTTAATGCTTCAAACGAATCGTATATAACTTCACTTTATCTCCATGATATTGATCCGCGAATTTCATAAAATATCAATTTAACGTAGCCTCGTTTCATCCTGTATACATTATGGTATTAGGAAACAAACATATATCTATTCTTAGAATTCTTAGAACAAACCATTAAAGTACTAGTCCTGTATCGAGCAAATAATAAAAATGCGATATCAATCAACATCAGCTAACATTATACGTGCATAGAAATTGAGAAAGGTAGGAAAAGTAGCAAAGTGCATTCGTATCGAGTCCATGAGGTTTGAGCAGGCACTTCGTGGTAGGAGATAATACCTTTGGGTTCGGAGCGCGCATTGCTTCACCAGGAACGGCAGCAAGGTAAGGAGGGCCCAGCATGAGGCCCCTGCGAAACGAGCGATAGTACCACAGAGTGGGATCCCGTCTCATAATCATTATTAAGAGTCGATAGCTCATTGTGTCGCGATTAGGCAAGAGCAATTATCGATTGTTGTCGCTTAATGCGATTAATCGAACTGATTCGGGAGCAATCGTGACTGCCGACTCCTTGGCGGGTCGGCCTACGGTATTTTCCTTGGGCGTGAGCGGACGCTAACTTTGCACCGCTTTCAGAATCCTATCTAGTATCTGCCTAGACTCGGACCCACGATTCCAGGGTTACGCCGGGTGGCAAGCCTTTAGTCTGTTAAACAGATGCTCGTGGTGCAACTGCGATGCACGAATCACTTCTGGCGATTGGCAATAACACGCTATTTCCTGTATTCTAATACCGACAAAGGAAATAATAAAATAATGCAAAGATTGTTTAAATATTTTGAAAAAATGTTCATAACGCTAATAGGACTTAAATATTTTAAAGATAATTCAAATAAATAAATCGTACGAGATGAACCTTGATAGCATGAATAGATAGCCAATTCTTGAGTAAAGAATTTATAGATGTATTGGTAATCTGAAATTCAACGTCTGATAAAAAAAAAAAAGAAAACAGACTGCACTACGCCTTTCAAGCTGCGTTGCACGATCGAAGAGTAAATATTTTGACTCTGGCCCACATGAATATATGTATGCACCGTGCAGCAGCCGATGTGGTAATGCGTAGGCGACCAGTGCGTCTATCAAGGATCGAGATAGTTGCATCTGAAGTAGCGCATGGCAGTACGTCACAACGAACGTATAGAAAACAGTGAAATGGAAATGAACCGAAATCAAAATATCTGAAAAATTAAGTCGACCAAACATCGAAGGGCTGCCGAGCATCAAGAGCGTTCGATTACATATATAATCGATGCTGCAAGTAAAGATGCTGCAGCATCTTTGCAATAAATATTTTAACCGTCATTTCAGTTATCAAGATTTCATCGCACCAAAACTTGCTAGAATTTTAAGATATTAAAATGCATAACAGTAGTCGCAAGTTGCGGGTCATCGCAACAGGTTCTCTCGGGTCAAGCACAGCCGTGTGTCGTGACGGTTATGTGGGTGTCAACACCATTCCAAGAATTGTTCTATTTTAAGAAAGAACGTGAAGCGGTCCAGTGATCGCGGATCTGATCCAGTGATCTATTGCAGGATCTACCTCCTCCCCTAGATCCGCGATCGAGTACCTAGTTCCCCGCGCGTCTCGTGCCGCTCCGCCACATCGATCTCAAATGTTCACGTCTTTCATGGATCGCGCGATCGGACGTCACGTCTCCCTGGAAAACCAATCAGGATGCCGAAGTCTCTACGTGCCTCGAAAAGTTGCTCTCAATTAACAATTTTATCGTAAACTAATCGCAGTTCCTAGAATAGAATCATAGCGATCGATCGCGTCACCGACATGAACTGCAATCCGGAGACTTCGCCGTCACCGATCCTTGGATCGGAATATATTAACTGGCTACACCGATCTTTAACGTGGGCATCCATATCCCGTGGGACATTACGCTTGCATGCTGCAAAGGTTTCACGAAAGGAAAACTTCAAGACTTTTCGTAATAGCCAACATTGCCTTGGCGATTCGCGACGTGCGTCCGGACGCCGGAGAAAGGCGACCTCCTCTCGTCGGAGGTAGAAGGTGGATAGGAGGACCGGGGACATATTGTAAAGCATGTTAAAGGGCAAATATCTTGGTAATTCAACGAGCTTTTACTTGACGCATTAATAATCCGTGCACCTACGCACTGACGTGTTTCAGAAAGTGTCCGGAGTTGGTGAGTTAGAGGGACACATGCGCGCTCTGCTAGCGTGGGACTACGAGGGGAAGGACGAAGGGCCTATACATGCATAGAGGGGAGGAAAGATATAACCTCCTTATAAATATAGGCTCTGTCGGACGTTGGACATTCCGAAGGGCAGACTGTGCGTGCATATTTATGTGTACGGTGATCGATCACCGTGACACATCGAGATCTCGTGACAAGCGATCGTGCGACGCCACGATCACAAAATCGTAAGAAACGCGCGCCTTACCAGCCCGCGCGTATGATCCGATCCGACGCTAAACCGTTTTGAAACCAAGTGGAAAATATCGCTCGGACCTTATTAACGCGGTCCTGTAAACCGTGAAGAACGAATCGGGATGGCCTTTACTTACGAGCCGCCGCAACGCCGGCGTCAAGTTCATCTCGTAGTAACTCGTGGCCTGATGTCCTCAAACTTTCCATATCCGACGTCCTGGAGAACATTCAGGAATCGATATCGATGCTCATCGATGTTACGTGATTATCGTTTCCTACTATGAGTACTCATTTTATTGAAAACTGTCAAACTGTCAAATAATTTTATAAAATGTTTAGTCTGACAAATACTAACAAATAGTTTTTTCATAGTAGATTCTATAAATGACGTGGAAATTCTTGCTACCATTTTCAGTGTAACGCATTTGATGGCCAATACAATCTGGAAGAGCAAGTCAAGAATAAGTCAGGAGAGTCAAGGCGAGGAGGATCACGCAATTAGCACCGTTAATTGGACTGGTATCGAATGAAGTTAACTAGCTAGGTTTCCTTTATGAAGACATTAGCTACTATCAAAGTGGACGCCCCACAGTCGAAATGCGCCATTCATAACGATAATCTTTGTAACAAGTAATACTAGGTAAGACTGGGTATAGGGAATCAAGAATATATATTACTGTCTTTCCATAAAATCACAGAAATATATTGCACTGAAAGAACCGCGCACATGCATACTTGGTAAGGAAAATTTTATGTAGAGCCACGTGTACCTCGTTAAAGATTTCACAGTATTCGAACTGTAATAAAAGCGCATCGAACTCATGGACCGACCATAAGTAGTGATTAAGTGGAATATTCGCGAACGTCTAATAGAATAGTCAAGAAAAGCCGATCGATCGAAAAGGCATTTCGCTAACGATGAGCGTGGAATTGTACATATAGCAGTACTCGTTATCGGCGATACAAAACTATGAAAAGAAAAATAAGGGATACGGATCGAAGTTATTGCGCAGTTAAGTCGATAACCTACGGTCTAAATTGCAGGCGCATTTGAATAACAGAACTAGTAAATATAAGATAGCCACCACGAAACGGAGAAAATGGAGACAAGGAGAACAGACGAAGGAACGTAAAGAGGCGAAAGAGTTGTGAAACTGGCAAAGGTGGATACTTGGGTACCTGACTGCCTGCCTTACCTGCGCCTGCCGGCACAGGTACCTAACTCGTTACCTGTACAACCTTGCTGGAAAAGCGGCGACGTCGGAGTCGAAGTTATCGTAGCAGTTAAGTCGATAACCAACGATCTAAAGTCCGAACCACCCGCGTTCCGCTGTTCCAGTGTTCCAACGTTCTAAAGGGTATCTGCCTATGGCCGGGATACAATAAAATCTCGAGAACCAGGACGACGCCGCCGGGAGGAAGAAGTTTATAAGAGGAAGAAGAAACATTAGTAAAGGAAGAAAAAGAAAAAAAAAGAATATAAAGAAGAACGGTAAGAACAGCTCAGCTGAGCGGCATGGGTTCTGAGTCGATGATCGCGTGGTGACCTTGCTTGTTGTTTCCTCTTCGTTTCCGAATAATGAATATTCGAGGTGACTGCATATCAATATTTTATGTCAAATTGCGCCTTGAGATATAAGTGTTCCATGCTTACTACTGGAAGAAATCCCACGCGAAAAGCAAAACGTGCGAATCCCGAATACATGAATAACTAACTTTTTTATAAATTGGATTACGTCTGACTTATTATATATGTACTTGTACGTAGACACAGGGGGCGTGATAAACGGGAAATACCTTACAGGAATGTAATGAGGCACCGACTATATGGTAGCTACATGTATTATACGAATCGTTCGATTCTGATGGTGACTTCTTGAGTCGTGACGCCTTGCAATTCGCTTCGGAGCAGCGAGACGGATAAGCGCAGTCTCGACGCAATCTAAGTCGCGGCTACGTCAGGTTTGTTCATTGTGCTTTCTAGGGCGTCTCAGGACTCTTCGTAAAAATGACTACGTGCGACTCGCGGCGATTCGAGAAACAGAGACTGAAGAGGACGGAGTAGGCTAGCTTTTATGTATAGGTAGGTAGGTATAGAGTAGGCTAGCTAGATACCTTCCAGGACCCCAAGGACGCTGTGTCATCCTTACAGGAAGGGTGAACGATCTTGAAGATTCGCTTTTTACACTCAATCAGGATTGAAATTCACTCGGTACTAAGATCGTATTATGAACGTTGTATCGCTGAAACGCTTTTTGTCCAATCGCACACTTTGTACAAGAACTTTCCGGAAGAGGTCGAACCGATCATCGTGTAGGAATTGGCTGATCATACGTTATAGTATTATACCAATACTCGTGAGTATACCTATACTGTACCTATTGGCAAATACCGGATCGAATCGGTAAAAAATGAATATCAATTATTATTTTTAGATTTTACATTTATAATTATTCGTATATTCTAATAGTTCTTACTTATACCTGGGAAGTCGATAACTATGCGTCAATGGAACAATAATTGTTGAAATGCGTTTGTTCCAAATGATTTCGACTACCAAGAAGAAACTTACCGTGAGCTGATGATTGAGCCGCTGAACGGTTTCGCGTTCGATGGGTCTGACGGGCACGTCGCCTCTTCGCGCGTTGAAATCGCCCGGCGCGTTGCTGGCGCTTGTTGAACTCACCACTTCGCAAAGACAAGCACACTTCGTTAAGGATATTCCGTAAGTAAATCCTTCAAAGAGGGCTTCTCGCCGATCTCGATGAACGTCGTCGAGCCGATTGGCAAGTAAGTAGATAGACAGTGCACTAACCCTACTTTTACCGGTTTGTTTATGTAACGCAACACCTCCGACGTTATAACCGCATAATCATACACGCTGAACACTCAATGCTTTTAGCTACTTTATCCCGAGAATCGGAATTCTTCTCACCTGCTTTATTTTCTCTTCCGTTTGACCAAGATCAAGAGGGTACGCTATGTAACACAGCGACCACGATCAATAAGGATTCACTGGCAGTTCACACATAGTTTTAACTATAAATAATAAGACTCTGATACCTGCTACCTTCATTCGGCACACTTCATTAAGAACTTCTTTATGCATGCGACAAATAAATTCTAAATCAATATATAATATGTAATTTTGTACGCGTTTTTAAACCATGTTCCATCGTGCACTTGACTCAATTAATGAAACTGCGCGCAAGGTTCGTTAAATGCTAAAAGCCATAAGATTCTTTGATCTCTTTAGGAAGTCGTTACTGTCGGTTCTGATTTCTCATCATCTCACCGTTGTGTATTTACTTCAAATAGATATTTTCTACCACAGGACAATGTCCGATGAAACATTTCACTTTGAAATTCTTCCATGCGATTTGAAACATGGACGACGATTTCACGTTTGAACCCAAGTAGATCTTTCGCGATCCGCTTTGTTTTTTCTTTTTACGTTCAATTGTATAATCATTCCGGAGGTGACGCAGACATCGAATTCTCTCTGTTAACTCCTTACGATCCATCTTCCATTCCTTGATCAATGACACTTAATTCTTGATTATCTCCACTTAGATCTGTGTTAACGATCGTTGAGACGTCCCTCTTGACGACATAAGCCGATGATCCTGTCCTTTGGTAAACACTGACAAAAGAAAGAACGTCCTAGAAGGCTTCGAGTATCCCTCATATCGATTCCAAAAACGAACTTCACGATTCTTAGTATGCTGTTGAACCTTCGAAACGGAAGCTCCTATTGAGAGAACGAAATTCGAATGATTTATCGTATCCTGCAGCATGCTCACTTCAAGATGACGATATCCTGTGCAAGGCAGAGCAAAAATGTTGATACTCTAGAAAGCCTCGTTGCTCCAATCAGCTGCTCCGTTTATTCCCTGCTGAGGTTAGGGTCGTACCACGAATTATCTTGTCGCTAATTTTCAAGACCGAGTCTTAGCCAATCGCGTCATCCATGCCAAACGGGTTGTTCGTAGAAAGATATAGAGCGCCTCGTGGAGTTAGTTGGGTCGACTGGGTCGCCAGCGGCTCGATTCACCTTGATCTCGGGATGACCTTGCTCCTCCTGAACGACCTCCTACTCGTAGGGACAGCGGCGAACGACTGAAGGCACTGTCGGAGATCCTCGCCCGATGCTGCGGGACCAGAACGGGCCCGGAACGGGCCCCGCCAGCCGATCCACGATCCACGATCCACGCCAACTTCAGCACCGTTCAGGACCCGTTCAGCCGCTTCACGGTTTATCCGAAGGATGCCGTGCGTGCTTGCTTGCTTCCCCCCTTCCCTACTCCTCGTGACCCCTCTTCGCCCCCTCCGTCGCTCCCCAGGAGCACCTCCCCGCGATGGCCCCGCGCACCTTTGGCCCCCCACAGACCTCCCCTTGCAACTGTCTGTCCTCCCTCCCGCCCCCGCGGCCTGATAGCGCGCAAACAGAGAGCTGTATCATGAGGCTGTACCCCACTGGTCCTCCCCACTGTCTACCCACTGTGTACCCTCCTGTGTGCCCCCATGTGCCCCGGTGTCCCCCGCAGACCGCATCGCTCCCGCCACCTCGCTACCCGGGCCCCCCTGCGAAGCTCCGGAGGTACTGGCCCAACCTCTGCGTCCATCGGGAGCCAATCCCCGAGTCTAACGTACGATCTAATACCGCGCGGTGCGTCAAAGAGGGGCGTATTATTGCTTGTATTATGCGCTCGGGGGCACCTACTGTTCAGGAATATCTTCTCCCTCTCGAAACCTCCGAATCCCCTCCTTCTTGTGGACCCCCCCCCCCCTCCCCCGCCCCCGCCCCAGACCCACTCGTTTGTCCTGACATCAGAGCGTGCCCAACCTTTTGACCCCGTTGACCAGGCAACACGAGAGAAGAAGCATGTCCAAATGGAAAACTCACCTCTAATCGGTCATCGCATCCTTTTGAAAACAGATAAAAGACAGTGGTTCAAGACCATACCGGAAGAGGGTACTGCCTTCGACGAAAAAATACATAAGATTATAAAAATCATTACCTGCTTATTTCAGACTTCTTTTTAAATTTCTTTAATGTTATTGTTGATAAACGCTCTCTGCGACAAATGTTTGTTACCGGTTTAACTTAATTTTCATTGACATTGACGTAGTTGACAGATTTGACCTCTTTGTTGTATACGTTAATTTCAATTGAGAGACAAGAAGTTTTATGGATAAATTAACGCTCGTGTGCCTGATTTGCGCGACTTGATAATGTAGGGATTTTTTGTTAAGTATTGACATCATCCTATGATTGCATCTGAGCGAATGACAATTTTCCTGTATCTATAGAATAAGGATAGACCATCTGGAAAATCAGAGGAATTATTTGAACAATAAAAAAACATTAATCATGATAATTAATGCATAAAAGACAGGCAGTCTTTTTTATAATATTACATGAAGTTATAAGAAAATAAAATATTTGTCAAAGGGTTAGGACAAATTTTTTTAGATATTTATTATTCAGGCGTGTCACATATATTTTAAGTTATTGTAATATAGAAGTGTATAAATAGTAAGAATATTGATATAATAAATATTTTTTATTCTTAATCTTACAATAAAGTGCACTGATAAGGTAATTATAATATTATATAATATTAAAATATACCATTAACGTTAATAACGGGAACAACTAAATAATGAATGCTATTCAGTGTGACTAAATTTTTTGAAATTATATATATATAAACTTAGTGACGTTCCATTATTAGTATCAAGACTGCCAAGTTCACTTATTTAATCGCAAAAAATGCACAACTAGTCAGACGTGCATCATCGTTCATCGCATGCAACGAGTTCTCCCATCTCGGCCATTAAGAAAAGAGTCCCTAGATAGAACGTCGATATATAAGAAGCAGATAGTAGCTATCGAATCAGTCGATCGGGGATCTCGTTGCCTAGAGGGATTAGCATAAAATTCCGCAGTACACTTTTTCTCTTCCATTTACAAAGACTCGGACACCACATTCCAATGGGGAAAAGAATGAGGCACGTCTTTCCTAATTTTGCCAAGAATATCACGGTCGGATCAAATTAAAATTCGAAGATATCGCGTGCGATCGATCTAGAGGCTGCTTGGTATTATGGGTAAGACTACGGCTACAAGGGCTCCCGCGGTGGCAACAGCGATCATATAGCAGGCCTCTTCTCGGAAACAAAGTCATTACTAAAGAAACACCGTGTACAATTCTCTTGTAATATAACTATAACGCGCGTTCACTTATACCTACCTAAGTACAGAGGATCCTACATCATATCGAATAGTATTGTATTATTTGTATGGGAATGCGTACGCCACGACATGGAAGCTTTTCATTGGGTTACCTTGATGAGACAGAGTACGAGAGAGAATCCCATTTGTTTTTGTTCCAAGCACCAAACGAATTCAGAAAAATAGATTTCTGATGTACAAAACAGTTTCTCGTATCGTACAAATTCAAGGAATAAGCAATTAAATGTAGACGAAGAGGGAGAATACGGAGTCTTAAACTTATATACGATGAAAATATTGCGTTATACGATCACCAGCCTCTACATCTGATTATGAGTGCACTGTAACGGAACAAGCCAAGGAATTCCGTGTGGTCCTGTGTGCTTAATTAAAGATACTTGACTTGCTTGGATCATACCGATCTTCTTGAAACGTATCTATTTCAATTGGCTATGTGCGATCGCACACAGATCCAATATCTAGGCATGTATGCCTATGCACGTGCATTCTATCAGGGCTACCAATTTGGCTGGACGTCGTTTTTGTTAGACTTTTTGTTTGTACGTAAACTAGGATACATGCTCATATATGTGACATGTGTGCGGGCGCATGTAACAAATATCGCTTTCATTGACGTTGATACGTCGATTTTGAAAAAAAAGGTATCATGGAAAAGCTGATGCGCTTTGCACGTCAGACGGATTATTTTTGGGATCAAGGAAAACCTGCAATGCTAAAGACATACGTAAAGACATTTAGACGGGTGGCGTCAGAATTACGTTCGAAGGACCATCGAGGATAAATCAAGAGATCGATTGATATACCGATGGAGATAAATCGGTGGGGGTAAGGGTACGATTAGCATAATCCGTTGTCGATACCAGGTGGATAATCGGCTGCGTGGATGGATAATGAGCGTGATCACTTTTGCCAACGTCGTGCCAACAAATTAAAAACATCGCGCTGACTCTGTCCTAGGGAGCGTCCATCGGCATCGGGTCCTTTGATATTGAGATCAGACTCGCTTGTGTGTCTTTGCCATCTCTCTTTATAGGCGCTACGCACGTGCACATTGAACTATCTCTGCGCGCTTAGCTATGCCCAGAGGAGAAATTGCGTGTAAGTACGATCATAAGAAAGCACGAAGCATACCGACCGTTATGCACCTTCATGATGCAAATAGATCGTCCTTGAGTTCTAACATTATTTTAATAATCGATCGACGATGGCATTGCGTATCGAGCTGATATATAAATTTAAATCTGCCGAAAATACTCCTGCCGATCATATGAAATCAATGTTGCATACATAGTGATAAGGATAACTAATGCATCTGTACATTATTGAAGGTTTTTATGATCGTTATCCGAACTTTGATTTTCACAGTTCTACGCCAATGGGTACAATGCATTTTTCTTATTATAGCTGCCTGTGCATTCTACGCTAGCAGAACGCAGTCTCTGTCTCGGTACCCCCTGCAAATTTACAACCCTTCCGAAAGGAACCCCCTGCGAGACTGACCCACTGGGACTGGGTTGCAGGTGATACGGTGTCCAGTTGATGCTCGTGTGCATCACACACTTTTCGAATGACGCGTCTACATATGAGTGCGATGTCATCTGCTGACCGATCCGGTTCACGGTAGTACCGTGGGAAGATGCCACCGGTTATAACGATTAGAAATTGTCCAGTCGATCCTCGAAAAATTGAGTGAGTTGCTGGGCAATAGTTTTCCTATGCAGAAGGAACAGTGAACACCTCTGGACAGTGGCTATCTTTATTTCTATACGGATGCTGGAGCAGTCTGTAGTCTCATCGGAATATACAATAATTCTATCTAGTATATAGGGTGGGTCATTTATCTTTATTGAATATAACATCAAGCACACGTACAGCATATAAATATCATTGTAAATCATAATGTGAAAGTAAATAAAATTTTACTTACCCTCGTCTTATGACTTTGGAAATATATCCTGTGATATAAATAATTTTGTATAAAAAAGTAATACATCAAACATGTTGGCATAAATATTTCAGAGAAAATTTATGTAGAAAAAATAATATTTCAAACAGAAAGAAATGTATATTGTCATTGTCAGTTTGTAAACATAAATATTTAATATTGGTTAAATAATTTCAAAAGATACGAAAGGTACGTAAGTCGGAGACACCATATATGAAAACCAGGCACAACCCCTTCAACACCTTACGGCGTGAGATTCGGCCGCCCCTGAGAAGTTATTGACCGAACCAGTTTCTCGAGCAGGAGGCCAAGCGACGTCCTGGCACATGGACAACATTTTTCTCTACGTTACTATCTTCGCCGGGGGTCTCCTATAATTTCAATGCCTATGGGAAAATCTTCCTTGATTTTCAACCGCGGACACCTCGAGCAGCTGCAAGGAATTTTTATGTCTTAGCTCCATGCAAATAAGATCATACAGCGTTCAATTTATTAACTTGAAAAGTAGAAATCATCTGCTGCAACACACGCACCAAAGTAAATAATTAATCGCTGACATAAATGAGATTCGTTCAAGAAAATAAAGCGCGAAACGATGGAGGCAGCACAGCGTTCTGATAGCATTACGCAAACGTTACGCCATTTACGCAACGAGATTTCAACGCCCCTCTGGCATTATTAATTCAAGCAATGCAGATCGTACAATACGTTCAATTTTCTCTGCGATTTCTATTTCCGAAACTTTCCCATCGCATTCTCTATACATGGTGATAAATCTATAGTCGTGTACGCTAAACCTGATAAAATCAAAGATCCCGCGGTGCTCTCGTAATGGCATCGATAGATCGGATTCTTTAACGAGAGTCTCTCGCGTAATAACGTGAACGAATTCAGTTGTTTCTACGTTCAATTGCACGATGCTGCTTCGAGCACACGTTTTGCACATCGTGCACAGGCAAAACAAATTCGTTTGACTGCTTCCAAAGGACTTTTAATTTTTCGTCCATTCCGCTGCGGAGCTAATGAAGATGTCACCGGTCGGCGTCGGAACGACATCACGTTCACGGTGTCATGGCATACCCCCTGCAGTGTTGGGCACGCGATGCCATTTCTGTGCAGCGTGCTTGGCGCTTTAGTACTAAATGTGCGTCTGCAATTTATGGGGTGCGAGAATTGACCCACCATCATGAACTCATCATGTCGTACCGCCTTACCATATTCTGCCACTGTGCTACTGTCTTTGCATAGAATCAATGATAAGACGAAATAAAATTTGGACCTTTGTACTTTAGCATCATAGGGAAACATAAATAGGACTGCACGTGTCTTATATCTCAGTGAATTGACTTAAACCTACCCCGTATTACCATATATGGGGAAATTGAATTGGCCTTTTAACTTGACAATTTTATGAGTGTGCGCGTAGACGTCCTATTTAAATATAATGTAACATGGAGTCGGTTCAGCAAATGAAGAACGACAGCGAGATAAAGTGTAATTTAGATTATAAGTGTTTACAAAGAGGATGATTAAAGATAAAGATCAAAATTTTTCGTATTACTTTTGCAGTTATCAGAATCTGTAACTGTAAAAATATAAAAGTATAAAGTATCTGTATTGGTCTTTGGAACGGTTGCGTTCATAAATGTTTCTCGTACATAATAAACTGAACGCTATCTGGTGATGATGAAATGAACATATTAACAATAGTCGTAATCTGATTTAATAATGGGGTACATCCTCTTACGAAGAGACGGAAATAAAAATAGCTGCTCATTTCGACGTCTTACGATCTACACCGAAGGAGGGCATCGCATAGTACGTAGCCATAACAAGGATTCATTCATGAATGTGCATTCTTAGTGGACCCCTGCAGTTCGAGTATTTAAACATTATTAAAATAAGACAAGATTATGGGGTTGGAGCTAGAAAGGGTTGTAGCCCCGACTTGCTGGCATTCCAAGCCTCTTTCTTCACGTGTGGAAAGATTTACCCTTGATGCTTCGAAGTTCGACAATCTAAATATTTTCTTTGATCATATGTTTTGAAAAATTACTACAGTTTGTATTACGAAACTGAAGTACCTCGTCAATTCCAAAATATAGCACCTATTTATCTTCGGCTTCTCAATCGTCTTAAAGGCTCGAGATATGCTGGTAGAAAAATCGCCATCTTTACGTCTAATCTCTCCAGCTACGGCTTTGCAAATGACTTAAGCATGGCACCATGCAATTACTTGTACAGCACACGGTATAAATAGCTAACCGATGGCAAACCGATCAACGAGATCTAAGATAGATCTAACAGCTAGTCCAAGAAATACTAAATGCGAGCGCCCCTATCTCACAGCGATACACGCGCAAATAGTGGCAAAGGCCTCAACAAACTCTGAAATAAACTTAATTCGCGACGACATAAATTTCCCGGCTGGCTATAATTCCCGAGTAATAAGTACATCTGTGAAAATGTAGAGTAATTATTCAAAGGCGTACTCGGTTATTAATTGGATTCAAACAGTGCGGATATACGTGTAGATAGACTCGCACGAGCATAGATATGCGCATAGTCTCCGCATAAACCAAATGGATGCATGCATGCGTAACCAACGAGCACACATGAATTACCATTGCCATTAAGCTCCGCTTTGGGGATGAATACCGGTATTGCCGGTTCCCCGTAAAACTTCGAATTTTTCATTCACCTCGGGCTGTACGCACCTATATACGCACTACGATAAAATTTGTAAAGACCTACAATTGTACATTTACTTGACTATAATGTCACTGTGTACATTGTGGCCGTGGAGTATGAGACGTAAAACAAACATACATTCTGTTCGTGTAGGTCCCATTCGTGCACTGATTCCGAAGCTAGAACAACCAGTCGGCTGGTTATGAATCAGACCCCCAAAGGACTCACCGGACCCCTTAGTAGGACCCGAGAACCCTACAATGTCGCGATCAAGGGGCTTCGATGAAATGTCAGCAGACGCGTAAATTAATGCGTAATGTGTCGCGATAAAAGAGAAGGGGCGACTGGGCGACTGCGTCGACCCGGAAACCAGTATCCATGGCGTCCACTGGACCTGCCGACGATCTCCTTGTTCAAGAACTTTGTATTCTACTGCAACAGGACCCCTCGTTACTCCACCCTTCTTCTCACTATTTTTCGCTGTGCTCTCTGTATATTTTCCATCTATTACGATACGGAATTAATACAATACGAAATTATTAAAAGTATTTAAATATTTGTCGCTTCTCCGATTGTGTATTGGATTGACCATAGAAACAAAATTAAATTTATTATATCAATACCTACACATATAAAACTTATTTGATGTGTTATTTAAGTTCAAACAAAATTGGTATAATACATTATTTCTAAATAAGCTGACATGGAAAAGTAATTATGATATAAATAAAATACGTCAAGTTTATATAAGACGTTTGGAATTATTGCAGGATAACATTTATACTGTTTCGAAACAGCCAAAAATCATTAAACGGATGAAAAACAGTTTCGTGTCCATGGCCAAAGGGTAAAGGAATTTTATGTTAGGCCCCCCTTCATAACTGTGCATGTAACGCGAAGTGATGGTCCTGCAGGCATGGACCAGGTTCCAGCACCTCGTCCTATCCATCACCATAGGAGAGCCAGATGTTCACTGGGGGCAAGGGGGTGCGCTGGGGTAAATATTACCCCCTGTAAGCGACCGAGCTTCATTCTGTCAGACTTGCATAATGCCAAGCACGAATTACCCTGAAAGACGGGAAGCACCCCTTTACCAACCGCTCGTCGACTGGTGGCTCGTGATAAAATTTTGGATTTTACGTCTGACATCTTTTTTATTCGACAACGTCTATTGTTCATTATACAATTTGTAGTGTAGCCGTTGGATCGAAAGCCAAACGGCTCTTGTACTTAACCGTCCAGTATGCACTGCAAGCTGTATGCAATATTTCTTTCACTTTCAGGAAGAGTCTCCCATATACACACTGAAACCTTCAAAAGGAATACCATACCGAATGTCAAACTATACTGCCTGCCCGTATGATAGATTTATATCAAACAGACGGCATTTGAATCTGGAAGCTGCCAACCATCTATTAACAAAGGAGCCAACGATTTCACGTAGGAAAAACGTTTTGGATCTCTTTGCACAGGTTAGTTAAAAAAAATTATTTCTTATTTATTTCATTTTTGGTAAACTGCTTATCAATGAAGCGTTCAAGCAATGTAGGATGACATCGTGCGTCACGCATGACAAGTTTTGTCAAATGTTTAATCGTCGTTTAACCGTGACTCGGATCACCTGCGGTTTAGCATAAACGCTCTGAGTTATCGCTAGGTTATCTTTAAAAGGCATTTTGATTACGCAAAATTACGAATTAGCATAGATGATATGCGCTTTTAATCGTCGCAGCATCCGCTTTAAGATGAACTATCACATTTTTGTAAGCTACCGGCTGGTCATGCACACATATGTAAAGATGATGGCTCCACATATCCTGACCCTGAACACCCTCGATTCCCGTTTTTATTTGTTCTCTTATTTTTGCTTATTTTCATATTAAACTGATATGTGACTTTTACCTTTTCTGATATGAAGCATATATTTATGTAAATTATTAAACTAATCACCCAATCCATGAAGGTACGTTGCTACGCTCCGATGTGTTATCATCACACGTCTATGAAATTTTCAATGCATAATTCAATTAATACGCTAGAAAATAATTACATGAGTCACAAATTGTTTTACTTATAACCTTATTTTTATTATTCAAGGTGGGATCTATAAAGAGCTCATGGCAGAAGAAATTGATGAAATATACTTTCGAAAAGACAGATGTCATAGACGGACTGAAGCAAGGGCGATTGTTGACCCTAAGCAAACCTTCAACGTCTGATGGAACCGTTCCTGGTCACCTCATAGGAAAACCTAAGGAGTTTTGGGACGATAATCATGACGATGACTGCATATGGGATTCGCGATCGCGAAGAAAACCCCTGTTGGGTACTGCCGAATTCATTTTGGATGACATAACTTTTCAACCTACTATTCGTATGTTTAAATACATATAAAAAAAATAGTTTGATATCTTCGGTATGTTTATATGAATTTTTATTTCTTGTTATTTCTTTAACAAAGAAAAGAATCTTCTGGACTGGAGCGCGTTGAATATAATTGCTGGCACTGATAGATATTCGATAACACTATTTCCTATTACCACAAATATTGTACCGGTTGTTCGAATTGAGGAAGACGAATACGTATCTGCTGTTAAATTTAGCCGCTGTGGTAAGCCCAATAAAGATATCATATGTATACGTGCATAGTGAAGCCTCCATTGTCGCAGAACTTCGGGACCAAAAAATATGCAATTATCGAGGTTTCTATAGCGAGTGGAGTAATCAATGGTACATAACGTCCGGCTTCTTCCCTCGAAAAATACCAACATACAATATAAATCATGATAAATCAATGAAATTAGTTTCTAAAATTTTCTGTTTACAAGTAATTCAATGTCAAGATTTTGTACAAGATGCCATTTTTCACTTCTCAATTGTCAAAATTAACAAGTCCAACTGTTAAAAAAATTTAGCAGTTTTTGCCCCACCACTTAATTTCAATCTGCTTGGATTCGAATTTACCTGCGACTATTGAGATTTGACTACATTGCAATTTACTTTAAAAAATGTTCTTTGATATATGTGATGTAGGTAATAAAATTGCTACAGCTACTTTAAACGCATACGTGTCAGTACAGCTTTTCGAACCAAAAAAGAAATTATGGAAATCCGTTTGTACATGTGCAGAAGAATTTGATTTATTCTGTAGCGCTAATTGCATTGAGTGGTCGATTAACGATAAAGAAATTGTTACGTAAGTATAGGATAATGTTAATTCATCTATTTGTATAGATTTTTCACTTTTTATGCACAAATTGTACTATTGAGCCCTCGTAGAAATTGTATTATGAAAGTTCAGGGTCCCTCAAGATCTTAGCTAAGTCTATAATGGCCCAATGGGATCCTGAACAGTCCCTGGACTTAAAAAAAAGAGATTTCCACTAAATAAATATATCTGATATCCTAAATAGTTGTTTACGTTAGATTTTGCGTAGTCTCTTTAAAGAAATTATACATATGTATGATTGATCGTATAAAATTGTAAACATGATAACTGAATTAATATTGCATTTAAAAAATATTATATTCAATAAATATATTATATGTGTTCAGAGGATGTACTGAAGGAAGATTAGTCGTATATAGTGCTTCTTCAGGCACGAAGATATTACAAAGACAAATACATACAAGCGAAATTTACACGGTATTGTTTTCCATGGATTTTCGATTTGTAGCATCCGCTAGTCGTGATACGACAGTTCGAATTTCTTCTTGGCCCCATCTGTTATCTATAATGGAAATAGGATTTTACTGCTCGCTTCGGGTAAGTCGATTTTACAAACAAAAGTAATGCTTGAAATTTTTCATCTTCCCACAATAATGGTACGGTAATTAAAACAGCCTATATGTATATGTCTACTATAAACATCTATTATCTACCCTCCATTCATTATACGTATAGGTGTTTAAGGCATATGTACGAACTAAGGTCGTACTGAATACCCTAGAATGTAAATATA
The DNA here is from genome assembly GCA_963971525.1 of Cephus spinipes. Lineage (NCBI taxonomy): Eukaryota > Metazoa > Arthropoda > Insecta > Hymenoptera > Cephidae > Cephus > Cephus spinipes. The sequence goes on along the minus strand of OZ020581.1, from coordinate 7,384,615 downwards.
TCTTGTGTGTTCAAAAAAAAAAAGGATGAAGGATTAGTCTACGTATCCCGGTCATGCTAAATTCTTTATCAGACATCGAATGGAGATCTAATTAATAATTGACAAAACTCTGATTTTTCAGGCTATTGCCTGGCATCCATGGGAAAATGCTAAGCTCGCAATTGGTGGAGGATCAGGCGATACGGCTCTTACTTTATGGAATATCAACACAAGGCAATTATTGGGATATCGTCGAGTTGATGGCTGGGGTTGTATCGATTCTTTATCCTGGAACAAACTTAGTGGAGAACTAGTAGTCAACTGGTATTTTTGGGAAACAAAATCCGCGACGGTAGTTGTTCTTGCGAGTTTAGATCATGTTGTCGACGTAGTTCCTGTTCCAAATAAAACTCGAATCTTTTACACGATTTCAAGTCCAGATGGCAAACAATTAGGTAAGTCAACAAATTATATAATAGATTATTATTATGTTATGATCTTATGACAAATTAAATGATAATTAAATAATCTCATTATAAATACATATACATATACACCTGAGCCTAAAAATGTAGACGGTTTTTGTCCTTCGTTAATAATACTAAGATTATCCTATAATATTCCTAGTTCAAAATTAAAACTGATTTTGTCTCCATCAAAATATTAATTCATAATTCAAGCGGATATAAACAGATTAAAAAATCACTATTCCGACAAAAATAATGCAATGTACAGTCTACCGGACAAAAATAATATATGTATAGTACATTCAAAGAAGAGGATATTTAAAAAAAAACGTCTACATTTTTTAATTCGGATATTTATCATACTTTTCTGAAGGTGAATTTGAGTGAAATATTGCGCATGTGATACAGTACAGTAGAACGTCGATCATTTGAATAATTATAATATGTATTCGGATAATCGAAAATGTGTAGTAAATTAATGGAAATCAATCGAAAGCCAATTATTGGCAATGAAAAATGTTCCTATAGTGGACGAGCTTATACAATACTCCATAGACGAAAGCACGAAAGGAACACTTTGTAAGCTATTTGGATAATCGATGTCCTACTGTGCTTATATTTATTATATATGATTTTTTCAAATTTTGTAGGTACTCAGTTCAACAGAAATTTTAGTGTTTGGAACTTCTTTGGCGATGAGTATTACATTCGACAAAAAACTCATAAGTTCAACGAGAATCATTCAGCAAACATAGGAACTGACGTAACAAAAAATTTTATGTATTACAATATTCGATAGCTACTACAATACATGGTAGTCCAATTTTCCAGAAAATTAATTTTTAAATTAATTTTTAAATTAATTTTTAAAATTTTATATGTACGTTTTATTGGTAAAAAGTTTCGTTTTATACGTTCAGTCCATCAATAAGTAATGTAATTTTCAAAGAACCATTCATCTATGAGTTTCGATATACAAAAGTTCTTTAAGCATCATGTTTTACTTATAGATTGATTACATGGTCAAAAGTGATGCGATTAATGCATTTCTGTAATCATAACAGATGTAAATAATTTTATTTCAATTTACTTTTATGATTAACCTGATATAATGTATTATTAAACAAAATGTTAATTATTTATTATTTAATTGTTACTCATTTGTATTTAAATTTTGTATTCCAAATTCTAAACATACCTTATATCTTATGTTCCGTTTTATATAATATATTGAACAACAACTTTGAAATAGTTCATAAGTTCACTTTATCCGCATGAAGCTTTTCAAAATAGATGCTGTGTTCTCTTATTCTATGTTCTTATCAATAAGGTACCAACTATACGTATGCGTGCGTCCTCAATGAAGAATTGGAACGGAGCCTTTTCGCCTGATTAACGATGACTGCAGCTAAATTGAATGCCATTTATAAGTGACTGCAAGTGCAACCTGCCTGCTTCTCGAACGATAGTTTTGCCAATTAACTAAGATAGATAAAGTTCACGCACGTCACCCTCGCAAAAATATTTGAGTACAAAAGTGTTATAACAATATTAACAGATCGTTTACTCTCGCTGTCGTGAAATTAGATTAAGGTCTCCACGACACTAATGAAAATTAAAAGAGACTGTAGAAAGGTCGTTGATGAATGTAAAGTATCAAACGGGTATCCCAAGAAAATTGCCTCATGATCCAATTCCAATCACTTGAAACATAATTTACATTTATGTTGGCAGTTTTATCAGTTTCGCCAAACATTTTATTCTTGTTCAGCCTTATATCAATATTGCTTATTATTAGTTAATTTTCCGAAGAGTTAGGAATGCAGTTATCTTTAAGTTATCGTCATTAGAAATGATAGATAATTAGTTAAGAATACGGTAGATTTGTGACGAATGCGCGTGAAGATACCGACACGGAAAGCTACCTCGGCATTCTAGATTTGCTTCAAGCATTTCTGTTGATTCCCACCCTCTCGGCGCATGTGCAACGGGCAGCATATGCGTCTCGGTCGTCTCGACTTCTCAGGCAGCTTAGTTGCAGAACGTTCATTGGCCTAGCGGATGCTGTGTTTATGGCGCAGGAGCCGCCGTAAAACGGTTGCTGATTATTATTAGATATGATCACGCGTAGATCTCGCGATAGCACGCTTATTCGAACAGAATTTATGAAACTCTCCCTGTCGATGCATCTCGATACGGATCAAAACTTGATCTTTTTTATTGGCCAAAGTGCCGAGTAGCTTGCAAACGAATCTTTCCATAAACCACGATTGTCATACTATAGTTCATAATCTATTAATACCCTTCGGCTTTTGTGCGTTCTATTCAGGACGAATATATGATTTAAGGGATGTAACATGAATTAGCCTGAGAATAATTAATTTCTGACAAGTTTTTATGATTTACCTATAAACGAAGTAATAAATTTCTCGCTCCCGGAGTTGGCCGAAAAGAACATCCAAGTGCATTAGAGCGTTGCATGATCACATTGCCAATTCTTCGGCTCTGTAAACCCAAGCACGGCAGGCGCAACATGTCGTCCGCCCTAATTTTAATACAAACTGAATATTCAGGTGCGGCGATTAATCGTTATATAAATTCTGAAAATAACTGCCGTGCCTTTCGTAAGGACATCGAGTAGGTGTCTCAACGAGTAGGCCTACTGTCTGGCCGTAAAGAGTTAGACTTTTCTCTTTTGAATATAGCATATGGGTAGGCTGCACAGTTTTACGTTACCTCTTTCCAATGCGATTCGATCAGTTCGCCTGATGACCACGCAAAGTAGATTGTGTATCTACGTGCACGTGAGTCTGATTGAAGGATAGAGAAAAGTAACAAGGACGGTATTGTTTACAATGCTTCCCTCAAATTTGGTTTGTCAATGTGATTCCTTTTAAAAGCCATGGAGTTATTCTTATGACCACCTACATCAAGAACGAACACATAATTTGGGTAGTAAAATTGAACCTGACAGCCTCGTTGCTTTTCTGTCAAGCTCGCTTGATTTTAGATTAATGTTCATTGCACTGTTGATTAAAAATTGGCCTACAGTGAGTGTCATGAAATTGTCGAGATCCGACGATAGGAATATCCGACGTAATCTAAAACAGGTCTTGTGTACAAAGAATGAATAAATCTTCATTGGTGAAAGTGATCATTTCTATGAATCTGCAGGAACGGTACAGTTTGACTGACCGCTCTAAAAAGTAAAGAATTTTTGCATATATAGACTGATTCACAGAATAAACATATGTACATCGATTGGACGATTACAGCATAAGTTTTATGATAATGTAGATTTTAGGGAATATCCGGCATCATCGATGCCTGGGATAAAGAAAAGGCTTTGTTAGTTTCAGTCGATCAACTGGCAGCTATCCCACAAGCTGCTGTTGAGAACTGGCCTTAGAGCGACTGCATCAAACGTACGGATGGCTGAGTGGCTGGGTGAGATATTGTCCATTAAGAATCTAGAAATACCGCTTTCATCTTAATCCCGTATGCGTTAGTATAGAAGACGCCAGCTTATGCCTTTACACAAGCTTAGTAAAATTCGTACAGCTACAAATCGTGAGGTAGTGCTTCTCAGCTCTGAGGGACCAGATGGTAAATTTATTCACGAAGTGGTCAGAGTGTTGGACAGAAAATTAGAGTACAATTTTTAATTTTATTAATGTAAAATTTAATGCTTTTCAATTATTGATATCGAGATTCCATATTATATTCGTACCCATGATAACGTTTGGCAAATAAAGCATATTCAATGTTAGAAATATTAGTGAGTCACAGAAATCGCTTAATTATTCTAAAGAAATTATGAATCTTATTAACTAACACCTTGAAACAATATATCCAATGAATAGTCATATTGTTTATAATATTCTATCGCAAATAAACATTTTGTAATCAGTAATCCTATTGTTTTACTAAATTACTGTATTCGCCTTGCTTTTAAGCAAGTAAAGTCTTTGAGTCATAAATATAATAAAAATGTTCTATTTTCGTAACTAAACTATTTAGAACAGTTATATACTTATGCTTCATTACTATATGTAACTTTCCCTTGATAATCGCTCATTTTTAGTACGTATGTAACCTAGTTACGTATATTACTATTTGATATTGTGTATAATCTTCGTTAATTAAAACTATTGTTTTATGTCAATATCAGTGTCGATCTTTTATGCGTCAAGTATTACGATCACGATCGAAATTCATATTTGTAATAAAATAATCAGTCTGACAATTTTGTATTATAATCAAGATAACAAATATGGAGTACGTACATATCTAATAGTACTACACCAGTCAGGATACGTTATGCACTTTCCCTGATGTTACTGAAATATAATAAAAGCAGTAATTTAAGTCTTGTATTTAGCAAATGGATACTGGATTACCCTTTTCCATACTCCTACTAACGTCTAAGAGGCTTCATAATATCCTCACTAACAATGATAACAATTCCTTACTGGTTCAGCAAAAAAAATTAAAAGATAAAAGGACAAGTTACTAAGATTTAATAAGACAGAGACGTTGAGTTAAAAATGAGATAATTAGATTCCAACGATGGACTTATATACATATAAGCTTTTATTGATCCTCGTGTTGAAGTAAGTGTTATAAATCATGTTGGAAATTAATGTTGGTTTAATTTGAGGGTGTTTGGACAGGCAACCTCGGAGGTCTTGACTCGAGTAATGAAAACGCGGCGCTCTTAACTTCTTTGCTTTTCAACTTCATTCCTTTTATCACTTTTTCTTCGTTAACGAGCGACAATGTTCTTAGAATCATTATTATTATTATCAAACTCCTCACCAAGAGCAGGCGATCCTCATTGTCATGTTATTAATGTAATTATCGTCTCCGTATTTAAATTGCTACTACTTTTAAGCCTTTGTCGGACCGGGAAAAGTATTGTCGGCAAATAACTCGTCGGATATGGCACGAACGTGTATTTAAAATGCATTCTGCGGTCAGTTATTTAACAGCTAATGGTTTTACTAAAACAGATCTCCGTAATAAATAATTTATCAGCTGCTCTTATTACCCGGTCGACTCCTGTACCTCACGATGTTAACGTTAGGTTTACAATCTGTAAGGATTTATCCGAATGACGTAGTCTAAAAATCTTTTCATAGGTTATACACTACGAAAGTAATTCGTTCGTTCTGAGATTGTCCTTTGAAACAGTCCAGACATGCATATAGTACATATAGGTATTCGTAATTTATTTTTTCTCATTTTGTTTATCTTCGAAAGAGTTCGTCGTTCTTACTAAGGTTTAAAAAGAATGAGAAAATAATGTTCCACTCGACTCCAGCTAAAAGATTCGAGATAGGTGTCCTCTACGCGAATATTTCGCAGAGACTGGCAATTTAGTCGCACAGGAGTACATTCTTCGAAGCAAGGAGACAGAAGTAAGACGCATAGTCGGTCGGTAGCCATTGCTTGCTATCTTACGACATTCATCATGGCGACAGGTACACCACTCCGGTCTCTTCTCTTCTCCTCTCCTCGTTGCTCCTCTTCACACTGCATCTCTTCAACCGTTTGCGAAATTGATGAGACATAGCAGTGAACATAGAAGCCTTCCGCGAAAAACTGCTTCCATTTTGTGCCAGCGTATGCGCGGCCTAATCGTAGCTAATAGCTGACAATGATACTCTATATAGGTCAGACCTAGATATAGTAGGCCTAGGTATAGTATATAGACCTTATAGACAATAGTGCAGAAAACACAGACTCAAGGGAGCTTGCAGTTGGACGAGCTATATGTGTATATTATACAGCGTTGTTAACAACTGTAACATCAACTGAAGTTAGCCTATAGATTTAATTACTGTGGTAAAAGTCAACTTAGATTGAAGTTTCTAAATGATTCTACGCAATTTATAGATATTTATGTTATGCGAATACTCAATGAACGAAAATCTATTGCACAGGCAGTACCTTTCGACACGACATTTGAAAGCGCCAACTATTCGTGATTAATTGGCGTTTTATAGTTATGATAACCAGTAATAGTACCTTAGTACGTGATTGAATCATCATTTGTACTTTTCTCATGATCATTTTTGGGTTGACTCTCTATTACCGATAAATATAAAACAGATTATCTCATTTGACATTCATAAGCACTATGTGATCAATAAACTCATAATTCAGAAATAATAAAGAGAGAACCTTGACACGTCAGAATATTGGGTAAAAAATTCATTTTTTATTCATAAAAATATTCTATTTGCATTTTACTTGGAGATCTCTGCTGATATGCGAAAATTTCAAACTAATTATTGGACCATTAAAATCTTTTGTTATTCTCGTATCATAGAGCTCTATAAAACCTTGTAGTTTATAAAGATAAGAATAAGAGGAATGATATTTGGTATGCCGAATGTGTTACAGATATGGAGCGTGCGAGGAGTTTACAACACGTCTTTAAGTCCGTATAACTACGTGCACGTGAAGCGGAACTTCAGTGAAGTCGTAAATATCCACGGTCCTTCTTTCGATAGCGAACGAAAGCGAAAACATTTTTTGGGCTCGAGCTCCTCGCCTCATGATTTACGGTCTTATAAACGCTTGGCTATTTGTTCAAGGTGACGATTGGGCGTAGAATAATGGCCGAGCACGCGTACACCGTAAAAAAATCAATGACGCGATATAGTGTTACATAATATTCAAAAGATCAACAGGCGGTAATTTTTGAAATACTCAGGGAAATTAAACTCGATAATTTTTCTGATCGTGAACTGTATAATGATGGAACCATTACCGAAATTAGTTGTTTCATATTATATTTCCCACATGGAGAGCAGCAGTTAGTCGGAACGATGTTCGACAAGCACTTATAGTAAGGTAAATACGACCAAGAAATATTACTACGTTAAAAATGATTATTACAGTATGGAGGAAATATAAAGCTATCGAAATAGCTGGTGGAAAGAACATCCTTTCCTTAATGTTTTTACAGCTATCACAACTATTCAAAATCACCGTAAGAGGCGAGAGCACCTTTTTAAATATGCGTGCGTACGTAGCGCAGTTTTAACGCGAAGCTATTTGCCCTGCGCATCTAACCGTTAATTATAACTTTATTACGTATATGCGGCTCGTTCGTTATAGCCTATCATTAAACACGCCTTCTTTCTCCTTACATCGGCAGCTACTCGTACGACAATGTTTTCATGCATGCTACTGTCAGAATAGCTCCAGTATATTTACTCGTCATTTTTATTGCGATTTTTCGAATGCTCCGGGCACTCAACTAATGTTAGAATATCACTTGGACAGTAGAGAGTCGACGGCAGCCACGGTAAAGGCGGTTAATTAAGAGAAGAAAAATTAATATCCCATCTAAGGAACTGAGGCCAGTGCCTACGCATTAAAGAAAAAAATTTTCTATTCTGCTGTTCGGTGTGAAATACAAGCCGCAACATTGCTGGCACGCGGCATGTTTATGAATCTATTCGCAAAGCACAACCTACTCTCTATTCTCCAAGGCTGCTATACATACATCAGGTTGTCTAGAAATTGGATAAACTTCGCAACGGAAGCAGAAAACAAAGAATCGTTTAAGTTATCTCGATGAAAAAGACATGTCTCCTACTTTTGAGTGGTCTTATGTCGAATCATTGATCGTAAAGTGAAAATGAAATGACTAAAACTTTGAATTACTTTCGAGACCGAGTATGAGAAGAAAGTCTTTTGTTATTTCTCACGCGTAAGAAAACAATATGAAAGCAATGGGAGGGACGCGAATACGAAAGTCAAGTAAACGAAAAAGAATGGAATTCGGATCGCACGTTGCTCGGTAAAACCGTTGGTCTCTCTAGTAAGAAGGCGCGCGCTGACCACGTCCCACTGCTTTATGCCGGGTTTCTATGTAGCTCGGTGGTTGTATTATGGTACTAATAAGTAACAACGGACCACCTGGCTTAAGACAATAATTACTTGCTGGCCATTAACGGCGTGCGCCACGGCTACGAACCCAAGAGCGCGGCTTCTCTGTGAGTCGAGGTTGGCTAGTCGGCTAGATGGCTGGCTTACAGCATCCCTCTGTATTCGTTACGCTATACTAGGCTTATGTACGCGATATATAGAAGCCAAGGCTGCAACTTTTCTCGACGCACCTTTGATCTCGTGGCTCATTGCCCGGCTGGAAAGCGATCGACGAGCGATTCGATGGAAAATAGATGAAAGCTTTGTCGATGAAATTGAACGATAGGGACGAGTGGAACGCGGATGGTTGCCCGCCGGGCAGAACCTTAACGAGGAAGCCACCGATAATAATACCGCTACAAGAGAACGTCGATATCGTCCTGCTCAATGTTACCGACCACTCACTCCCACCGACCCTTGAAAGTCATTCTCGTGCGCTCTAGAACTTTTAATATTATAATTCTAAGACGCGAAGCATGTCCAATCGGGATCTGCACTTTCTCGGACGTCCCGAAGGATCGTTTCGTTCTGGAAAATAGACTCGTCGAATGGTTTTTAGCTTCTTCAGGCTTATGCGCCATCGTTAACGGGCTACGCAGAAATTCCCCGGGGGCACGAGTCAACCGGTACCAATTAAGAGGTTTCTAATTAATCGAGTATTATTATCCGATAAATTGAACTATCCGATCGTGTCGAATGATTCGGCACAGAACACGCGATGCTCCGAGTACTTCTTGATGCATTTTCAAATTGCATTCGCATCGTTCGATTACGCGATTAGCCGCCCGCCGATCGGTGAGCTTCAATTTTGAAAAAAATTCAAGAAAAAGCCACTTGCAATCTCGAGTCGAGGGTGAAATATATATAGGTAAAGGCTTACGAAGATGGCGGGTTTCCAACTTGAAATAGCGGTGCCATAAATTAGAGTTGGCGCATCGCTTGCCGAGCGAGAGCGCGGAGCAATTATTTCCGTTGGACGCCATATTTCAGTTTGAACGTCTTAATAACCGAGGAAGGATTCGCCCTCCATCTTGAGAGCAGCTGTCTCATCGAATCTTTTTCCACTTCGATCGCGATCGTTATGCAGAAAGAAGGTTTACCTCGTAAGGAATAGCTAATCCCCGTAGTCTGGTATGTTAACGTCTTCCTACAACTTTCCATCGACACCCCCTCGTTAATTCAAATAATTGTTCTCATTATTTCTAAGTTAAGAGTATCTCAATGCAATCAACTTGTTGGTACTACCGGCAACGAGCATATGTTCCTATGATATGAATGAGAACAGTATTTTAAAAATTATCGAAATTGAAAATGTGAAGGTTATTCAAAAAATGTCACAGTGGCTCACGAACGATCAGGCATTTCCGTCAACTATGTAATTGCCTCTCGGCGAAATACAATCTATCGAACAGTCGCGTGTAAATCAATCGTGCATCTCGAGGCGGGACAGTTGTGTGAATCGAATGCACATAGGAGAGGCGTGGATGCACAATGTAGTTGGTGCATGGAGCACGGATACGGTATCCTGCTTGGTAGCTGTTAAAAGCAGCATATATCATGTCGGAGTTGACTTGAATTGTAGGTGGATCTGATTTAAAAAGAATACGAATTGCATTGGACCGATATATATATACTCTATAGGAACGTATACGTGCCATCGCCTCTATATTCACAGGATGATCTGGATGAATTTCCAATTGATTGCAAAATCACTTTCCTCTCTTTTGTCATCATTTATCAGACGTGTTGACACGAAAAATGCCTTCTATCTTATGGACGGCTATGAAGTATACAAGGTGAATTCTATCAATTGGAATTCTGCGCATATATGATATACGAGTACGTTCATATTATAAGTATTTATGTTATAATATAATAATTTGTTAGCGTATATACACTGTTTTTGTTAAGAGATATTTTTAATGCCTTTAATCAATATGAAATTATTGAACGAACTGTAATTATTTGTTGTTCCAGTTCGAAATTAAAAATACTACAGCCATCGCTTCTGATACGTTGAAATCCACTTCGGCTGTTAGTATTGTTTTAACTGCATGGATAACTTTATTGTTTCGAACGCAATTATGACTCTAGCATCACATTATGCCTGTGTAATATGTTTATTAGAATAATTATATACGATTAACCAATCAATGTCATCGATAATTAATTGTGGTTGCCAGTCGAAGTCAATGGCCGCGTAGTTTATAGGGATATTTCAATTATAGGTATTTGAACACTTTCAAACGCGATCCCGAACATGCTATAAGCCACACCCGGAAATATGATTTTCGAAAGTAACTCGGGCAAACTCCACTGATCAGGATAGGTAGGTACTTTGACACTCGGTAATCAGTCGATTAATTGCGGAATGTCATTTTTTAATAGATAATAGAAAGTTCTCTTTTACACGTAAATCACAAAACATTGATGTAACATAAAAAATTTTTGACAATCAGAGTCAGTGAAATTCTCGACTGTGAGTTAATTAAAAATTTTCTCGAATATTAACGTTTGATTCATTTAAGTGGCATTTATTAAATGATGATTTATTCCATAGCATCATTGCATTAAAAACCGCACTGAATACAAAAACGTATAGTTGGCTAAGAAAACAACGAAAATGAATAGTATTTGAGAAAAAAGTGTAAGCTATTGGAAAAAAAATACTCTAAAGCTAATTTTGTTGCTATTTAATTGCACTTAGTTTGTTAGTATCAGAAACATCATACAATTGTAATTGTTAAATTAGTAATTCAAGTTTAGTGTAAGAATTTCTCGTTATTGCAAACTTGCATGTGCATTGCAACTCGTAAAGTGAGTACCTATAGGAATTCGAATACACAGAGGTTTTGAAATTCATTGAAATCTTCAGAGTAAATTCAACTTTTATCAAGGAAGCTGTTGGAAAGTGTGCAACGTGTAGATAGCGCATATCAAGATATATGCTTACGTAATGGCAGACCAATCCAGTCATGTATATAATTAGCGCTTTAAACCTAACCTGTCATAGCGGATGAATAACCTGTGATTTGCGTAGCGATTGACATTTCATCAAACAGTAATTAACTGCTTTAAAGACTACATTTGTGAATGTCATTTGTTAATATGTCATTTGTGAGTATTACTGTAGTTAAAGAATTGCTAAGTTTATTATAACTATATGTTTTTTAAAATTCAAGTAAATATACATATATTATTCAACAAGCGATATATATTATTACAGCTGATGACTGCACATAGTTTTACTCGATCATGTCTTACACACACGGTATTCATTTGAAATTGAGTCAATATATTAGAAATATAACAGAATTTCGGGAATATTGAAAATTAATCAACATGATATATTTCAAATCACCCAAAAATATCGTAGACAGTATTTGCCTAATTGAATTCAAAGTACTGAACGAATTCCTCAAGGTTTGAATTTCCACTAGCGTGGAATCCGGAAAGGTTGAAATCTGCGCAGCTGTGGAGAATTCTTGGCATAATACTACTTAGAAAAGAAATATATAGCGCGTGTAAGTGGAGGAGCGCGTGGGTGGTTGGTCGGTTCGCAAAGAGCCCTGAATGTTCTGAATGCCCTGAATGCCCTGAATGCACTGAATGCCAGGCGCAAATAAATAATCTCGGAAATCTCGCGCGGATCTCTGAATAAGACGTAAATGGAGATTCAGCGAGATTCCGCCATCGATTTCTATCTGATCTAGTATCCGCTCCACAGTGGGCTCGAGCCAGGTGGACTCACGGATGCTCGCGATACTGGCGCGCGATTTGAAATTGTCATTGATCAGATCGCGCGTAAAGATTGTTTATCTTGCATCGAGCTTTTTCCACGTCCACGTGTAAATTACTAATTCCAAATGGATTGCGAACACGTGCATTCGTGTCCTATTCTACGACAGCAGAGAAACGCATGCCTGAAGAAAGAGGAATATAATTCTTTCTTGGGATGTTTCTCATGTAGATCTTATTTTCTTCATTTCCTTAAATAGAATTATGCGATTCAGTATAAATCAAATGGACGTTTCATCATTTTTTTTTATGCAACTGGTACAACACCAGTGTAGTATCCATAAAGAGATACTAAACATACGAATCAGTTGTGCCTTATCGTCCCGTGCAATTAGAATCAGAAGAAGATAGCGCTCATCGCTAAGCTTACGAGTTTTATGTTAAAAAATTGTCGATATCGCGCTTACCTATCTGGATTGCAATTAAACGAAAGATTAAAGTACCGTTCGCCAATTAATTGAAATCTTTCGCATTCTCCTAGGGTTTTGCTGTGTCCAGACCGAATGATTTGTACTACGTTAATACCCAAACGATGCATGTAGCTAATTTCCTGCCGTGTTTGTGCACAGAGTTATTTACAATTTATTAACTAAGTACGTGCGGTTAGTTCACGTACGGTACGAGTATAGATAAGGGATCGATTAGAATTTCCTAAGACACAAACGGTCTGTGTTTCAAGAAATATCCAGATCTAATCGCTTTTACTCGTTTTGCGTGTGTCGGGGGGGGGGGGGGGGTGACTATTGAAATCTTCCAACTAACTAGTCATAAATGAAGGGACACTACTTATTTCGAACCAAGTGATGTATTATGAATGAGTAGTAGTTTCCCGTGCGGGGGTTGCATCCAGTTGATAAATGTGAACCGGTCTCCCCATTATTTCCTATAAACGGTCATTACGTTTGAATAGTAGGCTTCTCCTACGGCTACGTGTCGTGCGTGCAAGCGTGCGAGCATGCGTGTGAACCTCAATAATGCCAGCGAGAATCACGACGAAAGATTGCTTAAGGGGATTCCCGTGCTTCCGTTTCCGGACAAAGACTCCTTAGTCTTTAGTCTAATCTTTAGTCGTTAACTCGAACGTCCGTTTTGTTTTGTCCTTTTGGAAAAATTAAATAATTTGGAAGTTGACAATTGTACATTTTTTCTGCATTGTTATATACTTGTAAAATTTCACATAGGTATATCATACTAACGACATGATACGTGCAGTATGGACATTAAAAATGTTGTCGGAACCACGTTACCAGATTTCGCGAAGATTTCGCTAGGGTTGGAAAAATGCGGAAATTCAAGTCGTACTTAAAATGGCAAGACACAAGAAGATGGAACCGCACTACATCGCAGAAGAGAATGGATGAGAAAGACACAGACGGTTAAGAGGGATATTTTGCAGCTGCCCCGACGACTTTTATTCCAAGAGCTGAAACTTTAACCAGCTGTAACTCAAGTCAAGAGGTTACGTACTTGTCTGGCACAAAGCTATCTCAAGATCTCGTTGCGTCCTGCTGAAGAATAGGTTCGTACGTAATGTTCTACGGAACCCAGTAAAAATTCTACTCGTTCTACCAAACATTATCCGTTTCCGTTATTTAACAAATTTTCATGAATCTTCTCGTTCATTGCTCAGCGATCCCAAAATTCGCTTCTTTTATTTTTCTTTATTAATGTCTCACTTACACCTATTTCTTTTCCCGTTGAAAGATACTCGCCTCGAAAGCATCGTACTGTCAAACTATACTTCGTTCAAAAAAAAGGGACAATGAGGTAATTACGATTTATCCCTTCCCAAGTAAAAGAAAGTGGATGGAACGGGCTTAAGGGCCAGGACACCCAGGTGGCCTAGACATTCGTTGCGACCGCGAGGTCTGGCAGGCAAATGCAAGCCGGTAAAAATCTGTGGGACTGTGGACTGCCAGCACTGTCCGGCTAGGAGAAGAGCTTGAGCCATCTACGGGTCCTTTGTGTACTCGTGCCGCCACACCTGCGCGTCTCTTATGCCGCTTCGCCACCAGCAAGTATCTACGGTACCATGGCTAACCACGAGGAATCGGAGGACAGAGGAGAGGGCGGGCGATTCTCCCCGTATACGGAAGACGCATCCAGGAAGTTAGCGACAGTGACACGCGGCACGCTGAAATGGACGTGAATCGGATTACCGGAATGCTTAACGCGCAATCGTAAACTTCCTTTTGCCTTGGACGGTTCAACTTTTTCCTAAGAGAAATTCACGAATTCCATCTGCTCGGGTCGCTGAGCTGGACTGTAGTCGACTGGAAATGTTTGCGTTTGGGCGAGTAGCAAGTAGGAGACCAGCCCTAGGTGCTGTTGAACAGAGTAAATCATTGATCGGATCTAACGTCGGTTTATCGATTTTTTCACCATATTGAAAGGACCCTATTGAGACGCCCGTAGTAACGGATCGTCCTATACATGCCTCGCTTAGTCTCGGAGACACAAACGTACTTGTTTATACAGTGCGCGCGTATAGATACAGACTTCGCATCCTCAAGGCTGGTAACGCCTGCAGCATTAAAAAAATTAGCGCAGGTAAAGGTAAACCCAGTCGCTTTAAACATTAGAGCGTATCGTAGTCAAGCAGAGCATTTACCGCTGGAAAACCAGTTATAATATTACTATTATTCTTACGTGAATAAACGTGAAAATTTGACGATAAACGTTGCCATTGAATACCTTTCGTAAAAATAACTTAGGACTGCAGATATTTGTAATCGACAATTATGTTAACCAATGTGAGTTCGAACATTAGAATAGAATGAGATACAAGGCTTAGGTCGGTGCCTTTCATGCGAGCAGACTGGAGTCCGGGTTCGACTACCGGTGATGAGCAAAGCCCCTTCTATATCGATTTCGAATATAAGAATACATACGCGCGTAGGCGGATGCGAACGTGCCACCAAGCGTAATCCTCTTATTGTTAGTCTAGTAGTCCGTATAGTTACTTATGGGCGCACCTTACGTACTGAGAAAACGTAGTTCATGGAAAGGAAAAAAATATTTAAACGTAAAGAAAAATAAATATAGGTCTCTACTGTAATCCTCTAAAGAGCTACGCTTTACACTACAGATGATTGTGTGAGCTTTGAGAAATTTGTATTCGCAATGAGAAAACAGGACTAAATAACATTTGTTGAATGCCGTAGACAATCAATTGTTAAAATTGCGTTGTGTATGAAAATGTTACATTTAAATAATCTTCTTATTTATCAATGTATTTTAAAAATAATAGTGGTTAATGAGAAGGTAGCCGGTACTGATTTAAATAAATGGTGGTAGCATGTAAAAAATATTGTTAGCTACGAAGCTAACAATACGTAACAGTATAGCGGTTAACTTACAAAATTTTAATTGTTCGAAGTGATTTTTATAAATACCAGTTTGTTTACTAAGTTAATAACCTTTCACTTAGTATCGGCTATACTGTTACGTATAAGGTGCGGATTTGCCTGCGTGACTGAAATCCGTACTTTGGAAATAGTTCTTTAACGCTGTTAGTCAAAAGAATAAGAAATAATGACGCGATGTAATTCCATTTTCATGCATACCGAGATCTCATTATAGCTCGATAATAATTTGTAATACTCCTCGTTCAGCTTATCATGTGAAACTGGATCGAAGTCATAATCCGTAAGATTTGTATCGCCTAGCATCAAGGCTCGAGTATCTAATGAAAACGACTTCAAATAGATTTCACGAGCGTAATAACCGAGCGATTAAGTGCCGTCCTCTTCTTCATTTTATACATTGTTTTACGAGGGGAAGATTCGCGATTAGCGATTCCACCGCGATACGCGCATTCCGTGCCATTAACGGGCATCGTGAAATATCATTGCAGACGTAGTAGTGGTAACTGTAGATCTCACGCTGAAGAAGAGGATTCCAAACGATTTGGATTTAGCGTCTCGAAGAGCGTGATCGTTTAAGAAAAATGAAGGTTGGTCGCGTGCACGTAAGCAGGACGAAGACGAAGTCGTAGGTCTCCGCGGTGGACCCAGTGAGCCCCGAGCGAGAGTTCGTTACTCCCGAGGAAGGATCTCTTAGTGAGGTGTCCTCCCTAGAAAGGTTCAAGGTCAAGCAGCCCCTTCTACCTTTAATCAAATTATTTATCGCGTTTCACGATCCGGTCAATTGTTCCGTGGGTAAATGAAGTTTTATAGCGCTTCGAGAAGCATGCAATGTTTCTGGCATAATGAGAGAGAGCCCGAGGCGTGGCATCAATGTACTACTCGTATCTTAGCTAACCTAACCCCGTCTGATCGTACCCTCGTAACCGAGGTACATTTAGTGCATCGTAGCCGCAGCGTCAACTTGACTCTTTATTAAGCAATATTCTCTGTACCAACAAGGATTCATCGCAGTGTCGAGCTCCAATTAAAATTTACGATTTCTGCCGTTGCGGCATGAGAAGTCGTTACCTTAAGGATGGAAGCAGTCAATTGAAATAATGAGACCGATCGAGGCTTCGGTGGCTTTATTCTCTTGGCGTCCTCCGTACGACGGTGGTGGATGAATTTCGTCGGTGGGTACCAAGAGAGGAGGCCGCTTGGCAGATTACGAGAGATCCAAAGGAGATTCAGTGCGCTACCTGGAGATTTCCCACTAGATAGAGTCGGGGAAACGTGTGTTCCCGTAATGCTATGCGGGGCGGCACGGTTATGTGCGCGTCCGCGAGTGCGCGCGCGCCATGATTTACAGAGATCTCTCCGGGTGACTCAAAGCGGCCGCCGTTGGGCACACCACGCGTAGACCCATGTGAAACATCCGCCATTTGCATTTCACATTGTTATTTGCGAACGCATGCTTATCCTGTCGATGCGCGGATAATATATCGATAAGAAGAGCGGCGAACTTTCGAGAAGTCCGCTCAGATCCCTTCGTGTCTCGTCGTCTTGACTCTCGTCTTGTGCTCCTCGCTCCGCAGTACCGAGTACGGAGGACTCTCTTTCATGAGACGGAGAACAATGCGCCAACCACCGAGTCACCAGTGAGTGACATCCGGACGCCACCATTCTATTTAGTTTCCCAGTCTGTCGCATGATGTCGCCCATGCTGGACACCCTCTGCGTTCCGCATAGAACGCATGCTCAGCTGACACGTGCCTCCGTGTCTCTACTGCTGCTTGCACTTTCCGACGACCAAGCTTCCTTCGTTCTCAAGGGGACGGTACGTATGTCATCCTTTGTCCTTTTACAGAATTCCTCGCTGAACACGGAGCTCTCTTCTTCGACTATCCTGCTGATTGCCCAGTTAGATATGTACAAACTCCTCAGCGCCTCTGAGGCTAAGATATCATGATCATTGGATCACTTCCAGGAACATTCTCTGATTTTCCTAGTCTTGTCTGCTCCCTCCACTTCGTGTTCCAACCTCGAGAAAACGTTTCTCTACCGTTCCACGCCAGTCCGGGCGAATACAATGTCAACGACACGCGATTATCGAACACGGCCTCCGTGAACAGGACACCTGGTGCTGAGGTCCTGATAGCTATCTCAAGATCAAGGACATCCACCTACGCTACCTATGAATACCGTTAATGCCGAATCCGTAAAGACCGTTGCGAAGCCTCGTCTCGTTTTCCTATACAACTCTGTGGCTCTTTCCCTCCGTTTCTCTCGCTCCCTCTATGTTTCAGTCTCTCCCTCTCCTCTCTTACTGCCGTTCTCCAGAGCCACTCTTATCATTTAATTGAAGTTACTTCTTGGCAGCGCGTGGTCGTCTTACGGAAACAATCGTTGCTCCGAGCCGAAATCGAATAACGTGAGGTTCGATGATCGTGCGATAACTACCATGGTAGTCATTGGAATTTTAATCGTGTTATTCTCTCAACAGCGGCCTCCGTTCTTTAGAGACTCGTGCTGTACAATAAAGTATCGATCGGTAAGGTAATGTTAGTAAGGCTCGTTCGTTATGCTCGCTGGCCCTTCACTGCTTTACCGTATACTCCCATCGTTTAACCATAGTTTTCCAGTACCTATAAAATTCTATGTTTGTAGTAAATTTCAAATCTTTATTTTTATTAGTGTACGACAGCTTGTTCTCGGCTGAAGCTTCACCGAACGAATGGCTTCTTCCTGCGTCGTAGAGAGGAGCTTTCAGGGACATTCCGAATTTGTTGTGTTCCTCCCCTTTATTCGGACACTCCACGACCTCAATTGGATAGACCAAACACTTCGAACTACGTATGATCCCACAGTATAGTTTATACGAGGAGCAATAGTTTAATGTGCCAAAGAAAACTTTTACATCGGTTTAAGATTAATTTCCAAGTAGAAACGTAAAAGGGACTTCAAACAGTCTCCCGAGGCGCATCGGGTAATCTTAATAATTTACCTATCCATCGATGACTCGCGTAATGCAAGGCTGTCGTACAACGTTAAAGCACGAAGAGGCCCGAGGCTTCGCATACTATACGAGGGACCTCAAATACGATGAAGATCCTGAAGTCGCCTGAATAGACGCAAACCCGCTATAAGAACTATACTTTTATACGTATGCTGATTTGGAAAAAAGGTAGAAAGAATGAAAAAGAGCTTCTTGAAGAAATCATTTATAAAGTATTCCATATAACCGACCATTCACCTTTCTCAGGATATAAAGGAGGAAGAGTGTAACTTTATTAAAATTTCCTCAGGGATGTTCCTATTTATGAAACGCTCGGCAAATAGCGGGTATTACAGCAATTATTGGAGAAAAAAGGATGGATAATTGAAGGAAAGCTCTGTATGATCAGAGGCCATCGAAGTAAATCCGTTATTGGTATTGGACGGTGAGTACCGATCCAAGTGAAATGTCGAGAAATATCATCTCTTCAATATTAAATATCGAAAGAAAACCAACGAGATCGTTTAATATAAAAAGTATCTTGTTCATGCAAACGATTAACCAGAACTTGCTAAGATGAGAACTTGCAATTAACCAATGCAAGTAGAGTTTCATAAAAAAAATATCATGATCATTACTAATGGATACAGGTCGGGGTTGATAGAGAGAAAAGAGAGAGAGAGAGAGAGAGAGAGAGAGAGAGAGAGAGAGAGAGAGAGAGAGAGAGAGAGAGAGAGATCAGAAGATAAGGCACATGATAATATAACTATAGTATACGATACGTATAGTAAGAAGGGTTGAGGCGCGTGAACGAGTGTGCAGAAAATGTTGGGGTCAAGGCAGGTAAGACAACAGACGAGACGACTAATAGGATGCAAATCTTGACAAATGGCCAAGTAGCGAGTATAGGTTGGTCACGGGAGAGCGAGAAAATATAATTACGAAACACGCATGCAGCTCTGTGCCAATATGTATCCCCTCTTAATTCTCAACGATTTTGTGATTGCAATTAATGTACCGAGGGCTCTCATTAATTGGCTTGTAATCGGCTCTATTACGCGAGATTCTCGCACGGCTTAAACGCGACGCAAAAACTTGAAAACTGTCGGACATTAATTAGCGGGACACGAGGTAGCTCGAGTCGCTCGGTAAATTAAGGAGCTTCTTGATGCGCTACACTGATATAATCGGCATCGGACTTTCCCCTTCGTAAAATCGATGGGTGATGGGAACATCGTTATCGATTATTTATCGCGTTCAATAATCTGTCACTTTATTGAAATATAGGCAGCTAAGTAGCAACGCAGGTCAGTAAATGGGATCGATAAGTTGGTATACTTAAAAGGAATTACTTTGCCTTTGAAACGCCCTGTATCTTCATATCCTTCATGAGCGTAACGCTCTTCGCGATTTGCCGGACAAGAATATTCATTCTATACGCGTATCACATCCATAGGTACTTTGTCGGATAAACACTGTGTACATCCACTTTAGAATACGCTTAAGTGCATCTCGGCGGCACATTAAAATACGAAACGTGCAATCTCGGTGCGAGGTATTCGTCCATGATTTTTCATGACTCGAAACGGGATTGGCAGTGGCCAGTGGCTGGTGGCTTCTTGCGCGCATGTTCGCCGTAATTGAATCACGTTGAGTGCAAGTCGAGACGCCCGGCATCCATTCGGACACATGGAGGGTGTAGAAGATGAAGGGTCGTACTCCCGGAAGAGATTCAATGGGTTCAAGTCAGTTCGCGTAAACTCGGGGAGCATTGCTCGAAATGATTACTTATAAGACACGGTGCATCTACTTCAGATCCTTTATTGCTCTATCACAGAGTCGAAGATTTTTATATATTTTACATGCATGTTAGATTATCATCCATTTATGTGTAAGAGGAAAATCAATAAACTTATCAGCTGATAAATCGCATCGAGAATTTAAACGATGTAAAATTAATAAATGATTGGTATAATTAATTTTATATTAACCATTTTAAAAAAGTCGGGTTTCTGAGCCTCGTGTATACCAGAGGAAACATCCCTCTTGTCAAGTATATATACGCTAGACCATCTGTATTTTATTGAAATAATGAAAAGCATCGATGCTTAAACGTAAGAAATTGAACGAGTTACCATGTGCGTTTCAGGGACTTTGAAAGATAGGTTGGTTTCTGTTCGTGAGCCCGCAAAGGGTCCGTAATAAATAATCGAACGTCGAACCAGTTGTACGGTGCACAGTCCCGTAGTTCGTAGCTCGTACCTTGGAAACTCGTAGCATTGCTTTCTTCAAAGGACTCGGTTTCAATTAATCGGCGGGGTTATTAGCGAGACACCACCCGCGGCGCATGGTCACTAAGAATGATAAATCTGTTGTTTAATTAGTATCGCAATTAATGTGCTCTTGCGTATCGTATCTTAGCCATTCGCTTCCTGCAGATACAGAGGAGCCCATCCGGGGTCACGGGCCAGAAAAATGCCATAGACCTATGGTGCAACCGGGATAATGCATACCATGTAGGGCATAATTGTGGCAAAACTTGACTTGTAAAAATTATCTTGCTTTGACTAATACCTTATTATGGCTAAGTAAACGAAAAATCTATCAATAAAATGACTCTCGCGCAGTTAAAAGTTCAATTGTAAATTGTATAAATGTGTTTTATCAGCACAGCCTCTAACGAAGCATAGTTACTTCTACCGCCCTATTTCGAATTTTCGTTCATTGATAACCCGTGTATCCGTCATGCAGATGTCAATCCGAGTCAGTCAAACAACCTTATCAGAACAAGAGGTCGGTCGCGTAATGTTTGACTCATACAAAGTCAACTTTGCTCGGTTTAGTCCTACAACGAAGTGGACAATTATTTGTCGGCGCTTGACGAAGCATGGAGCGTTTGATCGATGTTATGCCGACCAATGGTCATCTGCGATCATTTAAATGGTAGCGTGTTCGGATCCTGGTGGGCACTGTGCGTATCGTTATTAATGACTCGAATCATTCGTGCTCCTGTTACCAGTGCGAGTCGAATCGAGCTGTTAGCGATCGGTTTCTAAGATCGATAAAAACCAGTGATATTTAACAATCAGCTTCGAAGCTGTAAATATATATTAGAAACTTCAAGGGAAATTTTTTGAAATGTATCTAATATTTTGGGCAAAACTTATTATCAAATTTGTATGTAAATGATCTCATATCGATGTACTGTTGACTTACAATGAGCCCTTGAGAGTTAACTTATAAATAATACACATAGCATAGCATAATGCAAAATGAGTATTAATATGACCCTTAAACGGAGTTAACGCAAAAAAGCAGATTCATAGATAAGAAAGTACTAAGCAGAAATAATGCTAAATTAAAAGGTATAATTCGCAAAGATATTAAATAACGCTTGAAATGCAAAAAGTGGGCATACAGTTTTAATGTATATATTTAGTCCTTTAGAGTGAACAACTGGTTATCAGTCGGCTGACCAACACTGTACACAAAACAATTAACGACTTGGAGCCATTTGCGTGAAACATGCGGAGCAAATGCAGTCGAGTCGAAGACGCTTATGAAGTTAGGTCAGTTAAATGTAAATAATCCAATTATTATTACATTAGGGTTGCAGTTGGGCTCCGGTATATGATTTTCCCTGGTAGTCGAGAATAAAACGAAACTTGAAGGTATTCACGTTAAGGTTCGTTCCACGTCCAGGGAACCAAGTAGAAGCGCGAAGAAGGCGAAGAGCGAACGAACAAAGCGAAGCTAACCTCTAACGAGGGCAAGATCTCCTGGTGGACGAACTATAGAGGGACGATTACTCGGGAAGATATTGCCGAGGTGAATAGTGCGATAAATAAGCTTCATTAGAAATAATCAGCAGCTGTACGCTACAATGCTATCTAAATGATCCCGTCAATTCATTACGGACACTTCCTCGTCCCGATTGAATCCGCTAAAACGCATCGCTGGTATTAAGGATCGACTGGAGCGAAAATTTTGTCTGGCTCTCCAATTAAACTGGTACGTAACTCATGTTACCGTATCGTAAACTACCGAATTCCAATCTGAAACATATTTTTACTCTTTCCTCGACCTACTGTAAACTAACAGAATTTACTCGACGATAGCTTTATTTTTTCAGCCATAACTAAGTGAACTGTTCGCATAGTATTACGGCTTATCAGGTAATTTCGTCGTAAGAGTATGGATCTCGTATCCTTGAAATTATCTTAAATAATTATTAAATTGATAATTATTGATCATTCGTCACACCGGATAATAATTGACTCTGAAGAAACTTAAAATAAGCTTTTGAATTATGTCGGCAATATTGTGACGTTTTTGCTCCCAAATTAAAAGAAAATTATCATTGACCGTAAGCCCACGAGGTAAGAGCATATTGGAAAATAGTATGGGATTTAACAAGACAGAGTCGTCTACCACATGGAGCATTACAGTTTACAGGCAATCCCCTTGCTTTATGGTGTATTTAGTACTTCGACTATGGCCGTTTCATAGGCCATACGTTGTGGGCTCGAAAGAGCGCCGTAAACTAAACCAGGCTGCGTATAGAAGAGAGTTACCCTGTTTTTCAGTAACCCCATACATTGCCGGGACTAAGGAGATAATTGCTTCCTTGCTCGAGAAAGCTGTGCTTTTTCATCTGGTTCGGCAATGTGTTCGTGACGACCATCTGAGACTACGAAAGGGAATAGTAGCCAAGGTGCCTGGTACGCGATGAAGAGGAATCAAGAACGCCTTTAGATAATCCGATCTTCGCACCTTTTTCTACATCACATTCATCTCGTTCTCCAATGCTTGGACACCTTTGCTATATTCGCCGAACGACTTTCGGCATGCGTAAACGAGCCTTTATGGGCATCCGGCCTGGCAGCAACCTCGGCCAGGAGCGTAAATTCATCGCGACCTTACGACAAGGAACGACAAGTTACGATCCGCAAACACGCGAGCTCACGATATACCTCGTGTCCACCGCCAGCGCGAAATCTTCAGATTTCGATTTCACGCACGATCGTTAATACTAGCCTACCTGCCTACCTGTCTGCCTACCTACCTGTCTGCTGCACCGACGACGTAGTCCCTGGCATAGCCTCTATCCACACTCTACGCAATGTCGCCGCCGGTGATTTACCTTACACGCTTAAGCGTCTAATACCGCCCGGGAACGGATTGACTTTAGCGAATCATCTTTTGTTCGTTTGCGAATTCGAATGTGACATTGAAACGCAAAGGGTCGCCAGTTCAAGCGCTGCGCTTTGCACGATACGATATGAAAAAAAACGAGTTAATTTTACGAGGCGGTTATAATCTGACGGAATATGAGTTTCTGAATTATTGAAAAAGTGTACGGAAGCGGTGGAAATTAATAATAATACGAGTGTCGGTAATCGGATTTCTACAGCCGCTAAGAGAAGGTATATTCGATGCAAATGTACAGCAAAAATAGTCATACGCTTCTCCATTGCTTTTAATGTCACTTGTGAGATACTCACATAGGACTACTTATTGCTTGGAATTGTTGTAACTGTTTCTCAAAAGTAATAGCTGCGCTTGCACTAGCCTCGAACTAACGATAAGGACTGCACCATTAAGAAAGAGATTTAAATATCGCATAGCACGCCACATTCGCATGATCACGATTGCTTCGGATTCAGTCCACTGGCTCCTGCTCGGGGTTCTTGAATTGCTCAAAAGCCGGATCTCTTTTCCGATACAAAAGATCATTCCGAGCAGAAAGGATGAAGTCTGCTCATTCTCGATTGCTACTACTGACAATCGTTCGAGTCTTTCTTCGATGGTGAATGGTCCACCAGAAGACTTTCAGTAGTCGCACTGACTTTGAGTACTGGCAACTTACGATTTAATCAAGAAGTCTAGAGGGAATTAAATTCTTGATTTATAATGAACTTGTCCAATCACCTCTGCTCATCATTCTCTCATTAGACGCAAACTTCGTTATGGAACATGGATACCTATACCTATTGCCCTCGATGCCCTTTATGCCTTTCATGTTTAATCAAACTTACTGCTATATATTTACGACCCCAAGAGCCTAACATCGTTGTTGGTGACTAGACTAGTTTGCTGTGACATTTTTTCCAATCTTAATAGAATCTCAAGATACTAGGGTATCGCGTGCTATACTCGTGTCTAGAAAGTATTAGTTTTACCGAATTTTAACCAGTTTACCTAATATAAAGATTTTTGTAATTTTTGAATGACATCGATCTTCATTTTCAAAACAGATTAATGCTGCTCAATGAAATTCTTCAAAGTGCTGCTATTGGGTCTCTGTCGTAATCGTGTGTTACTTTTGCGTTAAATTTGTTGCGTGTAATCAAAAATTTGCCGGGTTTCGATGAGTTTTTTTGTCAAAAGTGAGACGGTCTGCTGTTAGTGATATTCCCGTAATTGCGTTTACAAACTTTTCCTTGGTTGTCTTCGCAAAATCCGAGTCATCTGTAGCATTAAGTTCAATAGCTTTTTTGCAACATAGGCTATTCGAATTAGGGACTGATATATTTTCAGTACTCCTGCAAACAGCAGGTACATTTATCAATGTGCATTGATAATCCTCAGTCGACCCAATCTTCTTAAACGTCAAGATATCATGTTGCAATGTATAATACGTGTGGATGGATCTAAATATTATTGATCCATATTGAATTATCCGGTACTTTATTATTAACGGTCGCTTTTAAATCCTAACTTACCTTCCATAAGGCTTTATAGCAACTTGAAGTTGAACATGACCCGCTGAATTCTTGCCAGGATCCATCAAGTAAAAGGGACCTTCCAGTTCCAATGGCTTAGGGCTTTTCCCAATTCCAGAATATAAAGACTAATAATAATATGTGAATTGGATTAAACACTGTTGCTAATCAGTTTACACTTTTTATGCTGATTTGTAATAAAACAATTCTCACCAATTCACATGCGCAGCCAGAAAATGGAATTATTGCTTCACATAATGGGAAAGAATCTCCGAGACGAAAAATTCCAATTTTTAATGGATTCTTTATTAAAGATTTCATGAGGTCTTTCGGTTTGGCATTAAAATGATGCAACTGTCCACTGTTAAAAATAAATTCTTCATATTCGGATATTATGTCTGTACAGGATTTATGTGTGGAATTTATCTCCATGATAGGAAAGTTGAGGAAATTAATTTTTATAATAAAATTATTCGTTTCTGCATCTTTCACCACGTCGGACTTTAAGGTTAACTTTGATGCAAACGTTTCAAACATGTATATTTGGGACATTTTTCAACGGTATATTTTTTTATGCCAAAAGTATATTTAAATTTAATTAATTTTATCAAAACTTAAAGGATTTTTATAAACTGTTTTACAACCTAATTTCTCCGATGGTCTACATTTTCAATTAGGTGAGTCGCAACGTGAAGTTAAACTATATCGTTTATCGATTGTGACATTAATATGTAATTGCACATATATTATACTCGACGTCATATTTGAAAAAAAAAACCGGTTAAAGTGTTAAGGATTCGAGAAGAGTAATACCTATAAAACGGATAATGATAAACAGGTTTATTAGCTTCGAAAAGTACGGTACGTCCATATTTCAAGGATATCAAGGCGCCATTACGAAACGTGGGTGGTGCGTAATGTCACTATCATTCTTGCAAATTGCATAAAACTTAAATTGACAAGATTAAGCATACATATTTTGCAATTGCTTTAGATACTTGACTTTGCATTACACAATTCAAGTGGCACGCATGCTCAAGTGAATTAAACACTCCATTCGTGTGATCACCGAGGCATATTTATCTGGACTTAGTGCCTTCTTTAAATATCGTTGTACATCTAATTCATAACTTTTGCCTCCCAATCAAGTTATTCATTCTATAACGATTTTACAGAATATATTGCGCATGTTTCATATTTTTGTGTCCGAACAAAATTGGAGCAAGCAGGTTGGCTGTGAGACATAACCGCTTGAACTATGCAGTGGCATTTCATACCATGGATACTACAGAAGGAGCACGAACTCCATGTACACAAACAGCTTCCCAAAATAAGAGGGCACTGGTGTTCTGTATGCACCGAAAAAGTGGAGGGGTATAAAACGGGAGTTTAAACTGAAGATTATATTTTGATGTACTTCGAAAATTATAAAATAAATAGTTTAGCCTACTTTAACTTAAATAAACAAATAATAAAAATGTGCAAAGCTAAATTAAAACAACAAATGAAATTAAATAAGTAATAAAAAAATTATTATAATTAAATATAAAATTCAATTCTGTAAATGAAAATTATTATTAATCTATCAATAATTAATTGATCAATAAAAATAGAAAATTAAAATTAAACAATACTTTCAATAAAAATTATCATTAAGAATCATCGAAGTTTTTCAATAAAGATTTCATTCTTTAATATAGATTTTATTTAAATGAACTATTTAAATCTATTAAATATATTTATTAAGATATTTAGGTTAGAAGCGTGTTTATTTGCAAATAGAAATTACTTGTATATATTTGCCTGTTTACTTCACATGTATTTATTATGCTATATTCACGTCAGTACAAAAAGGAAACTAGCGACGCTAGTGGTACAGAAAGAAAACGTAATGTGAACGATATTAGTAGCAGATTCTGTCAATTTTCCCATTTGAGTTCGTGCTCCTTATGTAGTTTCCATGTTTCACACATTCGTCGGAAATAGTACATTATGATACAAGTGCGGAAAGTTGATGATTCCTGACGAGTGTGACGTTTTCCGCCCGAAGGAAGCGAGCAATTATATCAGCAAATGATTCGAATCGATTCGAGCGAAGCGAGGGTGGCAAACGTCACAGAAGTAGGAATCACCAACCCGCACGCGTATCATATACTATTTTTTGCAACACTGTACGGAAAGTTCCCAACAAGAAGCATGAAATGGCCGATTCTTGATAATTCTCGCACACTCTGAACTCATCAAGAATCGGCCATTTCGTGCTTCTTTTTGGTGCACAAACTGTAAGCTTTCCGTACAGTGATGCAAAAAAATTTAATTTGCGAAAACGAAATTTTCAAAGGGGAAAAATTCGATATTCGCAAATATGATTGCTCCATATACATATATGATTGTGATATTTTTTATAAATTTCAACCCAATTGGTTAAGCGATTCACCCACTCAATTGGTACAACACATACATTGTCGAACATATGCCTTTATGTAACCAAATATAAAAATATCTAAAAATGTTCCTATGCCGTTCACATTCCGAACTTAAGTTCTCAAATAAATTGTATGTCGGAGTGTTGGAAATATGTAAATATTGCTATTAAATTCACATCGTAAACTTGATATCTCGTATAAATTGTAGTCGAATAGGTGTACAGCTGTTTGTTTGAAATTTTATTCACAAAATGTTGCATCCACATACATACGCAAACACCCACACCAATTTTTTTTGAATGTTGAATGCACAAGACATTTCCATGCGTCCCATACGTACCTAAAAAAACAACAACCGATTACAAAATCATTAATAGCCACCAACAATTCCATAATCTTAATATTCATTAAGGATTGCATCAAATAACTGCTCATAATTTACCATGATTACATTAACGAAAGAAATCAAAGAATATCACAAGTATTACGTGAATACGTCATAAACAAATTATTCGAAATTCGATGCAAATAGATTCTTTGAATTCAAACCCACAGTCTGACATTCGTATTTCAATTCATTCGTCTAAGCTAGAAATACAAGTAATGATATACATAGGTATAACAACGAGCTTACGCGGTAATGTATTCCTCAACCTAACCTAGTACAACCTTAACCTTTTTACTCCTTTTCCATCTTCCTTCCTTCCAAGTAATTTTATTAGCTATTCTTATTCAAAATAGCATACAAGCACTTTACAGTTTACGTTGGTGTATTTACGTGAATCTAAACTAGATTTTGTTACACTTTTATCTTGTTTCAATAAACGCTGAAGCCCCCAATGCTCCACGATGTTATACGAAAAATTACTTACAGAAACGGATTCAAATTGACATTTAAAAAGTTCTTCGTTCAATGCTGAGAAGTACCAAGGTTCGTCGAGATCCCAGGCTTCATGAGATACGTAGGTGGGTATGACGTCATACGTATATTCAAAGAGAAGCTATTAAATAATCTTAGGGAGGAAGGCGTGTGAAGTGCCTGACCGTAGAATGAGGTAGAGGGATATGGTAGAGGTGGTTGGGACAATTAAGAGTGGGGTTAATTATTGTAATTAAAACACATGGAGGCGGATCCATCTCGCATAAGGGGTCACATGCCTTTCAGTGTATTGATGTCAGTATCAGCATCATCGGCTTACAATATCAGCCACTCAATCTTTCAAGTATCGATAACTAGAGACGGTTAATTTTTTTTCCCCGATAGGACAACGTAAAAATCGTTACCCGACGTCGTTATACATCGATCGTTATAAACGAACCTTTAAATGTATAGTGTTGTTTTGCAAAATCGTATTACGCTCAAAAATTCATTAGTTACATCGATCGCAGCATCATTCGATCATGCATTTTTCATCTGCTCTGCGCCCTGTAATAATCACTGATTAAATGTAACGGAATGCGCCATAATTTCTGCATTGCAATCAACGCTTCGCCTAGAGATCGTTGGAATTTAAATTTGCTCGAATATCCCTACAAATTTTAATATCGATTAGAGAGTTTAATTACGAGGAACAATCTTGGATATATCTCAGACTGATCATCAACTACTCCTTTACTCCAAGGCTCATCGACTCTTTACATTATCGATTATACAAAACAATTTCAGTAGTATTTCCTGCTATCGCTATTATATTGTTTTTGTTTAACCACTCTTGATATCATGACGGCATATAGTCGGTCCACGGGTTCCATTTGTATTTTTGACAGATCGGAAACAACGAAGTCTTTGCAGCAACGTATACGTGTTATTGCATACAGTATTTATTACAAAATATGCATATGTATGGTTTTGCATTAAATATATTATATTTTTTTTTATTTAAGCATATATTTATTTCGTTGGTAAAATTCATGACTTCCGGATGGTTGCCGCGTCTAGTTTCAGCGTATTGGTCTGTACAAAGTCGCAACCAATTTCGACGAACGTGACTTCTACGGACGAGTCACGCTAAGTCTTGGCAGTGTCTTTAATTTGCACTCCACGAGTGAAGTAAAAAAATTACTCAACGTTAGAATAACTACAATTTCCTTAAAGAAATATTATTATAGTTACTTCGAGAATATGTTTTAATTCTTAAAAAGTCTGCAATATGCATAATGGATATCGAAGAAATTCTGACAAACATATCATGACAATTTCTGAGCTATTCTTATCTTAAAGGAATGTACAATATGTATTTTAAATCATCTAGTTCCCATCCACATGCTCGCTTCTTGTTGTCATTTTCAAAAGAAATAAATAAACCAAATGACTATTAGAAATTCCAATATTGACAGATATTAGATAAGTAATCCCGATAGATAACTAAGCTATATTTTTCTCCTGTCTTTCGCATCCATCTTGATCGTATTAGTGTACTGAAAGCAATCGCAACTATCGATCGGCCAAGTGAATGCAGTCTACGAGGTAATCGGACTGAACGCGAGACAAAGCGAGACACGAGATGAACGTCACTTCCGCAGCGACTACGAATAGGAAATCGGGTCCATGAGGTACAGGTTGGCGAGATTCAGATTAACAGCAGATGATCTCAAGATAAGACACATGGTAGGCATAAGTACTAGTGCATTACATACTGGTACGTATTGGTACGTATTGGTACGTAGGTACATCTTGGATGGAGTCTCGAGAGGTTCGCTTGGTTTACTACCTCACTCCCTCTCTGGCTGTTTTGCTGGTTTACTCTCGCACATAAGAGGACAGTGGGCACCATTTACCGATAACAAACTGGTTAACACGCGTTCATTACCCGTGGCCAGGTATTAACTCCCTATCTCCACCAACTTTTCAGCTCCGCGTTACGCGTTTCTATACCCACTACCATTCGAAATCTCTGTGATAATCAATTTCTTTACCTATCTACCATATGCAGTTTGTACAATGAGATTCTTGCAAAAATGATATGCTCTCGTTTAAAGGATACTCATGTGGCGCAAGACTTGATCGCACCGTGATCGGTCTCTAGATGCTTGTTCCTCTCTCGGAATATTCTATCATATACTGGCGATGCTGGTATAGTCTTTTAGGAACTCTCTAACAAGTGGAGATGCACGATCATCCTCGAGGATTCCGACGTCAGCGGGCTTTTAAGGAACCAACGAGAGCCTCGTTACCGGTGCAGTAGACGGCCGCACGTTCTCACCGTCCCAGGTCTTTGCAACGCGGAACAGCCTCAGGAAATCCTGCGAAGGGAGAGAAACATAAACGAAAAATACAGAGAAACGTGGTAAGCTTGGTAAGCTTGCTATAAGCTTGGTAAGCATGGTAAGCGTGGCAAACGTGTGTGCTGGATAGTCTCGAGACGCTCACGCGTGTTCGCCGGGATGCGCCCGAGTCTCTGCTAGGTTCCGCCCGTGCGGTCACGACTCGGTCGAACTCGATAGCCACCTCACTGCATCGGTTCTTCGCCTGGTTAGTCTCGAAACTATCGACTGTGATCCCGTTACCTCGGGCAACGTGTTCCTGGACGATGCTTTTCCAGCCAGCACCAGGTGGCAGACGACTCTGAATATTATTTTAAAGCGGCTACCAGGTTTAGGTTCCCGGTCCCAGATTGCAGTCCCGCCAAACAGAACTTGCAGCTTACTTGCACTTCTTATCCAGTTACTACAGTACCAAGTCGATTGTGTATTTTGAAAAAAAGTATTACCATATGTCAATTTAGAAGAGGAAGAAATAATATCAATGAATTTTGTCGCTAGGGAAACATATGTTTGTCTTATATGGTTACTGGGAATCTAGTTTGATCGTATAAGTTAGACATTTAATTTTGCAAGAATCGCAGGATTTGCGGCATTCGCGGCGCCGGTCGCGTCGCGACGCCGAGCGCGGCACGTTGCCCGAGCGTTCCTCGAGCAGTTGATTTATAGAAGGGCCTAAGGCGTCTTCGCGGTCGCACTGCCTTGTTATCGTGGAAGCGTCTTCGCAACTTTATTAACCGGACTGAAGGCGGTACGGGCTTTGATGAAGCACTTCCTACGGCCTATCCGCTCTATAGGATGGGCCCATCGATATGTCGACGCAGCGTGTTCAGCAAAGTCAACAACTTGCAACCATTAGGCTGAAGGGCTCCAGGCTTGTACACGAGAAAAACCTAAGAAAGTTGCATTGTTGCTCGGCCGGGTGTGAAGCTCCGGACCAACCACGATCATGCTGCACGTAGCAACGAAACCTCTGTTAGTCCTGATTTCTTAATACTTTCCTGTATCAGGGCTCTTAAGAACCATATCGATCAACCAATCGGTACAGATTCGTGAAACTCCATTGCTGAATGTCTTAAGGAAAGATACGTTTTAATTAAGTTTCAATTTCATTATTCGAGTATCTTTCATAACACGTACTGGTATCTCTATATATACTAGTCATTCTTATGTGGTATGTTAGTTCAGGTGAGATTGACCCCAAAGAAGTTATTTCTTTTATTTTTAATAAATAAGGAAAGGTACTTATTCACGGAGAAGGAACGAAATCATCAAAAGCCATCGGAGACTTCCTGTACTACGGATGGTCATCGGGCTTTCACGAAGACACGCGCGCGCCGAGTCGAAGCTTTTCGATTCAGAAGTCTCGGCAGGGTTAAGTGATACCAGGGAGACAGTAGAAACCGTAGAACGTTAAGACGGCAAGACACCTTCGCTACTAACGGAATGAAAAGGAGTACGAAGGAAGCAGCATTAGCGTGCTAAGCAGATGCAGATGAAACAAATGGATTCGCTCAGTGACCGTCGTAAATCCACTGTATCGTTGACACGATCCGTACACCCTCGCACGAACCCACTGCGACCTTCTAGCTTCTCCGCTTCTGCATCTGCCCTTCCTACCATTCTTTAAACTCGTTCGTAAGGCATCCTAGGTTGGTACTCAGCGATATGGGAATTTCTAAGAGAAAGACGCCCGACGACGAACGACCCACACTACTTATGCTCACCATGATTCGCGGGGGTTGGTCCAGCTTCGCGTTCTCGCGGAGTTTTCGATAACGGTTCAAGTTCATTGAGTTCGCATTATCGGACCTGTTTCTCGTGTATCGTTCGAGTAATCACTTGGTGTGTCACCGAGCGATTTTATGCGTCAGGCGTACACACGTATTCTATAATGCAGATAGTATCGATGCCCACACAATTCTGCAACCAAGCGGATTGTCATATCGCAGGCGGAAATTGATACCCCAATACATCCACAACCGGCTAATATCGGTTCCAGCAAAAAAAAAAAAAAAAAAAAAACGAAATTAATGACGTTGTAAAATAAAAAATTTTCGGATAAGAATATGGTATAGTCGAATAATATCAACACGTTCGATTACCTTCGATCCTTATTAGAAAGCGGATGAACAGTGAGATCGACCTTGAATTCCTTTACGTTAATTAAGGAAGATTCGTATTGGTTCTAAGTAAAGACCGGAAATTGCTGTAGCTGTTTCATGTCGCGGTATTATCGGTGGACTTCGTTATACTGCTTCTGGTGTACTTACCAATGAGACTTCATTGACTCGCGACAAGCGCTTATCGCGCTGCTTTAAAGCTCGGATAAAGCGTACAATTACGGATGCTAATACAATAAGAGGGCCACGTATGGCAGAAATGCCAACATGCCACCTACTATGCTGGGAAGCTGCACCTTACACACATACACCTTGCTGTAATTAAACTAAGTACACTCGATTCAGCAAGTCCGTTGCAGTCGTCCAAGTGCATAAAAATATTCTAGACTACGGCGGGTAGAATGTTTACATGGAATCATGGATTATAAATCAAGCTTAACGATGATCCTTCGGAGAATAATGAATCGGCAAATCAAAGATTGCCTGCTATATGGATGGTGCGAGAAAAACCGAGATTTTCTTCGCGCCAACAATCGCATTCGTCTTGCCGAGTTTAACGACAGCCCCCGGAGGCGTCGCTAACATGAGAGTCAGATCGGGCAGGGTCAGCGAGCAATAAATAATTCGAATCGTACCGGGAAGTGGAAGGCCTCGAGGTGGAGAGGATACACGCACGTAATCGCATCGAAAAGCAATGTGAACACGGCGTACTGATCTTTCTCGATCGGACTGTAGGGACGAGAAAGCAATTAATAGCGTGTTGGTAATGCTCGGCTGGCATGCGAGCGACTAGCGCCTTTATTTACCGAGAGCCTGAGATATTAGATCGGTAGTCACCGGCTCGAGATACGGGATTCTAAAAGCCGCGGAATGAGGAAGCGATTTCAAAACAGTTCACGCTATCGCAGCCGAATTCTCGACTAATGGCGCCCGATTAACTGTTTTATTCGGAACTGATCGCTCGAGGAGTGCGCGAGCACTTAGAAACTGGAACTCACGATTTCAGTTGCACTGCTGTTACGCTTATAGGGACATCTTAATCGGTGGTCATTTTGAAGGTGCACTACGTTCATGCTGTCAGCCACTCTTGAAATGCTGAAGATCTTTCCACTTCGTACTTTTATCTAATAAAATCGTTTCCCCGCATATTTAGCTTATCCTTCATGCTCACCGATTACTAACGGAGTAACAGGTAACAATAAAATGACAGTGAAAACGGAAAAGTACGGATCAACAGTTAAAACTGTTATCGTTAACCAGTCTACTTATATTTAAAAACGTTCTTCATATACATATACAATTAAACTTGAACGTGTCATTGATTTCTTCAGACCGGCTACGGTCCAATCGTATTTAATCAGAAGCAAATTGCCTCAAACGCCGGTCGTTCCACCGTCAAGCTTTATTGAACTAGTAAAGATATTATTGTGTAAAAGTTATACGCGCCGGATCTGATATTATATTGTGCTCGCTGAATGTGTAATCCGAGATCACTTTTTTGCGGGATGGCTCGGTGGGCGTATGGCTGCAGGGCCCAGGAAGCTGATGGGAGGCAAGTCTGACTGATGGTGCACCATACATCCTATGAATCCTCCAGCAACTCTGTTGAAGCATCATGCGATCCCCTTGTACTACCTTAAGCCCGTATCGCGCAACTTTTGCTGCGCTCTATCCACAGCTCGCCAAGGGTTGAGAACTAAAGGGATTCAAGATTCGCGCGTGGAAGAGAAGAACGATCACTGGAAATGATCGTTCCTTTTCCGTGGTTCGTTAGTACTGATTCCGACTAGCATAACGATACGGCTAACAGTCACACTGAGGGTAATCAATTACTTAATAAAAGATAAAGAAAGAGAGTTAAAACCGGTCGTGGAGGAAGCAGGCCGAATCTTGACCAGTTTGGCTCTTAGTCGACGACAACGTTGCTTGAGTAGATAACGCGTACTTTTTCTTGTCTCTTGATAGACTCGTGTATAACGCCGATTTTATAAGAGAATATTTTCAGTGCATTTTAAATAATAGTTTCGCTGCGTAATACTGGCTTTAGGTCGCGAGCCCCCATGGTTACTCGAGAGGGGTCCCTGAGTGTCCGGTACGTACTACAAGTACGTCCACGATACGAGAAGCAACTGCGGGATGGTGGTTGAGATGTATTGCACACCGGCCCTCCAATTACACGCGATTCCTCACCGAGTGCTTCCTACGCACTCTGGGCGAATCAGCACTCTAAACCACTGGATTCACCGCGGACTGTCGGGGTTAAGTTAAATGCAGATCGCGTCATGCTTTCACAATGGCCTACCTGCCAAGCTAAGAGATGGGAAATCATTTTTCTTTTCTATTGAACACCAGCTGCTATACCTGCTGCTGCTGTTGTACTCACTGGCGTCAGGCTGGCGAACTACTGAAAAATCGACAACAACGTTCCTCAGCGATTAATTTCCTTTGTCAAATTAGAAATTCACACCTCCTCCAGCTTGAATTCACTTTGAGATCCACAAAGAGAACCAAAGCCAAAGCTGAAGAAAGGTAGAAAGGAATAGGAAGACAAAAAGTTTGTAGCTATACCGCATTGTTATAAGATTATAATTATTTTCATCATTTCTATTATAATGAAGATTGTTTGAAAATTTATACGTATCTAGAAAATCTCTCAAATGGCTATTTGCAAAATTCTAAAATCAATTTATCTTGTACCTTTATGTTAACTCAGTCAGAAGCAAGTGCAAACTACTCGGAAGTTTCAACGAGTTCCGGCACACATATGTTCGCTATGATATCAGCGTAGTATTACTTTCCCTGGTGCATATATAAATTTCGCAAGACGTTGACGGTGTAGCTGCGATACATCGCGAAATGAATTTATGAAAAACATCGATGAAAGCGCGCCGAGTCGTAGACAGTTCGAAGCAATGGTACGTTACAACCCAACCAAGACAAATGGCGTGTTAATAGTTTGCTATCTGAGGATCGTACGTGGCTCGCAATAACGGTTCGGCAATGTCGAGCAACCAAACTTTATCAAAGTAACACGCTATAGTATTTCGAAGTTACATGTTGGTACCTCTTAATAGAAATGTTCTCAGACAGAATATCTCGGCAATGCTACACGACATTACGTAAAAGTGCGGACGAAAACTCATATATTTGTGAACACATCCTTCGGGGAATATAACTGTACTTAAATAATGATTCCTGGTAAATAATGGATTGTAGGTTAGGTTAGGTCAAAATAAAGTCGCAGAGATAGGGGCGCCTCTAAAGAGTCCTGCTTCATCGAAGCTTGCGCGTTTCGTTGTTGTTATTTTGTTCCTTCCTTCTTGGGACCAGGAGAATCTTCTTCGTACGGATCTTGTTTCCAGGACATGGTGACGAGAATAGACGCAGTACAAGCTCGTGGAATGACTCTGGGATGACTCTAGCGTATGGTAATGCTCCCCTGGGTACACACCATCTTCGTGTACCTAGAGGACGTGTCGCCGGGAGGCGGGAAATGTCAACCGGTGACGGCGCAGTCGCCGCTGCATAAAATTATCCCGTTTCGTCTTTTAGCAGCTCCCCTTCGTCTCTTCCGCTCTCTATCTTACGTCACACGTGTTATTTGCATCTTATTGTCCGGATGACATCTGGCAGATTCTATAGATTATACGAGTCTCGATAGTCTATCGCAATTACTATAGTTAGACGTTGCTACTATACGAATATGAGGTGTTCGCGTCACTTAATCAATTTATTCAAAATTATTATAACATATATGTATGTTTGAAGTGTTCAAAACTAATGATCACTATTTTATCGTATAACTCAAAGAAGCGTGTTCTGTTTCCGCTCAAATGAATCGGGCTGGTTCTCATCCGAAACTGACGATCCGATTGAAATCTAAAAGTGACAATCAGTGGGTGCGATGACCATGTATGTCGGCGATTGAGCACTCCGACTTTCATCATACATAATAAATGTAGTCCTCGGTCTCTCCGACACAGATTGTCACTGTGACTATATAAATAAACTAGTATCAACAACTTATTTTCCTTAGTTCGAAAGTAGGTGGCTGGATTTGAATTTGGTTCCCTGAATTTTAATTATCCTTTTCAGAGTGACGTAACATTTATTTGAATCATATGCTTTTTGATAAATATATTTTAAAGGGATGGAATTCTTTAGATAACATATACCTCCAAGCCTCATCCTTTAGATATCTAATGCGAGTGAGGTTGTCTTTTAGACATTCTCGAGATAAATTGAGAAATTACGTCTGTCTAGGTCAGTGGTTAACTGGCATGATCATTTACCTGACTATATTTTATTCTGTTTATTTTGACACAATTTCGCGTACCAAACGATTCGAGAACGTTATCGGCTGACCGTTTGGCCGACAAAGGTGTCAGAGGCCGCATGCCACACGATAAAAACGTTATCTCCATTGTGAAGTGTCGAGCGATCGGAGTAAATTCCTGGATAAAGGAGATTTTTTTAATCTGCCAGGAGTTGAAAGAAGGGCGTGACCGAGAGAGAGGCGTGAATAATCCTCCTTTTTTAACAAAGACTTTCAAGAGCGTTTATCGACCTGATACTTGACAACCACCATCTACGTGTCTATTCAAATTTCCACATCTTTTCTTCATAACATTCAATTACATACTATTTCCATTCTTGAATGATTCTTGAACCTACAAAGAAACCTGTTTGCCCTCTTAATCGGTCAAATCCATGATTTAAAAAAAAAACTACTGTGCAAATAATTTATCTTTCTCTAAGATCATTTAAATCATTTTATATTAGATACAGTGCGCCATACATGCCAAATAGTATATTATGCAACTACTGCGTAAAGAGTAATTTTCACATTACACAGAGTATGAAATAAAGTACACTTTACGCACTGAAACTCGAACTTTACACATGAACTATACGCATAGTCGTGCATAAAATGTAGACAGTTTCCGATACAATAATAAGTTCAGGTGTTGACTGAAAAATTAAAAAATGTTAACTATCTATCAAGTAATTAGTTTCGCATAGTTATGAAAAAAAGCTGAAAAAATGTAAAGACTATACCGAAGCTATGCAATTAATCGTAATAGCGTGCAAGGAACATTGTCTAACCGTTAAAGCTTCTTTTCTATTCACGCTGCAGATTCGCTCGAGATGATAATCCTGATTATCATAGAAGATTGTTACGAGTCACGGACGAGCATCATCCTCAAATAATTCATTGCAAAAAGGTGATTTAGCTACGGTTCAGCTTGAACGAGGATAAAAAGCGAAACTGAAAGAACCTATCAGCAACTTAACGCACCTATGCAAAGTTAGCACGAGAGACACAACAGGTAAATCTCGGTATAGCTAGGAGTGAAATCTAAAAAAGTCATGAACTTTCGTGCTAAAATTAAATATCAACAAATGCATGCAGCCCTGGAATATTAGCATATGCAACGTTGTAGAACAACTAGGAAGAGTTTGCAAATGAATTTGCGAGAGATCAAATCCATATACTACACGTTGCTTTAGTTGAACTTTTTTTTATAGTTCAGTCATCAAAGCGTGTATTAAACTCCACCGATGTAACAACAACACGCGGAGAAGAGAAATCGAATCTATTCGATATTTGCCTTTCATGGTTCAATACTTTTCGACACATGAACACTATAGGTATACACGATCGTACAACCAATTCAAAAAGGACAGATTACTTGATGCTTACGAGACCCATGTATCTTTGCGAAATTGCAAGTAGATGCAATTTGTCAAACATCTAGACGCGGGAGCTGCACCGTAGTGAAATCAGTGGGCAACCCGTTATCGATAGGGCAACGATGATAGTGCTACGAAGGAGGAACGTTGCGCCAGAGTGGGCAGTGCACTTGTGCGTGCACCTGCTCTCGTCCATGTACATTGGTCTTTGAGCTGAGCAAGCGAGCAAGCAAGACACCCGACTTGACCAACCCAGCCATTTTCAGTTATGACGCGCCACCTACCCCATTTATCAAATAGTGCCACAGCCGAACATGCTAGATTTCTGATTATTATTAAATTATGCTTTTCGATACTCGAACAGATGTTACTACGCAAACTCCATGGTGTAGAACGGACGACCAACATGGTCAATGCCTACCTACGTACCTTCACTGTTCCAACCAAATGACTGACATGTCGTTTTTCAGGAAGCGATTAATCTCGCAGACAACCTCACGCCAAGCACGATGACCGCTCGTTTCTCTCAGGATTCCGATTCTATCATTATTTACGTTTTACGCTTCTTCCCTTCGGCAGTCTGTTCGCGTCCCTTGCGAATGTCACCGACCTCGGCGCTACGACGCGTCCGGAACGAGTTTCGAGCTGTCGAACTCGTAGCGGCAAATAGATTGATAAGGTACATTTTTATTGTTGACTTTTTTCGTTATCATTGTAGCTATGCAGAAATTGGTCTATAGTCGGTTCACGAGTTAAATGCTTTTTTTTTTAACTAAGACAATGAAGTCGACAACAAGCCACATATGGTTTTCCATAAAATTACTAAAGAGAGGAATATATTTGAATGGAGAATCACACATAAAAACTTTGTAACATCAATTTTATGCGAATCCAGGTATGATTTACCAGGGACTTTATTGTTTTCGACTTCAAAAAAATAGTATGTTGTATCGCAAGTGCAGAAAATAGGCGATGCCTGTTCAATGTGAAGTTTGCGACGCGAACCGAAGGAGAATGTTACAATCACACGAGTCAGATTAACGCCTATCTGCACTTGCCATACACAATATTTATTGTAATTCTTGTGAAGTAAAGTTGGTTTCGAGAAGCAGACGAATGCAATAGAAACGCCAGATGTCGCCGCTGACAATGTTCAACATTAAGTATTTTAAATGGTTGCGTGCGCGAACTTTTTTCCCTCACTTTTCAGAAATAGGGCACTTTACGTAATTTCCACAGGCTTCGAAAATCAAACTTTCCAAGCAGGT
Source organism: Cephus spinipes (assembly GCA_963971525.1). Lineage (NCBI taxonomy): Eukaryota > Metazoa > Arthropoda > Insecta > Hymenoptera > Cephidae > Cephus > Cephus spinipes. Next base: position 7,344,588 of record OZ020581.1, on the reverse strand, counting down.
ATTACAAAAAAAAATAAATTTTAGTCGTGGACCGACTATGTGTTATTTTCAATTCTTGTTTTATATATCGTGCGTTTCATGCATATTTATGCTTTATGTTTATTGAGCCCACGGCGTTTCTTCATTAGTTATTCGCAGTTATGTTGCTCTACTCATGGGTCTTGTGGTTACACGTGGCCACGCAAGCACGAATAGATACAGACAAGTTCGACGTGTTTCATGCTGTTGCAACTGTAGTTACATACTTACGCTTTCCGAACAATTCTTCTTTTTTCTTCATCTTTCAACGAATTTTGTCCTCCTTGGACGAGAAGTTCTGTATATTACCAAAATCTTACATTCTTTGCCGTGGCTGGTCAGCTTTGGGACTTCCCTTTAAACTTTAACTCACGAAAATTATAAATGACGACAATTTTATACATAATCATGATTGAATTTAGGTATATTTTTATATATTTGAATTCACATGACACTTTTCTAAGAAGAAATTAAAAATAAAAGACTTAAGCAATATACGAAATTTATACACATACACATTATGTATAGAGCTATTTAGGAGTTTTGCACCAACTATAGTTCAGCTCGTTTACCTAACTTGTATGGTAGAACTACCACAGGTTGTATAATATTCCTGGATAATTCCATATGCGAAACTGTTATATGCATCTTACTACATAATTACTTACTAATGAAAGCCAAATTATAAACTGTAAGACATGCATCTTCTGAATGAAAAATAATTGTTACTTTTCTATAATTCACCTATTTCTTCTGCAAATTAGAAAAGTAAGTGTTCCTAGTCCTGATCTCCTTAACATAACCTGTGTAAGCTAAGCCGTATCCATACACTGTCTCTATGTCTTTCGTCATGCACGATCCTTCGATCTCTTTCGTTTCGTTACACTTGTTACGCACTGCGTATGCCTATCAAACTCGATGATGAACTTTCGATCTTTCTCTACAAGTCGGTACAAGTAATTTGATCTATCGTCTACGCTATAGATATCAAGAACAAAAAACTTTAACAGGCTTACCATTAGGTAACTTTCTCACAACCGTTAGGGTTGTAGGGCCAGGAAAACCCGCGCTTGTAATTCATTTTATAGTTAGCGTGACGTATCCTCCGGAATATAATGACTCAAGAATAATACATCAAATCTACAAGTAGTTTTACCCCATTAAGAAGATATATCCAAGTTTGTTTGCATGTTTTTTTCATAGAATATTCTTTGTAATTTTTAATAAGATATTATTTGAAGACGAAACTTTCGATCTTCAAGCTGTTGAAAATGTTTATTAATGGTATGTTCACGAACAAATCAGTATCATATGATTTCGAAAGTCCCTTAAAATACAGACTGCAATTTTATACGTCAAATCATTACATCTCTCAACTTCTCCGAGAGCATATAAATTCTAAGAACCTTCTTAATATGACTAAAAGACAACTTCTGTCGCGGTAGATGTTTTAACACTCTAGTGCCTGAGTTTTTTCTAGTTGTACCGCAAAAAAAAACTGACTGTGATATATTCACTATGGAAGATAGGAGATATAACGAAAACAAATTTCTGATTATTTTCTTCTCGGATACTATTCTTCTGGTAAACTAGATCGGTGGCAAATAGGGGTGAACTATTGTCGTCAAGGGGTAGTTTTCTTTGCACTGACAACTTGAGAATTATTTTTGAATGTCCCATTCACATCTTGGGATCGCTGAGTAGTGAGTGAACATCTCAAACGAAGCGCATCTGATGTGGACTATCTCCATAACTAGCAGCGGTTAATTTTTGCGTTTGGAGATGGTCGTATCACACATTTTTTCAAAAACTTTTGTCAATAACCGGAGACAACTAGTTGAACAAAATCTTTTAAAATGCAAGCGGAAAATATAATCTTTTACTTTTTACCCGATTTTGGGTCTTTGGAAACGTTGTCACGACTTAAGGGTGCGATATCAGATCATGTCCATTTTTTACAACTAGGATATACCGTTATCTTTAAAATGAACCCAAGTCCGCTTCGATTTGTCAATTTTGGAATAAGTCATATATTTTCAAAGTTACGAGGACATATATGTCCCACCAGACATCACAGGGATAAAAAGTGACTTTTGAACAGTATGCGTCGCTTGAGTTGTTATTGCAATTGAAATAAATATTCCCTACTCATTATATCAAACGACCTGCCAATCTGACGAATATCTTCCGCACCGTTCTTGAATAATAAGTACATTAGATACCAGCAATGGTGCCATCTAATTCCAATAGGAAAAACCAATGTCGTCAAACCACATTCTCTTAATCAGAACGAGTACGTTATATACGGAGGTATTAGAAATGAAAATAGAAAGATGAAAATCAGAAGAAACGGGTAGTATGCCAGAAATCACCTTCCTTAGTTTATTACCTCAGGTTACGCATATTGATATCTCGACAAGCACCTAACACGGTAAGCAATTGACACGGTAAATGGGCCATTACCCATAATAGCGCAATTAGCCGCATCAATTATAGAAAGACCAATCAAAACTATTTTCTCAAACAATACTATGGTAACATTGATGATCCGTATAACTCTAGTGATTCCATTCTGGATCGTAAATTCATGAGCTTGCTCGATCCTTTTGATTGTGAGTTCATACCATATTTCTCCTCTTCACGTTGCTCTTTCTATTGTTACTCCGGCAGATACGTAGGTTGTACGTCATGCGCGTAGGTAGAGTCACACATTGACACGCTCTCCGTTCGCTTCATATTCGAGGAGTTATGTCAGTTTTTAGTGCTCCTTGCCTGGTTTAACGGCTACTTAACTCGCAGACCGGAACGTGATTCAATGCTTTTCGTGTATCCACACAACAGGGTGCCGTTTCTTGCGGCCGGGATTACACAAGAGCATCTCGACTCTTGCAACCAGAGCGTACTACAGTCGACCTTGTGGTCACACAAGATTTGACTTACATACGTTCCATAATACTTGGAATCGTTCATCGTTCAAACGTTGAAATTTCTATTATCGGAAATACTTTATATGTATTTCATTTAAACAAGAGTGTGTTCTTAACTGCATTACCAGGGATTTCAATCGTTCGAAACTGCTACTAACGAACTATTTTCCAATGCCTTTGATAAACAAAGCAACGTCAACTCGAACAATGTGTCAAGATTCATTTTTTACATGCTGATGTATTCTTTTTAGATTTTATACTCGACACTGATTTTGTTTACGATCAAAGGATACAAATTGAGTTTCCGAAATCTACATTTTCAATTGTTGTAAAATTACGAGAGTTAATTGTCATTTGTTAAATAGATATCTGTTTTTGCGACACTGTACGGAAAGTTCACAGTTTGTGCACCATAAAGTAAGCACAAAATGGTCCATTCTTGAAAATTTATTAAACAGGAATATAGAAGGCTTGGAGAGTTTCTGTCATGTATCCTAGGTTTATTAATTCCTCGGGCTCAAATGACGTTCCCGGCACGTTATGTGTTCCTTATGCCAAAATACAATGACAATTTAATCATACGCCAAAGAGTTAATTAAAATATAGACATAAAGATGTCGTAGGAATCCTTTTCTCTTAAACATCTTAAAAGTAAAACAAAAAGGCAAACAAAATGAATATCAATTTTGAAAATGAGGATTTTCTCTAAAATTGTTCCAACAAGCAAAGAAATATCATCAATTCACTTCCTTCCCTTGGTAGCATCGCGCTTCAATTTATTTGCGATTCCTACAAATAATTTGAAAGATATTTCATAGGTAAATCCCGCATGAACAACAATAATAATTTTATTATTCAAACTCACAATAAATGGTTATAAAAATGACGATCATACGGCCGGTTTAAATCGATCGACGTCGTAAAGCTACAGATCGATTTAAGTACCAAACGGGTCCGTTACATTATTCTCGGTCCCGTTCCGTCAACAAATGTTGTTGTTTTTTCTCTATTTATCTCACTCTTTCTCTCTCCCACACAGAACAATGTTCCGGTCGAGCACTCTACTCGAAAGCAGTATCCACAGGTTGGATCGAATCTGTGCCGCAAAGGCATTTGAGGAATTCCCGAGCGTGGCGACCTCAGAAGGTCTCTGAGGATGCAGGGCATATGTGTAGAGCATACAGAGCGCGCCAAGACCTCTGTATTAGATTGTGTAGACAGTATTCTAATGCGGGGGCTGTTTAGCCCGGAGTTAAGGCTTAACACAGAGCGCACAGCATTTCTATGCGTTCAGCATACTCACCCCAGATCCCGCGATATTATCTTCGGTTAATACACATATATTTATCACTTGGTCAGTAGCCGAGAATGTTTTGTCCAGTCACTGAGATCACTCTAGCAGAGGATGAAACCGCGCAGGGACCAAACGGTCCATTCTTTGTTCCCTATCTGGACAGAGTGAATACGGAAGTACTAATTCATTTCTTGTAAATTAGAATCGAGAGGAAGGTGAAGTAAATTATATCCTTAACGGGATTCAAGACGTATACAAGCCGTTGAACCCTGAACCGTAGATCGATAACGCGAATACGTGACAAAGAACGATCATTAACTCATCCGGTATCTCTCGGCGATGCATTTATTAGCCTCCTTTACAAAATGTTATCGTATCGCAGTGCCTTCTCATACAAATTGCGCTTATCAGCCATTTCTTTCCAGTATGTATTACGTTATAGAGTGCTCTCATAAAGCTACCAAATGCGTTCTCTCGGTTCGCGATGCACGCCAATCAATATTTCTTCGGTGGAATAGAAATGTCAACGAGGCACATACGTAGGCGCGTTAGAACATGACGATTAATCACCCTGTCAATTTTGACCAGGTAACCCTCTACCAAAAGGGGATACCCATGTCCTCACAATAGGCTCGGGTCAAAATGTAAGAAACGTAACGCGCAACCAGTGAGCGACAACCTGTATTTAGGCACGCGAGATCAAGTGGGCTACATTAGTCACTGACTACACCGGCCTGAATAAGTCTCAATTACATGTTCGTCGCTTGCGATTCAATCTCCCTGATAAGAACGGGATAAGTTCTCGATCATTGGCCCGACACCGACAATGAGGATGACTTTTCTTCCCTTGACTTTTTCCCTTTTTTTTCTCTATCGATCCTTTTTTATTTTTTTAACCAGCACGTCTTTGATTTTCATCGGCAAAGGAGTCACACCGGTGTTGCTGTCCATTTCGATCAGATTCAAGCGGTACTCTCATCATCGTCAGCGCCGAATTAACGCACTATCGTGCTGCTGCACTGGACGACTCTTTGAGTCTCACTAGTCAAGGGAGCTATTAAAATTATAATAGGCGGAATAAACAATCGGCGCGGTCGTCATTGTTCTTTTGTTCTTAGCCAGAACATAGTCGTTATTCATTACTCAGCCGCAGCTAAGGACTTTCGAGTTAACAGCTGAGCCCGCCAGCCCTCTGGCGCGTATGCAAGTAAGTGCTCGTCTCCTCCTAGCTCATAATTACCAGTTCCACGCTCACTACGCTCCTGGTGTGTCTACCCTATATCCTATATCTTCTCACGAGCGTTCCCGCAGCCTGTCTTCTCTTTTTGGAAGAGTTTTTCACGAACAGGCACGCCAGACCAGTAGTGAAGAAGGAAGTAAGTGTTGAACAACGTTATACACACCATGCAACTATAAAGCTTTACGACCTATATTATAATAAGAGTTTTAATTTGAGCTATGCTTAAGCTTCTTATAAGCAGGTACACTGGCCTTACGATTGACGGAATTAACGTTTAACGTTAAGCGCGATACGGTTTCTTATACAGATTCGAATCACATAGTATGCATCGATTTGATCCATCATTGTCTGTATAATTAATTATAGTTTTCACATCTTTTCGTCGTGGCGACATATCTTCCCCTCTTTGCTCTTATGCTCCAGCATCGGGGTCACGTGTGCGCTTGCGAAACATTATGTGGAATTAATTAAATGGCAGCTTTATGGCGGTGCAACGGAGTCATGGAATGGCCTGACGCCCACGATGCTGGCCCTGCCCGCTGAGTTCGATATGAGACGCGTTATGGGAATAAGACCTGCCTAGTTACGATGGGATATGTGTGCCATATTGCGACACCACTACAGTCGCAACTTTGTCCATGAACGCCATTATGAGATCGTTCATTTTCCATTGAAGGTCCAACCGTAGAGCTTATCTATATATAATCCTTGGATTCAGGACGTAGCATGTAACTACGCGAAACGAATGGAAAATCTTCAGGAGATTTAGATCACAGTTTAAATTTAGTCGCAAAATTAAATTTATATGGCACAGCAAATGATGCATGAATAATATTCCAGTCAAGTAATGCAAGCCTGAAAGTAGTACGTCAGCATCCACTGGGTATGATCTATATAAGTATCAAGTCTCAGGGATCGATGAAAAATGGTTACCTATTACCAAATATTCGATTCTGCTTAATTCGAGTTTGCTCGAGGATCGAGGCAATCCACCGGAAAGGTGAAGGGAGGTAGAGAGAAGAAGACTTATTAAGCAAAGTGATGAGGCACATTCCAATGTATCGGCCACTGTGGGCCGTGGACCTCCAATGAAACTTGAAGACGGTGGCCGCGAGGAGAAGAGGTAGAATAGCCGTCGTTATCATTCGATTAGTTTCGATCGGACCTTCTTTTAATAAATTGTAACTTACTATCTCCCTCACGTTTACCAGTTTATGGTTCCATCCCATCCTAGTCCAGATGTCGAGTTCAGTTACGATACAAAGAAACGTTAATGATCTTCAATAAAGTTCCTACCATTTACAACAGAAACAGTTCCTTATTTCGGATGTATAAGGAAGCTCCGAAGTAAGAAGCGCACGTAGATTGCAGAATCAAAAAGATCAGCCATGTAAATCGTAGCTCGGAGGATGGAGAATCGAAAGAACTTCGTCTTGGAAGCAAATCGATCTTGCTTGCAAATGCTTAACATTCCAAGATCGAGAAGTGATTGACAGGAAGGTTTCTGCTAGGTGACGGTGTCGCTCTGTCGGCCACTGGCACGATTGAGGTGTCCGCCAGTGACAAGTGTCGCTCCTGACACCCGCTCACCGCACAATCTTCTGCCGAACTTGGTAGTCGAGGAGCGTCGAGTCGCATGCTGATTGCTTGACGCTTCGAGACGCGAGTGTTTTACGGCACCTTCGCAGAATGGCGATCGTAACGACTTCGAGATCCGTAAGTCACGCTACGTCGCCGCGTGAATCACTCCTATTCGATCTGCATCTTTTCGGGAGCAACAGGCCACGTGACATGTTACCATCCATCACGACCTGAATTAAAAAAACTCCTGACACGTTGTGTCGTCTACAGAGAACCGTTCGACAGTGTGGTAGACTTCCGGTTGGAGCCTCCACTTACGGCTCCACGTAACCTCTGATCGATCCAATGAAATCGGTGGACGATCGCGAGTGTGACACGAATCAGCAATCAGGAGTGCCTTGGTTATTCTGACAATGGACACAAGGGTAGGTGGGTACTTGTGGGTCACCTAATGCGGACCACAACGGTGCAAAGTCGTGTCTGCTCTGTCGAGATCGAAAGGTGTAAAGGATCTTTATACGAAGGTAAGCACAGATCGGCTCGATTCGAAACGATCGGCCTGCGGGACGTTCTAACGTAGAAGATCCATATGGACCAACCAGTAGGTAGATACGTGTAGATCCTGAGGTGCGATGAAGCCTACGGACTTAGCAGGCAATCGGGTGTATCGTAGAGAGCTTCATTATGGGATTAGCCGCAAAGACACCTGACGTGCTATGCATTGTGCGGGCATTTTACAGGTGACTTCACCTTCTGTGGTCCCGGCTTACCCTCGTGGTACCCGATGCGGCCGCGTTCACGATCTTGCCGTGAAGCCACAGATTGTTCGGCACGATAAGCATTGTCCACGGGCGTTACCGGTACTCGTAATCGGCGTCTTCCCACTTCCAAGGATTATTCGAGCATTCAAATTAAGAGTGAGATACCTATAGCTTGTAAGCACACCGCGACAAAGTCGCCGGGAGTGACGTGTCTGGATGCTTCCGTGTGGATTAATAGATTTGAATATTTTGGTTGCTAGGTATCTAAACGACATTCAATTTTTTCCCACCGAGATTTCCGCTGCGTAATATCTAGAATTCACTTCACCACCTCAGAAGTTATTTAGGTATAGCGCGCGATACGAGTAAGCGATCGAAAAGTAGCAATGAGCTGTAAGCAGAGGGTTTATCCGTGCCAATGATAGGAGTAGGTACCAGGGTGAGAAGTGGAAATGGTGATGGGAAGCAAAGAAGCGGAGAGAAGAGAAGCAAGAGTGGATAAGCTAGAAACTCTCGGAGTCTCAACTAACGAACAGGCTCCCTGATACGGGATCTCCGCTTCGTCGGAATGTTTCGTTTGCCATCGAGCATCGCATCTCCCATTAGCATTCGAGTCCGCGAGAGTCGGACTCTCTCGCCTTGCCTGGTGCGACATTTTCTGTTAGATTCGATACTGGCAACCCGTCCGATTCGATCGAGACCCCAGACAACCGATCTGCGCTACGCATCTATCCATGGCGATAATTTATCCTGAGCTTCGTGATCGCAGCACGTTCGGAGCTGGAGAAGTCACGGTAGCCACGTATCTCTAATGAGTAATAGTGACGAGGAAGAGCAGCACGATAACGACGATCGGAGCATCCGACGACGTCGAGGTTCGCCATCTTCACCATGAGGTAGGTCAACGTCCCTGCAGTTCTTCTGCGAGATTCTTATTTTAATTCATCAGGCCACCGAAGTCACTGCCGGCGCTGGTGACCATGAAGAAACGAACATATTAAGAATCAAGTTCTGCCATGTGACATATTACCACCCACGTGAGTTCATATATGCATAAATAGCTAGATGATAAGAGAGCTTAAATGTAAGAGGAAGGAGTACAGGAGTTGGGTCTAGTCTAGGAATCGTTCTTATGAATCGACCAATCGATGGATGCAAGATCAGTTGGCTTCGAGTATACCGAAGTAAAAGTGGGGGATGTAAGCGGAACTCAGCTGGACTATCTAAACGCTGAGACCTTATCGAATGCAGGTTATCCGAAGGATGAACTCAGGGTGTGGCGGATGCATTATGGATAAACCACCCCGTATTTACGAAGCATAATGTTGCACCAACTGGGATCCGTGCTAGGTATCTTATATTATGTTTTATGCGCACGCTTATGAGTTCTCTCGGTCGCATATGTACATAGACTAGATACATAGGGATAGTCTGACTATGCTTTGCCGTAGATACGGTCATGCTATTCGGAATAATACCAAGACGCCCATTGGCTGTGCTCCATTTGCATAATAGGATTATTTTTAAACGCTTTTAAATTGGTCTATTTAATGGCACTCTGCTTACTTCCTCCTCTCGTCCCGCTTCGAGATAACATCCTTATAAATACAGCTTATGAAACAGAAGTGCTAACCTTTTATTATAGTTTTTTTTCCAACACTTTTTCAGCTTTTTTAATTCTTTTTTTTCTCTTTTTCTCCTCTCTTTCTTTCTTCATACTCTAGCTTCCGTGCCTTCACTAGTCGTCCCTCTAAAATGACGAGAATCCTTGTCGTAGTTATTGATCGCTCGATTATACGTCAGATATTCTCGGAACGTTATGCACCGTTACAGATCGCTTGCGATTTAAAAATAACCGTGACATCCATCGCCACGATAACTGTAACGGATATTGTAACAAAAACACTACGGGACGATAACGAGCACGGCCCATGGCGGCTAGATCCTAAAAGTCGTTCCACTGGTAGGATATCTATAGTCGTCAGGTGCACTGAACTTCGTTTAAAAAAGAAATTACTTATTCTTGTTACCAATTGTAAGTAAAATAATTTTACAAAAAGAAATAGCAACGATTTCGGTAAATTATATAATGTAATTGGATATCGCAAACATTTTTAAAATTTTGACAATAATTTTTTTTCAATGTACGGTATACAATATTGCAAGCATCTGTTACCTATACTAATACCAATACTGTGTTTATTTAGTAAAATATATTTTTAAAATTGCTTATTGCAGTTTGGTACAAGTATGGTGCAATGATGGAGGTAAGCGTATCAAGTTTTTAAATATTTTCTGCAGAATAGAGGTGCAGTGATCGAAATAACTATACTGTTGAAATTTTATTCAAAAGCAGTCACTACAAATACACACCATTGTTATTCACAACCAATAGTGCATGAAAATCGCTTATTATTTCGCGAGGAGACCATTGTTTCCCTGAGAACCATGCAGCTCTGAGTCACTTCTTAGATTTGTTGAAAAAAAACAGACCACTTTTGAAATGCTTGACTAGTCCCAACATTTTTCTGTAATTCATTTTGTATACCACAAAGGTATAATAGAATTACACTCAGTCTCTGGAAATACGAAGAACTATATCTTCTATCGGAGAGGACAATGGGCTCTTAAATAAAGAGTTCTTCATGGGATATATAACCTGCATTTTTTTATCACAGACATTTCGTTTGTCATCTACAAGTTACGTCGAAGGTTTTTGCAATTTAAAACTATGATTTATAATTATATCCTAGAGATAGATACAAAAAATTTGTATAGACAGTGACCAGTTAAACCACAAAATTGAATCATCTCAACGCTGTTGTTCAGCTATTCTATGTGTGCACACGTACACGGAGTGGTAACGTCAAAAGCGAGGAAACGTCATTTTTATTATTCTTCTACGTTTTTCATTAATTCGTTTAATTATTAGTTCAGCCACCTTCCATATACATATAATATCAGATATGGAATACGGGTCTTCTGCGTTTAAGTGTATCAAATACTCTAATTCGAAGAAAAATGTACAAAAATGAGGCTACCGTGATATTTTAAAAGGTAAAAAATGTCGTTCTTAACATTGTATTTTTGAGGATATTCAAACTTTTTTCGCACCTAAATCTAAAAGAGTTGTCAGTCCTATCATATAACGAAGCTGGCTCATCAAAGATTTTGATAAATCATGTACAGATGAACGAGGAAAAAACAATTGAAATTATGTTTTTTCGTTTTCAACGTCATCATTCTGTGTTGGTGTGCACACGGAATAACTGAACAGCAGCCTTAACAAATATATAAACATTTTCTTATTAAAGCAAATGCTCAAAATATCACTTATGTAGAATCTTATTTAGTTCCATAATGATTAGCATGGAATTCAAGTTTTTTTTTTTCCAAAATCCTGTAATCCTCATAAGAACGATTAAGAGTATGATGAAAAGTACTAACGAATTTTCATTAATTTTAACGATCTACTATTCTTTACATGCATACATACACATATGTTCATATTTAAGCATGCATTTCAAATGTACACGCAAATGAAAATTTCAGCAGAAATCAGCGTCCAGTGAAATTGATGGCTCTGATAGAATGCACGTGCACAGCAATACATTCTAGATAATGGATCTGTGTACATACGCACATAGCCAATAACAATGTGTTACTTTTTTTCCCAACTTTAAACTACTTTTCAATTTTTCATCAAGTAATCAATAATGCATTTTTCTAGAAATTATCTTCTTCTTCTTAAGTTTCCCTATTAAAAAGGTTGTTGATAATTTTGTTCGTAGTAAACTTCTATCAGTTTTCATGGACACATAAGATACTGAACGTCGCTGTAGTCATGCCCACGATTATCAGTAACGATCGTAAGTATAGCATAGTACCGACTGTGCTGCCATGATTAAATTTAGCACAGCTACTTCGAAGCTTATTGCTCGTAAACATTACGATTATCATTGATTATCTCTACGTTTAAACATATAGTAAAGTTTCAACCTTGAGGCTAAGGCCATTGGAAAATCCCAATTTTCTTCCTGCATTTATCATTTATTATAGTATAAATAGATGAATTTTATCGTAACTTTAGAGGAGCTAATTTTTCCGCTAAATTTAATTATCAGTTTACCTACTGCAGACTTATCGCGAAGGTGCGAAGTAGTAATGTAAATCCCGCATAGTTCTATAATGTTCTAAGTGGCATTTTATGCTATTACTTACTAACTCTTCAAGGTAATATAATGTATATGAGCTAACGATTTTTTTTACATTTAATGTACCTACCCCCAAGAAATAGGTTTCATGATAACCGTGTAATAAATTAAGAAAAGAAACTATTGGAGTATTTATATTTTGCTACTGCCGCCTAAGTGAATGTTCTCGCCATCTATAATACATACTCTGAGGTTTGTTGTGAATTACCGATTCGCTCGGGTAACTGACCAATCAGTTACGCATTTATGATACAATATCATTTTATACTATAATATATTATTATTATACTCATGATGACAAAGAAATAGCTTATTTATCATATAAAGTACAACGAAATAATTCATGTGCTGAAAATTTTCTTAACATTTTTGAAATTTTATAAAATTTATGATTAAAACTAGTATGACGGGTAATTAATTTAATAAGTTATTCAAATTCAAATTATTATTATGACATACAATATCTTGTATGTTTTTGATATAAAGTGATATCCAAAAGATTTTTATTTATCTATCTCATAAGAAACAGAATATTCTTATATTTGTAGAATTAGGCGTACTCATTATTAGGAAATTAATATGAGTGTTAAGTATTTTATGTAGTAAACAGATAACATTCTTGTATAATAACTGATGGGATGTAATATGTCGGTCTGATCTTAAAATAAAAATTCTTTACCTACAGCATAGATAATATAACTGATATACTAATTACTTAATAAGCATCTGTTCCGCTGTCCATGATTACATTCAGTGATTATGCTTGCATGATTTTTATTGTCAACTTCCCGCCGACCATGTCCTAGCGGTGAAAGACTAATAATAATCATTAGCAATTATAAGTAATTACACGATATTCTCCAAAGGACAGCTTTAGCAACCCAACCCAACCTGACCAAGATCAAGTAGAGCTGAACTCTTCGTAATAAAGAATCACTTGAAATTTCCAATGTTCATCTGAAATCTTAATTTTCGTAACTACAGTATTTTCTCATATAAACTTACACGTTAAAAAGTCGATATTTTTCCAGGTGAAGTAGACGAACTATCAGCTTAGACGAATATTAAGATTTTATTTGATTGACACAAATTTCACATTGAACAGTTCATTAAAGTTTATTGAACCCGTTACCATTTTAACAAGCATATTACAATTTGATAAAAATACACATACTTCTAAGTATTACCAGTTTTAATAATCGTCAAGTCAAGTAGTTCCAAAAGAAAATTAAAAGTTATCGCTTGCATGTGTTACTCGTGACAAGTAAAGTGCGATCCGTCGTAATGTTCGACCGGTCTGGTAAGTGTCCTACAATGTTCTGACTTCTGAGAGAATGAAAAAAGAAGAACATTTAGTAGAGTCTAAGGTCTGATGGAATAAAGTCCAGTCTAAGAAGATTGAAAAATAAACCAATTGATTTCAACTTAAAGGATATATTACCAAGCAATATTCAATTAACAGGTGAAAGTCTGTTTGATTGTTCGTAAATAGTAATACTAATACTATGTATAAATTATAGTAGTAGTGATACTTATACTCTCATATACTTATACCGATTTTCAGTATATCTAAATCTTGAATAATATAATTTTTCTACTGAACTTTGGTATTTTGTGCAAAAAGACAAAATTCATTCTTATTATTGATACTTTTATTTAACGATTCCGTTATTAGCTTAAACCTTGACGCAGAACAGTCAGGAATCATTTTTCGTTAATTTATATATACCATAATATATTTTATCTACCAGTCATCAATGAGTTTTTGAAGTTGAATCAATGGCACGGTCACGTTTCAATCGAGCTGCGCTATCGTAATTGCCGTTTCTTGGCTTTCCTTGACCGTTTGAGCTTCTTTCACGGATCTTAACAACGTCGTATTTCTCCGCCATGGATAGTAACCAGATATAAGAATAAAGAAGAGGGTCGACTTGATCAGCAGCATCCTTCAAGGTCTCCTCGAATTCCAATCGAGTCTCACCTTTGTCACCAATTTCCGTACGGATACCATTCAACGCATTCACCATTAGAGTGCTCACTGTTTTCTCTCTCATCATCCAAATTCCAAAGCTGGTTAAAATGGCCTCCATGATACCAAGGTCCAGATTTACCTGGATAGTTCATTAAAATTTAGTTTACGTACTTCTAAATACTACGTCATAAAATTTCGTGTTATACCTTGTAGCTGACTGGCTCGTTGAAATTATTTAGTCTTTTATGCATCTTCAGTGCAACGAGCAACTTTGAATATGCTTGAACTCGAGCCAGATCTCCGCTGATAGTAACGAAGTAGTTATCATAATCGAACTCAGCTAGTAGCGTACCGTTGGTTGCCTCGAAACGAAACCAGATCTGTGGCTCCCTCTTTCGTTTGCGATCCAAATCATTTCTGATGACTCTCAGACCCGGAAACATGCCTGGAGTGTTGTACAGCATGAGACGAAGTGAATTCTTGAAACGTTTGTGGATCGAACCAGCTTTGTTATCAGGTTCGAAAGGATTGAAACCAAACTGACACAACTTCCGGCGTACTTCTCGAACCTATGTAGAAAACGGTTCACACTTACTGACCAACATATAAAAAGATATTTAATAGCTTAAACGCAGAAAACTGAATAAATATATATTACCTGGTAATAATTTTTTTTTGGTCGAATTGAAAGAATCCCGTTGTTGTCCAAATATTTTATCATATCTGGATTTGGAACAACGCTTCCATTTTTATGTGGATCCTTGGCTGAACAATGATAGTTTTTCGTTATGGGATCATCAAATTCGTGGATTTCAAATCTATCAAAATCCTCTGAGTTTTCCATATCAGTTACCACAGATGTAGGTGCAATAGTAACATCTGCATAGTCCTCAGCTTGATTTTCTGCAAGTATTTCTGAAATAGGATAAAATTTGAAAATCTCATATTAATTAATTATATCGATTCAACTTCAGATTTTACATAATAGATTATATGAGTATATCCTAAACGATATTAAAATACTAATATATTTATAATTTCGTTTAAGTGGAGTTACTATAGATAAATAAATTACACTTGTGTATAATCTAGAACTTTATTGAATGAGTCGGTTTTATCAAAACATACAGAACAGTAGGATATAATGTTACTTAGAAAATAATTTTGAACTTGTAACATTTTCAATGCCTAATCTTGGCAAAATGGAATCTGCAGTAATTAAAAATCCTTTAGACCCAATTAAATGAAGTTCCATTAGAATTCGATCGTGCAAACCAGGCATAAAACTTTCTAGAATATTCCGAGTAACCTCCGACAAAGTAATCCTAATTCGATCATTAGACGTGACAAATGTGCGAAGGCCATTAAGTATCGTCTCCACATAATAATTAATATTGAACTCTCGCAAATAAGGTAGCATCACTACCAAAATTCTTTCGATACAGTAAAGATCCACCAATATCTTCGCTGTAGTTGGATCACGCCATTTGAGTGACTTAACGTGAAAGTAAATATTGGTAAGCAACCTATTGATTATTGTCATATTTTGTAAATTCGCATAAAATACGAGGACGTTTCGTGAATAATCGTAAATTATCCTTTCCCCGTGGCTTTGATCACGAAAGTTAAACCATACGAATGGCTGTTCCTGCTCACACTCGCAGTTGCTGCGGCCATACTTGAAGATCCCAAAGATATACGGGGTGACGTACATGAACTTGCGAAAACTTTGATTCAGCTTATCGATAGTACTGCCATTCTCTATGACCGCAAAGGGGTCAAAACCGGATCGGCACAAGAATCTTCGGAATCGTTTCATGTGGGAAAGGTCCATAGGAATATGACTTCTTATGATGCTTCTATCATATATTGATTCAAGCTCTGGATTAATTTTTACATTGTTGTCCCTTTCTGTAGGATGGCAATGGTATTGGTATCCATTTTCGTATTCAGTGACAGTTTTAGTTAGTTCCACCGCCAGACCTAGAGCAGACAATATTGTTTTCTCTAAATATCGAATTTAAGAATATTCTAATTGCATTACTTTAAAATCTGTATAATATCTGATAAAAAAATAAATCCAAATGTTAGATATTGAATAATCCATTAGCTGTAGTATCTTTCGACAATAAATAATAACATTCATCGGTAGAAGGGAGTGAAGGCTTTAAGAAAAAATTATGAATTAAAGGACAATCATCTAGAAGATGATATCGCAGGAGTTTTATTATTCATTGTGAATAGATTGCTCTTCGATAAAAATCTTTGAAATCTTCAATGATGCGATCCACTGCTTCTTGAGCGACGTGTGCCAAGACACCCGTCTAGGGGCCTTTGATGAATTGTGATAGGAACTTTTGTGCCACCACACCCGTTGCAGCTCCCATGGTAGTCCCAGCAGTAACATTGATACCGCTATTATCTTGTTTGTCCAAATGAGCAAAAACTAGTTATTGTTCTACACATCTTTGTAAATATAATGAAAAAGACTGAAATTATGAACTATTGTCAACTAAATGAAATAATTACACTAGTATTAAAAATGCAATCTGTTTCAATAACCCTTTTATACTGCTCTAATAATGATCTCCGTAAGTAACAACGTTTCGAAGTATTATCCTCAGAATTTCTCCTAATGAAATAAATTGATGTCTCCTCACATTTTATCCCGATTGATTTAATCGTTTTTTTTTTTTTCATTGTTTCCACAAAATGTTGCGTGCTTATATAGATACACACTGGCCTCTTTTTTTCGATGCTGGATGCATATGTTACTCCCGCATGTATCCTACAGTACCTAGCAATTACAGTACTTTGCTAATCTGCTATTCATTAATTTCTTAAATTTACAGTGTTCTGAATGATATTACGATAGCATCACTTAGCGCCGTCGATGCTAGCTTCCGTAAGCCGTTATTCCTATAATTCTCGTGATTGTCGAATACATTTTGTGCATCTGCCACGATCTGCAGATATACTCAAAACAATAAGAAGAGAAGAAAACTTTGCACTTGGAGATGGTTTCTGAAGAAACAAAATATGGATTATTATTCAGTGAACAGTAAAGAAATTTAAAAATGTTGTGCGTAATATTAAAAAGGATAGTTACATTCAGGATGCAAAATAAAACATTACCTTGTTATCTACGGAACCTGATCTACACATATATTACGCATCGTTAACATTGATGGTGGCATAGAAATGCTTCATTTAAGCTCTGTTCTTTTTCAATGTATTGCGGAATGAAAATATAGGGTTGAACAGGTTTGACATTTGTCACTAGCCTGCCTGCCGTAAGTTTTACTAAATTTTCTACAGGCGCCGTTCTCAAATCGAAATTACTAAACGTGTTTTACATTCATACTAAAATATATTCAAATTTCTTACTTTTATGTAACTTTCAAACAAACTGGTTCAATGATTCATTCGGGATTTTAAAATTAAAAATACACATAAAGAAGTTCTCGAATGTTATAAATTTGAGCATCATTTCGAAATTGGAAACGATGGACATTTGTAAATTTTGCATAATCGTCTATAACTGTCCAAACTTTTCATTCTTTCACCTTTTTTCATTCATTGTGTACACGTTTGCGTGCAATATTTTTGTTCTACCTGTCCAGTGACAACGAATAAAATATTAAAATATTAATAATATTTCTAAAGAATAGAATATTCCCGCCATGATTCTCGCCAAAATTGGTAATTTTGCCTATTCCAATATATTTGCACGGCAAATATTCAGTATAGTAACTAATAAGTAATAACTATTGTAAACATAAATCTTTATGCTACTAAATAAGTTGTTATACTGCCGATATACCTAAGTAATCCACAGATCAATATACCTAATGATTGCCATTAATGAAACACATTTTTATTTAGTTGATTACTTTGAATTTTTGAATTTTTATAACAAATCGGCATTCGACGGCTCAGAAACTCCTCTGCTACAAATTTTCATGAAAAGCTGTCAATTTATTGACTTCTTCTCTTCATAACGTGTATACACGTCATAAACAGTCAAGGAGTTAAATACACTTACGGAGAGTAAATCTATAAAACCGGGTTTAAGCTACTCAATATATGTATATAGGTAAAAAAATCAATAGAAAATCATCGTATAAACCTAGATGTATGAGTACCATAAGAACCTTTTAAACTAATGTAAGTCACAAAATAACATAACAAATTGAAGCGAAGGAGTCCTTGCGTGCCAGAAGAAATAACCGTGTGATTTGTAAAGTGTTAAAAATCCTATTATATGTCACGTTCAATTTCGCACAGCCCTGAACCAATATTGAAATATAGAATAAAGCGATATAAAATTTACCGTATTGATATACATAAATAAAATCTGCTATCGCGTCAAAATGCACTTCACGCATATCGTGTTCATGTCGATCACAGTACATATATCACTATGCATGCACGCCAAACTATTTTGCATTGGAATGGTGTATCGAATCGATCTAGATTGCATTTGCTTCCATGACTCGCGCACGCTTATCAATACATCTATGCAATACGAACTTGTGATATAAAGTAAAAGGAAATGCATAATAATGGCAAAAACATAAGATTACCTTACATTAACAAGTTCCACTTATGAACGTGTAACTATTTATCATCCAGTAGAATAAGTTTAATAACGCATTGTACAAACGAAATTAATTTTATCATTCTTAACAATGAGCTTGGTACCATTAACCCTCCAATACTTGTATGGGGACCTAATAACTCCAGATCTTTCTTTTCTCTCTGGCAATGCATGAGAATTTTCTTCCAGATTTATGATACAGAAACTATAATTTATTTTCATCTTGTAACGCTCCGTTACCGGCGGACGGCATTCCTATTGTAAATCTATCGCTTGTAAAAGTCTGTAGCTAAAATTAGATGTGACGATTGTCGAAGAACTATCCCCTCCTCTTTGTGTCAGGTCTCCGTTTCCTTGGAAGTTTCCTGCCAATTTCTGGGTGGCCATTTTTGCCTTCGACTTTCCAAAAAATTTCGAAAGTATTTTTTGTATGATGTAAATAAGATTTTCAAATGGACCATTTTCGTGGTACATTATCTGCAATGCTGTTCTTGACGTATTTATAATTAACAGTAATATACAAATTTTAGCGAATATTTTTCTTCAACATTTCCCTAACATTTTCAAATGAATATTAAACCTTAGTTCAAGTTTTACACATTTTGCGTCTTTCATCTCAGGTATAACATTTTTCCTTGTTCCTTTGAATTTTTATAAATTCAGGATTATTATCTTTTATACTATAATAAATGTAGCTTTTTCAATCTAGAGAATATATCAATTCAATTTTCGCCTCAACACTGGGATGCTTATCCGGGTCCATATTAATTGGATCATCTTTGGCAACTAGAACCGCTACAGACAATGCTGAGAAAATTTCTACAAAGAATTACGAATAATATTGTATATAGCAGCTATAACTTATTTAAATACTCAATATGTATCTGAAGATTAATAAAATAGTTATATAATATAGTTATAATAATAATTCCTATTACTTAAGGCAACACTCAACAACTATAAGACTTTCAAAAGAGTATAGTACATTTAATTGAACTATTATCAACTTTGAATTGACCGATTGAATTCTACACATTTCGAACTTCATTTATTACATGTAGAATGTTTCACCATCCATCAAATATCTTTCATCTGATTATATCAAAGAGAGTATCTATAGCTGATTGTAGACCCTCTTTAATGACTTTAGTCACAGTGCTGCAAAAAAATGGTATTTATTAACGCATCAGCCATTCTTCCCAAAAATGCACCAGTATCCGTGTCAGTATCTATTGTTAGTCCTATAGCACCTTGCACAAAGCTTCGAACAAAACGATTTTTTAACACGTTCGCAATTCTACCGAAGCCAGTTAAGGCATCAGTTATTGCAAATAGAAATTTTCGAAATTCCGCACGATCCTCAATGAATGATCGGCTTACTGTTGTTGGAGCACTTGAAACAATATCTGAGCACATTGTTTAGCTTCACAGTGCGATTCGACTTACGATGCGAGTCGATTAGGACCCTAAATCCTAATATCGAACGCTTACTGTTCGACACTGTAGAAAGCGTGAACTCCCGCACTTCAAATTAATGTGGTGAAGGCGGTTAGTTAAAACAATTGTAGATAAACTAAAAGCAGGCTAATTTACTCACAATTATTTACAACAGTGAGCTCATCTCGGAAGAAACATTGAGAACAATTTGAAAGAGTGTGTTATCGGTCGAGTTCGATGCTTACTTCATAAAGTGAAGTTTTTTACTACCCTTCGTGACTGGTGACAACAACTTCCTCTAAAAAGGGGGACGCAGTGCCGCTTTCCCTTCGGATGGAACAGGTAATCCCACTGGTGTCAAAGTCAAAAATCCAAGAGTAGGAGTTTTTTACTTGTCACCAGTCACTAGAAGGATCATTAGGATAAAGAATACTGGACATCCTTGTCGAAGACCAGGCCTGACTTGAAAATTCCGCGTGACGCTCTCGTCGTGGCAATGAAAGTTTTCGGCGCTTGTCGCAAACTTCGAGCGGACGTCTGATGCTCAGGGGTACGGTAACAACTTTCGCGAAAGGACCCTCCGATTTTGCAAAAGGATAGTAAAAAACTGTGTAAAAGGTACAGAGCCTTCAAACAGGGAAAGCAGCATTTGCTAGCCAAATGTCAAATAGTCTTGCACGTGGCCCACTGACAATGAGTCTGTGACACGGCGAGCAAATGGTAGATAGGTGGAAAGGGTTTTAATTAGTAAGACCCTTTTTTACAGCCACCAGATCAGAGAGGTATGTTCTGACCTGATGAACCGTCTTGGGGCAATGCATATGTTATAATTAATTAAAATATTAACGCGAGTCGGGATATGATTTAGATAATGATAGATTATTTAAAATTGACTCGCTCCGTATGCGACGGATATAGAAAGTCAATATGAATTCAGTGATTGATTTGATCTTTGCAAAACCTCATTTGATCCAATTAAGATAATGTCGACGAGGTATATTAGATTGATAAGTAACAAATTGCCGATCAATATATGTTAAAGAATTACTTCATTATTCCGCGTAATCACCTCAACTAATTCGTCAGTTAAATTTGCGCAGCAGTCATTGGATATATTCCAAACTTGGAAGCACGGAACACATGAACTGAACAGAATCGATTTTGAATTACTTGAAAGTAGTGTCCAACATAGTATCGTCTTTATCTCCTATTTTCGATATTTTTAGAGCTGTTAAAAAATGTCTGACCCATTTGAATTCTGCTGGAATATCTTTCATTAAAATACCATTCTTAATTTCACGCCGAATTAGCTGTTGGAGAATATAAATCATACGTAAATGAGAAAACAAAGACATAAGTGAATTATCGAATGTTTGTCTATAGTTGACAATTGATTTGTCTATAGAAAAACGTTTATCCCCCCCCCCCCCCCCCCACCTACGTTATGTTGTCAAAAACTAAATCTCAGTCTATTGTGGGCGATGCTAACACTCTCTTCTGGAGAACAAGCTCTAATAAAGACAAAGCATGCATTGAAGGTCATTTCCAAAGTAGAGGACCCGTTATTAGTAATAATGTTCGAAACGAATAGGAAGCTTACTGCATCAGAAATCCAAACGCGGTTCAAAGAAACGCATAAGAAACAGATATCATTAATTACTGCCAAGGATCGCTTGCACAGAGCCGGCTTTTGGGACAGAGTTTCTACTAAGAAGCCAATTTTACAATTAAATAGGAGAAGGAGACTTCATTGGCCTCAAACGATGGATCATTCAAGATTAAAAACAAATTTTATAGATTCAAGTTTTACTTTCATTTTTCCCAATTTAAACTCTTGTCCGGAAACTTTTCGGCGGCATTGTAGATTCTCGCATGATTGAGCAGCATTCAAATGAAAATTTATTCGCAATAAATTCAAATGAATGATATTTTTCATTTTTAATTTACGCGCACCACAGCCGTTAATGTACGGGAGTTGAGTGGCAATAAAGATTTTCACACTTCCAATTTTTCGGTGTTTAAAGTTCTTTTAAGAGCATGTAAGAGATACAGTTATAATATTATACATTTAAATGTTTGTCTTTCAAAGTTTTATGAGTTATTTGCAACTCGTTTTCTGGAATAATCAGATTTTCTATTTTTATGTTCAAACGAGAGTCTACTTGGCTTGTAAGGATCAACTTTAGTAATTGTTAAGAAGTTTCAAGATGCCTATTAAAATTCTGGAATTTCAATATTAGCCAATTCAAATAGGTGAAGGTGAGATATTTTTCGACGGCATCAAATCAAATAATACAATCTATAGAGAAACAATAAAAGTCATAAGAAACGTGAATCATTACTCTAAGCAAGCATAAACTGTTTAAACACTTAAATATTGTTCTAAATTTATTACGACTGTCGTAAAACGCTTCAAAACATTATTTCAAACTTCAGTTAAAAGCTGTCGAAGTCAATTTATGATGCATTTCGTATCCTGTTACTGCATAAGGTCGTTTTCAACGTCTGCATGGGTTAGAATCTCCCTTCGAATCTCGGGTCCAAAATAGATAGAAAACTAATAAAAAATTGATAAAATTATTCGCTCATATTTTGCAATTCAACGAGATCCTCCTAGGCCT
This sequence comes from Cephus spinipes, assembly GCA_963971525.1. Classification (NCBI taxonomy): domain Eukaryota; kingdom Metazoa; phylum Arthropoda; class Insecta; order Hymenoptera; family Cephidae; genus Cephus; species Cephus spinipes. The sequence goes on along the minus strand of OZ020581.1, from coordinate 7,321,923 downwards.
TCAAGCATTTCTTTTCTTTTAAAGAATTGAAAATCAATTTATTGCGGGATATTGCTTTTTCTACAACTCTCTTTATTTTTTCTGTATTCATCCCAAGAGAAAAAGCAACTTCGATCCTTGCGTTGGGATTTCCTGATATTTGTAATTTTCAACTTTCAGATTGCGGATGCGATGGAAAAACAAATATTTTCTCCTATCGTCATATTTCTCTGAAGATTTGATAAAGATGACATAGAGGATGTGAGCATTCTTGATTCGTTTGATCCATCAAATAACAAATCTATTTTGCATAAATTCTTTTAAATTTTGGAATAATTCATATTTTTTAATAATAAATATATGTCGGAGAAAGGCTCCATCTTCGAACTTTCGACGAACTCGCGGTCACACAGAGCTCTTCTCTCAAATCAAAACTAAAAACTGACTCCCCCGTCAATCTATCCACCTTATATCCTGAAGGTCCCCACCCCTATCATTAGATTGGGTGTTTACATCCCACGACCGCGAGCACACCCGGTGTCCGTCAGGTAGCACCCCAAACCATATAGGGTCGGATCGCAAACACTCTTACCGAATAACAATAATAACAACAATAATAACACGCTAAACTCCGACATATACATTAAAATATATAATCGGCATATAATGTACAAATATATAAAATTCCAACTTGATCCATATGCACGACATTTTTATAAGTTAGGACTGGACCACCATGTAAGCACATAATGTAAGAGATAATTTATAGGAAAGACACGGTTCGCAGTGTCGGTTGGATTTCCTTTTTATTACTAGATCTATATTACATCGATTGTCTTGATTTTACTCAGACCGAGGTTCGGGGGGTCACTAACTCCCCCTCTCCCCCGGGGAACTCCCCCTCTGATCGTTGCCGTCACCCATATGGGGCAAATTTTAAATACTATACCTCACAATAAGGTGAGATATAATATTTATAACGATCCACAAGAAATTGTAAAAATTAAATTCACTCCGCGACGATTCGACTTTGTATCCCTCGTTAGTTCTCTTTGATTCATCGTGATATTAATTTAATTTTGTGTGAACCGAAATTACTGGTTGGTCTCCAAAATTACTTAAATTTTATTAAACATCAACCAGTATTGCTGAATACAAATTTCTTTGATACAAATATTATTTGCAATCTTTGAACACATTACAACTATCAATAAAAAGAGACAAAACTTACCAGATGTTATCAGTACCAGTCCTAGAATCAGTGACATAAGTTTCATTTTTTCCTGTAACAAAATTTATAATAGTTAATGAAATACTGCGAAAGCTAAGTAATTTATTAAGTTTTCAATTTTACAGAGAAATGAAATATTTTAAGTACGTACAATTTACTGACTTATTAAAGTTACTGCCTATAATAATGCAGCAAATTAAACCACGCTGCCGTGACTTTATTGCGCGACTTTCTTGTCTCTATATTTATCTTCAAAGTACATCTTCTATGTCAGAATTTTATTCGCAAGATATTAACGGTTAAGCGCTTCGGGTCAATGAAAAATAATTACTCTGCGATAAAGTACTATTATAATAATATAAAGTTATAATAGATTTTTCTTTTAGGCGAGTTAAATTGCCACACCTTATGCAAGAGTTGCCTAGATGTTAGCGCTGATATAAAATTTAAAAAATAGCCAATCAATCGAACTTTGTACCATGACATGTTGACTGAAGACAGAAAAAGAATAATAAATACTATTTTAGGGAAGGATTAAAATACTTCGTAAAAAGTTAATGATAATTGCTAATCTTTGTATATTACAAACTCATAAATTTTTTTAATGAAAACAAGAAATGGGAACATTCTATATCTGTACCTTATCTTAAGAGTCGAGAACTTGAACGCAATTTCAGATAGTGTCAATTTTTCTAATGCCTCAACCACGCTTCGACTATTTCACGGTATCGTTAATGTAATCAACGGGTAATTATCGGAAACCATTGCATGTCTGAATACAACTAGTTACCACCATACTATCCGAGTTCTTCCGCACAAACAGAATTAGAGTTGTAATGCATAGAATCCATGGTCATTTACACCAAGTGTGCAAAAAGCATCTTGATTTTTTAGCAGCAAAACTGAGATAGAGAGAAACCTTTTATATTTTTGAAACTAGAGTCACGTTACGCGAAAAATAACAGCCGCCGGACATTCACCTATTAAAATTTACAATCGAATCATTCCACATCGAGACGAAATCAGTTTGTCTTATTTTTCTTATTAAAATAAAAAATAATCAAATAAAAGCATACCTTACTTCATACTATAATTGTATATCTTATCGTGGACTATTATCACAATCAATATGGTATACCACAAAAAAATGCTACTAAATGACTATGCTGCATAAATGTTGAAAATTAACGTAAAAATCGTTTTACCTTAAGGAGGTTAGGTAGTAACACATAATCCAAGATAACAAAACAATAACAAAATCTTCGCTTATGCAAATTTGGAATATAATTTACTGTATAGTTTTTGAGGTATAAAAAACCTAAGTGTCAATCCCCACTATATAGATATACTTAACCTATAATTATGAATAACGATAAAATTCAATATATTCATTTTCGTACGGCAGAATGTAATGATTTTTGATTTGAATGTCGAGATTATGTTATATTTTCACTCACTTCTTTTTGAAATAAAAATCTTGGAATATTTTTTTCCTCCGTGTTTAACTCCTACTTTACTATTGCTATTATAATTATCAGCACTGAACCTCTTAAAATAATATGGATGTGCACTTAAAAAAATAAAAAATATATAAGGCATCCAAAATAATTTAGGAGATCAATAAATTCTATTTCGTGAAAACAGAGCCTCTCTCTCTCACTTTTTTCTCTCTCACTTTTCTCTCTCTCTCTCTCTCTCTCTCTCTCTCTCTCTCTCTCTCTGCTAATAAAACGTACAGGTCAAATTCAAGAAGCCAAGGTGTAGTTCAAAGGTCAGAGAAGTTGCACCCTGACAGGGTCTAAACCTTGCGGCCGCCACATCGAGAATCGTAATCCGCGGAGAACATAAGCGTCCAGAAGGTATACCGAGGAGTAGAAACTCGTGGGCAGGCATCCTTCTCACCGACTCATTGAACGAAGTAACGAGAAACTGTTACCGCGGCGCTAGTCTGCAATGGTATCATTACGAATCGCATAGATTCCTTATTACCGACCGCGCAGGGTAAATGCGCGAATCGGTATTCATGACTGGTAACCAAACTCCAAACATTCTATATTCATTACCTGCACATACAGACTCGGAGATGCTGAATGCTCGATAGTTTCAGATATTTCTACATCTGGAAGTCTCTATATAATATTCCAATCTACTGAAGATTCATACTTGATTCTCAATTATACCACAGTAATAAACCACTAATAAGAATCGCTGAATAAATTTCTTCTGAACTTTCTTACCAATAAGTGAGTAATATTGTGATTTTTTAAGTTCTCAACTCACATTTCATTCTGTTCAGTTATAAATTAGTTTGGTATTCAAATATAGGTATATCCTATTTTATTCGTAATATCATTGAGCATTAGAAATCATGAAATTAGACATTCAATGTAACCTGTGGATTGGAACGAGTTCATCCTCGGTTTCTTCCAAGGAGATTAAAGGAAAGGCGCTTACGTGGAAAGTAATGATAGTTCTTTGAAGCAGGTGAGAATTTAAAATGTTGCCGTGACGTCACTCGCTAGTCCGTTTGATGCTCTGACCGGTTTCCTGAGTACCGGTTCGCACTTTCTAAGAACCCTGATATCTTTCTCCGCGTTTTCAAAGCGACCTGCTTGGGGAAAAGCGATCACCTCCTCTACCTGTACGGACGTTCCACCGATTTGATTTTGTTAGCTGCTCTAGAACGTCGTGGCTCGGTAGCGCGAGCATGGAGACCCTCCAGGCAGTCGAGGGCGACCGATCGCGATCTTTTCCAGTCACGACTATCACGGATTCATGGTCCCAATTGATTTCCGATCGGGCGCTTGGTTTTCGCAACGCAAATGAGTCGAGAATTGACTTTAACCCCACAATGACGACGGACGTAAGTGAATATGTAATAGAACTGCTAAAATGAGTTTAAGTCATTGTTCCGTTCCAAACATTCATTCTGTATAACCATCTTTACCCTTTGTATAACCATCCATAAGCAAATAGCCTTACAAGAGACTAGTGGAGCTGGAGAATCTGGTAAATGGCAGGTTATTTCTAATATTTTATTATTAAACATTAAAGGACGCGCTATAGTTTCGATAAAAAATATATGAAATAATAATCGAATCAGATTAATATTTTTTTACCGAATGAAGATTATTCATACAGAAATTGTTACTACTGTACATTTGAACAAGCTACTGTGAAACTTAGAATATAAACTTATTTAAGGGGGTATTCTGGTCTAGAGGGATTAATTTTAAACGTTTTGTCGAGTTCGATAAAAAAATATATTTTTCCTATTCATTTGTTTGCAAGATGTTTATTTATATTTTAAGAATATACAAAAAAATTTTTTTAAATTAAAATTAAAAAAGTTATAAGCTGGTAAAGTTGGGGGTAAAAAAGGGTGGTGTTCTGGTTGACACGATTGCAACCCTTCTGGTCATCTAAAACAACATTTAAATAAAGATTCTTAATTAGTAAGAATGTCGTTATAGTCCCTACGTAAGAGAACAGGGAAAAATATTTATTGAGAAAATAGCGGCTGTCTGAAAAAAGGCATTTTCGACTTTGTCTTTTTCTTCATTTTTAATTTTTTAAAATAGTAAAAAAAAGTAATTTTTATATAAAAGTGGTAGGGGCGATTGAAGGTTGGTACAAAATATGAAGTAAATTGGTTACATAGAACTTGAGATATCATGTCAACCATGTTGAAAAACGTAATTTTGAGAAAAACGTGTTTAAAGTTTTTAGAAAAAGTTTCAAGCAGCCGCAGCAGTCTATGTCATGGAATGGTACGTTATACTTACATTTTCTTAATCGACGATTCCTGGTTCATAAAGTGTGCCTTCTTCGATTTGAAAATATTATATTCATACATTTATATAATATATTAATTTCGAAAATGGTCAGGTAATCGGACATTGTCTACCGTCTGCTGTCTGATTTTCTGCAGCGTGACGGGCTTTGTTGCTGCGTCGCTAAAATAGCTATAATTTCGTAAAACATTGGAATTTTTAAAATGTTCTCTCGAGAATATATTCTTAAAGGTCTAAACTTTAAGAATATGCAAAAAAAATTGATTTATTCAAAATTCTAGACCAGAATACCCCCTTAACCCATGTCATGGACAGACTATAGTTGGTCCATGAGTTCAATGTGTCTTTTTTAGACAGTTCACAAACAATGTAATCTTTAACAAATCACACGTGAATTTCCACGAACTCGAGGTAATATATACCGGAATAGAAAAATAAAATATAACTCAATGCAAAACCAAGTACGCGCATACTTTGGAAGAAAAGTGTTATGCTGAGCCACGTTGTGACTTGCTAGAGGCTTTATTGTTTTCCATCTGTCAAAAAAAAAAAAAACATCTAACACGTGGACCGACTATATACGTTTCGTATTACGTCAATTATAAATATACGATAGGAACTAGAAACGATAGTATTTCTTCCATTCTAAGCCCCTGATCTTCACTTGTATAGAACTGGCCACGAGCATGAGTTAACGTAGATGGACAATACGAATGACATTCTTATGATTTATAGACTAAAAATATAATAGGTATTTTTTTCCAATATAATCGAATATTGGTATATTTGAGCTATCCTTAATCTTTATGAAATTTTATGGCACTTAGTTCGCTTTAACTTCACGACAGGATTTTCTAGAGTATCACAATAGATGGACATTTTTCTTGTACATGCATAAAACTCCTAAAATATTCATAGACAAGGTAACAAATTTTTAAATTTTCATACACGATCCTCTGCACAAACAATAATGCTGATTTACGATTGTTATTCAATAAATTGTGTAATTTCAGCATGACTAGGATCATACCTTGACCATTATGACTATCTTATACCATCACCGGCGTCAAGTTCATGACATGTCGAGAAACAGTTACATTTCCACTTAAGCAACGAATCGTGGTAGAGCAAATACACGGAGCGTATGTAAGACGAGTTGGTAAACCACCAGAGAGGATACGTCACCATATAGACACAAGTAGATACGAGTGCGCGATACTACATCCCTGTGACTCTGAATATGTTCCCTAGAAAATTGTTCCACGTAAAGAACGTTATTAAGAAAACGGAGAAAACGGTTTGTTTTCTTCACTGAAAACTCTGGTTACGTATCTAACGGATAGCTATCCTCAATACTGGGATTTCGGATAAAGTTATCGAGAACTATCTGGAGGTGAGGAAAACCGGCCATAAGTGCAATAACGAAAGACAAAAACGAAAATAAAAAATAAATAATAAGTGCCTTGGCCTGGGAAGTAAGTAAAAAAGTGGTCCAAGTAACGATGAATTCCCAGAGGAAACCAGGTAGCAGCACGGCATACCTTCGCTGGATTAGTAACATAGTAAGTAGGTGTCGGGGGCCCGAGGTTACCAGCCGCATTTCCTGATTCCTAGTTGAGTCGTCGGCGGGTTACAACAGGCGCGTGCGCGCCAGACTCCGACTGAATTCGAATTACTCAACCGAAGCGGGTTATCCTGGCCTGACGTAACAAATCCCAGTTGGCTGCTACCGGTTTCGTGAGGAATCTCGATGGCTCAGCCAATTGAGCGACTTGCATTCAACCAATTCATGCCTGATCGGGCCGATCGGGTATACGTGCTCGGATCACGCATTGATCGCTAATTGGTAATTGCGCTAAGGTATCTGGCTAAATTAGAAGCTGCTGTAAGAAATTGATCCCTTCTAATGAGGTTTCTTCTGCGGAGAACTATACCCAAACGGGTATAGTTCTCCGAAGGAAACCTCTAGAAGGAAACCTCAGACGGGTTGTTGTCTTGATGGATAAAGGTTTACATTTTCTATTAGGAACATCAGAAGAATAACGATATTGCTCATAGTATTTGGCGAACATAATATACATATAAATAAATACAAAATATTGGCTGTACGAATATGTTCGACGAGCAACTACAGTTGAGTCAAAGAATTGATTCATCTTTGAGAGAACATTTTCGCGTCACAGAGTCCTCTGAATGTGGAGCTTATATTCAACTACAACTGCACATAGTTAAGAGTATCGTATTTAGCTGATATAAAAATAATACTAGGTTCGTCTACCTGTTTACTCGCGAATCATTTATTCTGGCAAGATTTTGTTCATTTTGTTATTTGTTATTCTTCATCGAAATTTAAGTGACACGTACTTTTTTATCGGCCGAAACACTGTTTTAAGGAGTGACATCAACCCCCAAAGTTGAACACCTCCAGCAGTAATTTCGTAGTTTCTCATATTTACAATTGAGATATATAAATGAAACCAATTGGACCATAAATCCTTATGGTGAATAATGAAAAATGCATTTTGTTCAATTCTGATGAGGTGAAATTATAAAAATTCATAGAGTTTGAAAGATGAAAAAAAATACGTGTCACTTAGATTTCGATGAAGAATAACATATCTAAAAACGGACAAAATTCGAGGGGGAGCACCAGAAAATGTTTTCTTGTGAATAAAAAAAACGAGTTGACGCTATTCAAAAAAGAATATTATACTAATTTTTATAAGTACAAATTGAATGAAGTATAATCTGTTATATTAATTTACACTTGACGCTTTTGGTATAAAAAGTCGACCACCGTATAAGATTACAAAAACTTATTTTATCATAGAATTAATAACATTGAATTCCATATCCGTATAACACGTATCCGTATAATATGTAAGTGTAGTTTTATGGAACGATTTCTGGCAAAATAAAAACAATGTCATCATTCAATTCTCAATATACATATTATTTTGAATACCAATTTTCGACTTGTAAGCAAGGTTTCTCGATGATCATCGTTTAGAATATTACGATTCCATAATATTATTCATTATAATTTTAATTTGATGAATATCATGAAAATAAGTGCTCGAACTTATTGTATGATTTAAATACTTGCGTATGTGTAACAATAGCGAAAGACTTATTTAATCAACATCCCAGACATATTCCATACTTATCCAAGTTTTTCCTTTCACTGATGGTGCTTTTGCTCAAAGTTTGACGTACCTGACCAAAATGAGACACCTTGATCGTAAACAAACCTGCATCTTGTCCTGACAATTTAAACTCCTTCTCCAATCGGAAAATAATGGCGATGATTTGGTGACCTTGAACCCCCCTGCCTATAATGACGTGTCCTGCCAAGCCAATGGAGAACCGTGATGTTCCAAGAAGTGAACGGGATACATATAGAATCCAACGGATTCTTCAATACACAAGTCGTCCACCCAAGGTGCGTAAAAACTCGAAATGATTTGCATGTATTTCATAAATTAAATATGACACTATGATAAGTTTTTTTCCAGACGTAGCAATTAACTTTTTATATCTGTCCATTAATTGATTTTAATTTGCCAATAATATTGATATGTGTATTGGCATTACATACGACCAATACGTATATTGCAGATTGGTAATGACTCATTAAGTTATGTACACTTCGGTGTTAATGAATTCTAATTATAGTACACGCTCCTGCTCGCAGAGCAATGAATTAAAACTTTCCAGCTAAGCTTAATTCGTCAATTAAGAATATAGTGTATTGGGTACTTCGTACAGAATGTCCCAGTCAAAAAGACCCGGCAATCGAGAGACCCGGTAGAGACTCTGTTAATATCTACCGGTTAGACGCTTTCACCTTGTGAATGATTTACCGTGGCGTCTGAATGAAACGAAAATTTTAAATGTTCCCAAAAGATCCCACAATCGTACTTACGTAATCGTTTGATTCTCTCTACTCAAATAAACTTAAAATGCATTCGACTGAATAAAAAATAAAATCGGAAATAAACATTAACCCCTAAAAGGAGACCGTACGCAGTTACCATGCCAATATATGTCGTCCCTGTATGCAGCTAACACGCCATGCACGTGTATCACAGATGAGACCCGGTACGTACGTATGCCAGCAGTCAGTTCCCTCCGCATTAAGTCGAATCTAATTGCTAGACTATCTCCGCCGCTAATTGCTGTATTATACACTAGCGAAATCTCACGAGTAGCCACGATCCAATTTCAATGTAAGCAGCGCTTCAGCCTAGAGGGACGGATGACCTACGAGCTGAATCGTCTTTTGACACCGATTAGAAAAATCATCTATCTCGTACAGCCACGCACATACGTATAAGTAGACACGTGTATCAGCAACGGCACTGTCTTTCTCGACAGCCGTCGTCATCGGGTCGAAATTACAACTCTGATTTATGACCGCTAATGCGAATTCTCACGCAAGGTATCCTCGCACTGTAACTACAATAAATTACAAAATCAGACACACTTAATTATATTCATTATTTGTACATCTATACTATAGACAACCATATGCTGATCCCTCTACTCGCAAGTATTTTCTTCAGTTCGGAATTTCTTTCGTCATGAAAGAGAGTTTTGTAAATATATCCTAATAATACGTACATCTATATACGTAGTAGAATTAGCGTCTAGATGGTAAGAAGAAATAATTGAAAGTGCAACAAACTCAGCTCGTGCGCTATTGTTGAACTAGAAGAATTTTCGTGAAACGAAGTCAATACTCCAGCATCTCAACCTGGAGAGGTTTCGACGAACAGGAGAAACAACTCACCGAGAAAGAGAATTCAGAATCGACGGTTCAAAGGGGGAGGACGAAATGCCAGAAAGTCAGCGCAGCCTCGCGAGAGTGGGCTGCGGATAATGAAGATGGTTGCCGTCGTCATTACATTTTAGTTATAGCCGGTAGACGTTCAGATGGAACTCGGATCGCGACACCATTGAGATCCAAGATATCGATAGCAGGTTTATAAGCGCGGAAGGCTGGAATCGGCCGATTCCTGCCGCAACGACGGCATTACTGGCGCTATTGCTGGAGATGCCAGTGATGCCGGTGATGCTGCCGGCGATGTTGCTAGTGATGCTGATGCTTGATGCAGCCACTGCACCACCACGTGATTTCTAAATCAGCACGATCCGATCGACTCTATCTCGTGGACTATCGGTCTAGCAGCTTGTATACCTATATGGCGCCAATTACGTACGTGACAGGCATGCCTACTATGCTCCTTGCTAATTATAATAGAACCGCTTAATTACCATTGTGGGGTACTCGCCAGACGAATATTATGAAAACGGGACCTAATGTTACCTAGACTGTCCAATGAGCATTGCCCAAATATTAATAGGATTGGTCAATAGGCCAGGGTCGGACAAACGTTGAATGGACTCGTGTGAAGTCGGTGATGCTTTGATTGTCTCAAATGCTCCCTGGTTCCTCGTATCGTGATGGGTAGACTGACTGGGGATTTCTACGTATGGCGATAGGTCTAAAAGGACTCGTGAAAGTCGTTGGGGATCCTTGCTTCATGAGTTCATGGCAGGAAGGTGGTTACGATAGCGCCGTGGGGACGCAAAATGCCGGCATACTAGATGGGATCGATGATTAAATGATGTCCCAGCACGACCTAGTCGTTTCATTAGTCGAGCCAGTTACCAGGCTGTCAGTAACGTTCGCGTGTTATGCGTATCGTTGCGTACAAAGGAGCATCGAAAAACATTGGCCGATCTCGTAATATATCTTTTACACGGAGAAAGGATCCTGCAACGCAGGACCAGACGCAGAGCCATCGATTGGTCTAACAAATTACTGACTTGCATATGAATAGGGTACAGGATGTAAGGCAATTGTACTAGTTGGCCACAAATGTCCCAGTCCCCGAGCACTATTGGGAAGATTTCAGTTTGTGAACACTTAAGAAGGTATCTGTGATACTCAATCGATGTATAGCTTTAATGTGAAATACGGTCCCACGTAGATTTAAATAAAATTTTAGAGTTTTACCGAAGTTTTCGCGATACGGAGACAGTTTCAATTTATTTCTTATGCAACGAGCTAAGGAATGGCGAAGGCTTTTTACCATCGTATCGTTTAGCTTTTATGTAGTTTCACGATAAGTTATAATTGTTTCTGTTGGGGATGAAGTAGGGTAATACTCACTGCCATTTAATTTCCCGTAAAAGCACTTTTAACAATATAATATTGGGACACGCAAATCGTATGCTGCACGGGTGCCCAGACTCGGTCCGGACTCTGGTACCTTCTTGCGTAGTTGAGTAGGCCTAGTAACCGGACACCGTGTATTTAGTTAGAGCATACTGTTCAGGATTACGGTAAGCAATTATTTACTGTAAAATTAGTTAATCGGAGTATATTAAAGGCAAGCTAAAGCTTATGGGAAAAACAGTTTAGCAAGTATAGTCAAACTTCAGTCCCTGTCCGCTTGGTCCTTGTCAGAATTCAGTCGCTGTCTGATTCCATGTTTCAGTCCCTGTCTTCGCGAAAGCTTTGTGCAAATACGCAACGTAAAACCCGTGTATTATTCAGGTATTTAACCTCCACCCTTTTGGTTAATAAAATCTTGCTGCAAGTCTACTCTAGAGATGAGTGATACTACATGAAATTCTCGTAAACCGCTTTGTATAAGTGATCACGAAAATATAGTTTGTCGTGTAGAAGCTGGTGGAAAAATAACATTTTTGCGCCTCTTGTTACATTCGTTTCAATAGTCCTGTTCAAGAATTTACATTGGTAAAAAATATCACGTGATCTTCGCAGAGGGACAGAGATTTGGCTATAATTATTACTGATATTATACATATGGGGCATTCCACGTCAAAACGAAAACGATCCAACCGATGGGTCTCCGATTTTCTTCCAAAATTTTTTTCTTGTTCTATTTCAGGACCAAAACCTACATACCAAAGCATTTTTTAATTGGAACTTTGCTTTTTTATTGACGGATTTTCAGAAATTCGATTTTTTTTTTTAATCTGAAAATTTCAATATTTATTCATTCAGTGTTAGCTAATTATTCTGAGAAAATATATGAGACAAAAAATGTTCGATTTGAACTGTACTTTTCATAAAAATTTGTATCGAATTTTTTGCGTCAACGGTTTTGGAGTGATTGAAAAAATAAACACAAAATCTCGATTTTTGAAAAAAGTACACTTTTGATTTTTAATTTTTTTTTTCCAAAAAAACTTTCGGGAATTACAAAATTTTAAGGACCAAAACCATAGTGGGCCGACGATGCTACGATTTTTTATGAATTTTTGCATTTGTTGCTGACCGAAACTTATACCGAATGGAGACAAAAATATTCGAAAGAAGCGCTATTCATTTGCCACGAAGTCAGATGATTGCAGAATCTTAAAAATATAAATCGCATTGATATTTCACGATTCATTGACAAAATCGAATTGATATTTCACGTTCACCTTGTTTTATAATATGCAATTGTATTATTAAGAAATAAATTCACATGTGAAAATGAAAAAACGAAAAAAAAAAATACCGATTTTATTTATTTATTTACGGCGAAAATTTCGAGGAAAAATTCACAAATGCAAAAATTCATAAAAAATCGTAGCATCGTCGGCCCACTATGGTTTTGGTCCTTAAAATTTTGTAATTCCCGAAAGTTTTTTTGGAAAAAAAAAATTAAAAATCAAAAGTGTACTTTTTTCAAAAATCGAGATTTTGTGTTTATTTATTCAATCACTCCAAAACCGTTGACGCAAAAAATTCGATACAAATTTTTATGAAAAGTACAGTTCAAATCGAACATTTTTTGTCTCATATATTTTCTCAGAATTATTAGCTAACACTGAATGAATAAATATTGAAATTTTCAGATTAAAAAAAAATCGAATTTTTGAAAATCCGTCAATAAAAAAGCAAAGTTCCAATTGAAAAATGCTTTGGTATGTAGGTTTTGGTCCTGAAATAGAACAAGAAAAAAAATTCGGAACAAAATCGGAGACTCATCGGTTGGATCGTTTTCGTTTTGACGTGGAATGCCCCATATACTTCATAAATCTCGACACGTAGAATCAGTATTCGTAAAGTTCTTAAATTTTAATAAGTTAGATGTTATGACACATTTGAAGCCTGCTTTTCATGAAGATGCGAACTGATTTGAGTTATTAAAATATTTATTTTGAAGTCTAGAAAGCCCGGAGACTGAATCTTTCAGTATCCAAGGCATCTGGACGTGAGGAATAATAGCCGTGCGGACAGTCGAACATTTAGATTTTTCAAAATATTTAGGCATAAATAATAACATATTAAATATTACAATAAGCAATGAATATGTTTTAGAAACCAGAAACCCTAATCTTCAAGTTGGTTCAAGTCATTTATACGATATGTTGGTCTTTAGGTAATATATCATTATTTGATTGTGGACGCTGTTTTACATACGCGGCCACTTGTACACTTACCTTAATAGGCCTTCTTTATATAGGAATCTTGCCTTTAAGCATGTACGCATTCCATTGGCACATGTGCCACCACAGTAGGTGTTCAAATGGCGTGGCTGTGATCATGTTAGTCATTTTAATTTAATTTTCGTGCCAAATGAGTGTTTATTATAGAAATTGGTTTATGTAAATTAAATTTAAATTATTCAAGTCATTATATCAACTCGAGATTCTTGTTGCACTATAAATAGATAGATAGATAGATCGAGAGAGAGAGAGAGAGGGGGGGGGGGGGAAGATCTTATTTTTATCATCACCTTATGGAAAAAATCATCGCATAATTAATGTAAACTTTACGTAAATTGTACATCGATATTTCAAACTCATCCATAATTTGACGAATATGAAACATTTTGCGCCGACATATCTACATTTAAATTAAACTTCTGTCGACTTTAGAAAGTTCCACGCAAAATAAATGGTTTGAGAAAATATTCACTTTGTGTCAATCAACGCAAAATTTCCGTTAAATTTGCATCATTTTATCATCAATATTTTGTAAAATTGAACGTTTACTTTGCATCGATCGAGTCCACTAAAGTAAAGTACAAAAAGTAAAACTTAAACCTAAAAGCTACCTATAGCAGATTAGGTCCGTGAATTCAGAAGGTAAGTGTATAACACAGCTTCAAGGGGGGATGCCACTGTGAAAAATTCGAATTTTTTTGTTAACATTTTCTTAAAGTATACATATTCAAAAATATATTTTAAAAAATGTCAAGATTCCCAAAATTGACTGAGCTACAGTCAATGTAGTGAGAACAAGTATCGCCAGTTTCTACAAGCTGTATCAACCAATAACTTGGAGTCGTATTTCCAATATACAAAGATCTCTCGAAGTGCGAATTGTTGAAAAGATATGCTGATGGATTCACCCAAAATATTAATGAATGCATTAATTCTTTAGTGTGGCAGATATCGACAAAATCAAACTCCAGCTGCTCTGTTATTGTTGAAATTGCATTGCATATTTTAACAATAGCATTCAACGAAGGTGCACAGGCCATACTAAAAATTATGGAGTTATTGGAAATCAAAGTTGGGCCGATACTCCACTCGTACTGCGTCAACCGAGATAAGCTTGTAGAAACCGCTGACAACCACACGAATATGGTCCATAACAATTGAAAACAGTCTAGAGCAACACTGGAAATGCCAATGAAGAACCATCATATGGCCCAGAAGTAGATAGTTTCATGTAAGTAGCAATATTTTAGCTAAAATTTAATTCTATGTATATCAAGAAAAACGCAACGAAAACTTTAAACGCGTTTTTCACGAAAGAGCTTTTTTTCGACCATGTTACCAGCGAACAGCCGAAGACTAATGAAACAATTCTTTTTTTAATTTTATAAATTGTGATAATTACTCTTTCTTTAAGTCCGCGAAAATAAAAAAGAAGCTCTTAAAAATTAAATATTTTTCAAATCGCCGCTATTTTGTGAAAAAAAAGCAACGCATAACTCTTAACCAAAATTTCGGTGGGATAATGGAGAGGAATTTTTTTATCGTCACATAGAAGCTTATAATTTTGCAAATTTTTAATAATTTTCAATAAAAATTGATATTGAAATACTTGAATATATCAATAAAGTATCTTTTACCCGATCCTTAAACAATTTGTTATACCTGTAAAAAAATTTCCAAAAATTAACAATTTTTTGATCGATCACAATTTCCCCTTAAACACCGCCAATGTACGCAATTCCCTGATCAGAATTGGGAATGCGTTCCAAAACTTAACGCCAGAAACCAAGACCGAATTCTAGAAGATAGCAGTATGGCAAAGAACTTAATACATATCAATCAGATGCGAGCGAGTATTATGAGTGGACGTGGACCTTGACCATGCAGATAGCCATCCTTCGGAGCCGACATCAAAAGCAATCATCTGACAGGTAAGGAGGGGGGGGGGGGGGGGGACAAAGAGAGAAAACAATTCGATAGATCGAACCCAAAATCATCATATGGTTTATGAATTATCTAATTAGTGTCAATTTAACTCTGTCGTAATTCTTTACATATACAATTTTTTTAATATTACGTATGAACTTCCGTCGCCAATAGATGGCAGTACAATCGAGCTAATCAACTCAAACCACGGTCTTACATACAGGTCTTGCAACGAGGCCAATTTTTGGTGGTGGGGGTAACATAGATATTGAAGAAATTTTGTAATGTATGGCATCTTGCCTACGTGTCGCTACTATCGAATGCGCTCGATCTCGCGCCATTAGAGAGAGGGAGAGAAGGAGAGAAATATTTATTTCTATCTCTGTCGCACGAGGGAGCACTCGATCACAGCGCCGTAAACGGCGCTGCTTCAAAAAGTGAGTCACCCCCACTACGTTCGTTGCAAGACCTGTATGTAAGACCGTGACTCAAACGCACAAATTGAAGTCAGCTCGTCGATTTGATACCTCTGAGAAAAGATAAAGTTAAGTAGTACTTTTGAGCTGACCAGCCTTTTATACATTGCACTACTAACAATAAGCATTCGATGTCTGCATAATCGTCGTTATATGAATTATAATCATATTTATTATTGAAAGATTGTGTCAATTTTCTAACAAATGTATACAATAAAATTTACAACACAGTACAATTTGTACATACTAGTTGGTTAAGTCACAATATAAATGTCTTGCATAGCTATACAGTCTTATTGTCAATATAAAGAGGATATTAAATGATTATCGTAACGGATTTAGTATTTCTGCCATCTACGCGATGTCTACTGAAATCACTTAGCATAGAATGCAGAAAATATGCAAAGCGTATCCTATGAGATTACAGACCAACCCTCCTCAACGGTATCCGATGCCTAGGCGTACCAGTACTAGTTTGTTGACCTTTCGTTGTGATTACATTACAGCATTTTCAATATGGCGGCAGCAAAAATGAGTCTTGATTTTGCTCCGGATCGTTCTTACGTAACTGAATCAATGGTGCAGATTCTTTAGCTAAGTAAACTCGCAGTGCTTTGCCACTGCTGGAACTCATTGATTAATCAAGGACGTTTTCTACAGCCTTGAGAAAAAAGTTCACCTTTCTCAAAGTATTCGTAGATCGAGTTACATATATTTCATTCAACTTTCATTATCGATGCTTCATAATCTGAAATTATTCAAAAAAATAAATCCAATATAAAATTCTCTAGGTGTGTATTGAAATATTCGAAATTTCTCACTAGTATAGTGTAAATTGATTGCCGATAGTCTGAAAAATTTGTAAGTTTTCCAGACATTATATTTAAAACGTGCATCACCTGATTTCATTCAAATCGCAATTTGCAACGAGATACTTCCAGGCCGTTCATCTTTTCGTTATATATACCAGAGAAAGTAACCAATTCGCTCGAGCCGCCATCGTCACGAGTACAATTACACACAATTACAAAAAACATGCGCATGGGCGCCATACTAGTCTATATTTCATTGTCTGTGATGAGTGTATGTAGAAGTGCGGTTGAGCAAAGACGATACCTGCACGAAATCGTGATCGAATTTAAAAGAAAAAACTGGAAACAAAAGGTTTGAAGAATCGAACTACAATTACTGAAAAACAAATTAGTTTTAAATATACATAAATTTGAAATTTGACGTAGAAGCTATGAATGTCTGATCATAAATTCATCCAAAATAGTGTGTCCTGTTTCATCATTTAAGAGATTTAACGAATTTTAGCTTTCAGTAAGATCGAAATCGAATACAAAAAATACAACCTACTAAATATTTATATAAAAGTGATAAATCTACAATTCAAGCAAATGTGGTCTTAATCAATAAAATAGACATTTTAAAATTAGGAAAGATGAGTCATAGTCTTTTGATCTTTTGAAAAACCTCATTTTCACAAATATGAGTTATGACATTTTAAAGTCAGGCTTTTGATACACAGATGTATGAATACGCACATCTTCATTTGGCATGTTCTGAACTAGCCCACGGCAAAATTCAAAAAGAACCATCGACGTTTCGTATTAGCTAACTGTCAAGACGATATCTAAACCAAAAGGAATTAATAAGTGGATTGAAGGATCATAAGATTTCTATAAAGAATTGACAGCCATTACTTCATGAACGACGGATCGTTCTGTTAAAATTCAATTGACAACATAGGAACAATCAGCGATCGCTCTCCTCAGTATCTCTATGTATTATCTTACGTACAATAGTGACGCAACATTTGGCACGTTGAAGAAAAAGGTCGCGGTGCCAGAAGTTCAAAGTAAAGGCAACTTTTTGAAAAATAGTGAGAGTAACACAGTAAAAGTTGCATGTTTCATAAAAAAATTTTACTATTAAACGATCAATGTCATCATTCAATGCTACACACATTTGCGCATTGCATAAATATTATAAATACCCAATAAATTAGGTAAATCCCAACACCAGTCTGCTGTTCGTTATAATTGGTTGAATATATGTGCCAATTAATTCCGTATAAATTTCATGATAGGAATGTATTTGTTGTTAACGAGTAAGTCGCTTGGACTTGTGCAAGATTATGACAGAATAATGTTTATAGGTTGATGCGCGTGACAGTTCATTACATGGCACACATACAGGGTGTTTCATTCACAATAATATTTCTCATAGTAACTATTCAATCAGGAAACCACATGTATGATTTAAGTATGTATATGTATATCAAAATGTCACGTATCGTCAGGATGGAATTTCAAAGTGAAATTCTCTTCTGACAAATTTGCGATTATTAATCTCGTCCGAACCAACATCGCCTCGTACCACGTGTGTATATCCGTTCTATGAAAGGACCGGCGTGCACGTCCTGCATAAGTTTAAAATCAGTTTGGTAAGATAGCCTCAAGACACGTGTGGTTCGATCTCGAGTGTCGGAGAAATGGATCGTTCGAGTCCGACGGTCTCTCTAGTGATCTTATCGCTCGCCTAGTTGAGCCATACGCGATCTTGTACCTATGTACGTAGGTACACACGAGATAAAAAAGAGACCGTTCATCGCCGTTAAACGGCATTAGATCAGTTCCCAATCGACCATTAGATCGCTGCTAGCGGCGTTAGATCGGCGACGAAGCGAACGATTTGGCCTTTCGGCGGTTAAATATAATTTTTTTTTTCTATTCATTTCATTCGGGTCTTTCAATTGTCTTTATCGGCCAGCATGGTCGAGATAATGGGAATGTGATTAAAAAAAAGGAAAGGAAAAAAAAGTATAAAGAACGAAGCGAGCGTCATTAATAACATGTAGCTACTGATGTAAAATTTTGACAGCAGGGTTGGAATTACACAATCTTCTACAGGTACCTGAAATGATCTTCCGCCAAGGATAACCTATTCTCTTTTTTTTTTTTTCTTGTCTTCAATCTTTTCTATCTGTATACCCAGTCGACCGCGCGCGTCCCACGTTTTGTCGCAATTTATAGAAAGTACCTACTCACTCCTGGAGCGACCGCAGGAATTTAATTATAAACTATTAAAGGCTCTGCGCACCCGAAGGCTTTTATTTTGTAATTTGCCGAACACATCTACTGCGGGATGATGACTCGTTCTTGCACCCGCGAGCAAATTCTTTCTTAATCATTGCTCTTGGTTATTCGTGCATCCAACGTCATCGCAAAAAGAAAACAAGTCCTTATCATTATTCAATTTTGAAAATGCTGTTCAATTAATTTTTGTTTTAACGTGAGCCCTCGCTATAACATCGTAAGCTATCATTTTTGCATCCCCCTCGCTAAGCACTATTTCGTAAGATTCCTCGTTATTACTTTTGAATGTACGGGACACCCGGTACGTGGAGATCTTATTAGCATACTTTCAGCTCGCACAATCCAAGCCCAGTTGTACGTATAGTGACGAATTTTTGTATAACTCTTCGCATTTGGCGAATGTAAGAGTAACGCGTGACTACGACTATGCGTTAACGATACAGTGTGCGCGTGTGACATTTCAGAAATGTCTCCTGTCGTAGAAGTAGGTTACCGTAACGGCCCGGCAGCAGTCTGACAACTATGCCAGGGCTTAGTTGCAGGTTGAAATGCACGCCTACTCCATACCAGTGTTTAACGCACGTCTAATCGCTTTCAGGTTATTCTTATCAGATATTTCCCACTTCCTCTTTCTTCTATTATCACTTCGCAAAAACCACCCATTCACACCCTTATACCTCATCGAAGCTTCTCTAAGGATTTTATATAACTAACGGCTAGTGACCTCATTAACTCAATTTTATTACGTCTTATTACGTTCGACAAATTATCATGAGGTTCCCTGTGTTATGCAAAGATCATAGAAAAACGAAATTCATTTCCTGGCTCTAAAGAACGATGAAAATGCTCAATGTCTTAAAAAATTGAATATTCTCGTTGCATCGTTTTCTATTGGAATTTTCACGTGTCGCATTTTTGATACACTGGATAAATATTTTACATTAAAAAAAAACCGGTGATACACGGACAGAATTTTTCGTTAATTTTTCCTATGAAATTCACGATAAAATTTACCGTAGAAACTAGTAACCGTGGGACGTCGTTACCATTTCATTACTTATTGCTTATAGCATACAATATTTTGAGTAGTTACAAATAAATTGTACAGTGCACACGGTAAATATTGTTACTTGCAATTTTTACTGCGTTTCACAATATCAATGTTTTTTATGGTTGATTTCAAAGGTATGAAAAGTACAGTGCACTCCACGGTAAAATTGAATGTGGCGCACGAGATAATTCGGTTGTTTTAGATGACTTTTTAAATTCAACAAGGTAAAAGCTATACTTTTACACTACATATTTTCAAGTTCGAAAAATTTCCCCGTACAATTCAGTAAAAGCTGACGTATCATGCTTGCTTTTTAAGATATTTTCGTGAATTGTTCTTAAATATATAGGTAATATGTTCTGAAATATCATGATGTCCCATGGGGACCATGAGTTTCACGGTAAGTTTTAATGAAAAATTCTCTCCGTACACGCAAAGCAAATTGTTTATTTTTATTTTCATCGAACGATCTACAGTTTCCTTTTGCAGGGTCAGAACTTTTGCGGTACGAAAAGGGGAACGTGAGATTAAAGCGACACGTATGATAAGTCCCAGGACAAAGCAGGATAAGACAGGAGATTCGTGAAAGGTGGAGGGTGTGGCTGAGCATTTGCTGCGGCTCGGTGGCTCAGTTGCTCACTTGCTCACTTACTCAGTTACTGTGTTACTCCGTTGATCCAGTCAGGAGAATTGCGAAACTAGCGCTGGCTCGCTCTCGAATCGAACGGGCTTCAATTATATTCGCTAATTCGTTCGCAGCCATTACGCTCTAACGGACGTTTACAGTGAGAAAATCTCTCCTGCCGACGGAGCAGCGGGAAGTCGAAAGGCTCTTTCTTCTGCTTCTATATATCGCGCCGATCGATTGTCGGTCGATTATTATCGATCGATTATCAGTAATTTCACTAAACGATCGGTTACACGGGGCATCGGTGAACTCTAATTAATTAAATCGATAGTAATGACTGAATCACGACAGAGAGGGCCGTAAATTTCTAGACTTGGACATTGGCGCACTATTATAATTGCGCACTATATTCGTTGCACCTATAGTAAAAATTATCAACGATATATTTTTCGTCCACTGAGAACTGTATAAGGTCGAGATTCAAAATATGTATGGTGCTTCATGATACATTCACTGTAAAAAATTTCTGATTGAAAATTAATGAACCGGTACCGGAAGCTTTTATACATAAACCGTATTATATATTTGACAGACATCTGTCTTTAATATTCAAAGCAAGATTTTAAAAAATTAATGGACAATATTGCCAACATTTATGTATCAAGGTACTTGAATATTATGATACATATCGTTTATTTTTCTGAATCATATACTTGTATTATCATTGACATTTAAATGTGGAAGTTAATGGAAAATGTCAAAGTTTTTGTATAACTTTCTGTTAAAAAATCGTAATATGAGCGATTTGAATATGCAATTATGAATTTTTTTTAAAACCTCATCTGGTCAATTTTACATACAAAAGTATATTATATTTCAAGAAGTATATGAAAATTCAGTGACTGCTATGTTAAACCTGTTAAGAAAATGTATTAAGATTATGAAGTATCTGTCTATCCACTTTCACAAAGTATTTGGAAAAATAATATACTTGTGCGTATAAAAGTAGCTATTTAATTTTTGGAATGAATATAACATGCGTATTAAAAATTTCAAATATGTTTGTTGTTTCTTTTTCAATTATAATTTAATGAGCTGAACATACAATGATATAGTGACTGAAATGAAACTAGAACCACAGAGTCCTCAACGGACGATGTGTGATTGTGATCCCACAAAAAATGGTTCTCTCTCGGATAAGAGAAGCTGGATACAAGATTCAGGATACCAGATCCAGGATACAAGATGCAGGATACCAGAATATATTTCACTGGTGAAGTAGACCGAAAATTGCAAAATCGACGGCTTAATTATTTACCCGGCCCTACGTTTTTTCATGCGAGTTTCCTTGGCCACCTAGCGGCGCGGCAGCGAACTATCGCTGTATGTTAATATTCACATCAGTGAGTGAATGTTCAAAAGCGTGGATTAAATTTTATATACACGTAAATCTCTAATTGAACTCATACACTAGTTTTATAATTTTCAGTACTCATCTGTTATTTTACGGTAGTAGTCTTTGAATTGTGTCCTTACGGTGCTGACATTTCAAATATACGTGTTTAAATTTTCAGCAGAATTTATAGATATTTGAAACAGATTTGCAATTTTCATTTACTTGTGCGACTGAAATCACGAGGCGCATGTGTCTTATTTTTCCATAGTGAATAACTGAAATTTCTTCGATAATACTAGCGTTATTTTCTTACAAATATGCAATCAATATATTTTAATATTCACTTTCGTGAGTGAGTTCAAGAGCGTATATTAAATTTCATATACGCGTCAATGTTTAATCTAATTCATAAATCAATTTTGTAATTTTCAATAACCATCTATAATTTTACGGTAGTAGATTTAGAATAGGGTCAATATGGTTCTGAAGTTTCAAATATACGTGTTTGAATTTACAGTAGAATTTATGGATATTCGAAGTAGATTTGCAATTTTCAGTTACTCGTGCAACTGAAATCGCGACAACGTTAGTCTTTTGTTTTTCGATAGTGAGTAACTGAAATTTCGTCAATAACTCTATCGTAATTTTTGTAGAAATATAAAATCCATGTATTTTAATATTCAATTCAATGAGTGAATATTTAAGTCCATGTATTAATTTTCATAAACGAGTCAATAACTAATCGTATTGATACACCAAGTTTGTAATTCTTAATGATGAATGCCTCTTAATTAGACGTTAAATATATTATTGTCAATGATATTTTGTTAACTTTAATACATGTACATTAATGGTACAGCACCGAGTATATAAATTCGAATTTTGTACACTAAGTTTGTAAATGTAATAATAATTGATATGGTGAATGTACAATAATTTTTTACAGTGTTCTTTACATTTTATTATATTCCGACGAGTAGCTCACTTTCGAAGATTTTGGTCATACCAGACGTAATCCATATTACATCTGGTTTTCACAATATTGTATTCTTCTATAGAAGATCCATAGATCGCTCACTGCTATATAGACAGGGATATCGTCGCTCGTTCCTTCAATTACATAAATCGAAACTAGCAGCAACGGCATCTTTGCGAACTTGAAATAGTTTGATAACGATTGTCAGACCTGTCGACGTTAGGACATCTGGACTCTTTAAAATCTTGAGTTACGAAATTCCAACAAAAATTAAAATCAATGTTCGTCGAATTTTTACTGCTTTCAATTACTGTTGAGACATGTATCTGTAATCGTTATACGGTTAACACGAAAGACGACAATTAACAATTTTGAAATATTTTAATTATTACAATACAGTTTTCAAAACACTGAAAAACAAGTATTGTAAATTTTGACCATCAAAATGGCTTTTTGAACAAAATAACTTTCTGAATAATGAATATTTATGAATATAATATATTCATATGTGCCTCGAAATATTTATTAGTCTCACATAAATTCTCATTTATGTTATCCTGTTCCAACGCCATTAATACATACATTAATACAGTCTAATCATTAAAAGTGTTCACAGTCACTTTTACATATTCTGCCTATTCTAGGACATGTGCATAGTTGAAAAGCACATAACTATAAGATCTATTCAATTCTATTAAAACCATCTAGTAGTTTCGAACGCGTTGATGTATGTATGCGTACGCGATTAAATGGAAAGTAGCGTACCGATCTGCAGTCAGCTGATCATCCTCGTGAAGCGTCAGGACGCGGCTCGTCTGGAATAGCGCGACCATCGAGAAAACTGCGCTCTCGAGAAGCTTCCAGGTTATTTCCAACTTTCCTTTTTCATTAGTGTGTAGACTAGCGTATGACTTGCCTCTCCCGTTTATTCTGTTGCCAAGAGCATAGATAGTCGATAGATAAGCAAGACCAAGCGTCATAGTAGCTCAGAAGGAATAATGGCAATGAGACCTCCGAAACCTGATTTGCACATCACGATAAAAAATTTGTGTAATTTTCCAAGCAACCATCAATCCATTCAGCCAATCAGCTACCCCCAACCGAGACTGGTATATACGAACGTTTCTTGTATACAGAGTGAGGCCCAAGATCTTCAGGAACGGAAGAAGAGGACAGTTGAGTCTCTGTTAGGACTCCTTCGCCGCTCAATTATAAAGATATTCGATCCTCGATACCGGTCGAGCAGGTTTCTTCCTTTCCAGCGTGATACTCGCCTCGAAGCAAATTTCGTGAGTGTACCCCGCGACACCGCACCCGCATCCTATCGTTTAAAAGTCATAGAACGGGATGTCATTAAAGCGAATGGATCAAAAGGAAGTAAACGAAAGCGGTGTAGGTGGCTATCAATTAAATTAAATGGTATACCTGCGCTCAATGGTAAACCTGCTCGTCGAGAGTTTCGCCTTTGGTCCATTCCTTCTTCTGCCAGCCACTTTCATTTTCGTTTTTCTCCCCTTTCATTCTCTTTCTTTTATTTTATGAATTTCGTCTCTCATGACGTCACTATACCCAGGTTGTATATTTCATGTGTGCCATGGTTAGTGGCCTCTTTAGGAATGCGTGAAATTAGTGACAGCATTAGAATTAACCTATCCTATAATAGAATTCGAAGAAACGCTGTCCGGAACGATGAACTTCGAATACCTACTGGCGTCGATTCATTTGTTACTATATCCAAATTTAAGTTCAGGCGAAATCGTGTTTTGGATTTTTTATCTCGACAGCATTTCTTTTTTTTTGGTGAAGGAACGTGATATTCGTTTCGTGAGAAAACGCCTTCGCGTGCAGTCATGCAATTGAGTGCAGGCTGTGCAGGTGACCGCGGCCGTCAGCGAAAAATGCATTGTTGCGAAAACACTATCGTACCTTCTTATGTAATTTCAGTGGATTCGTCTGACGAGCGAGGGCATGTTTCACGAAAGACTTCATTAACAATAAAAACATATGATGAGGAAGTCATCGTTTCTTCGTTGTTTATTGCGTTAGCAGTTATTACGTAATGATGATGAGACGTTATTTCAAACAGAAGATATTCTCTATTTTTAATTACGGATCTGGCGGTAACACCTTAAACTTATTAATTGGAACTTTAACAAATAATATAAATTACAATCATTTGGATATCTAATTACCTTTCTAGTTGCAAGGATTTTCATTCGAGCAGGCAATAGTTCGAATTGCAATTTATGTAAAATTTTAACAGAGGAATCTTCCGAAATTAATAGTACATTGCGAAACATTATGAATTTCAACTATACTGCCGTCCGTAATGAAAAAACTCCTTTGAAATGTTTGTTCATATTATTAATGTTTCTATGCATCGAATAACTGAAGAATTAAACACATTAATCTACATATAATTGAAAAATATGTTGTCGAGAGTGTCATATATGTATAGTGCATCCACGAGTTCAATGTTCTTTTGACAGGTCGAAGAACTATAAAATCTTGAATTAGCCACAGATAACTTTGTATAAAATTATACCAGAAAGCATATGGGAGCATCATTTCGCACTGAAATATATGTAGGATCTGCAAAAAAGAATATGGAGAGTGGACCGGGAATCGAACTCAGGTCTTCCGCTTGCCGGGCGGGGTTCCTACTATTACAGATAAGTGTACACTCCTACGTATATTATATTTTTTTCCTTGATAAAATATTTGAGTATTTCTATAGTAAATCATGTGCAGATTCATTGTGCTAGACCTGTCGGAAAAAAGCTCATTGAATGTATGGACTGACATTTACCTATGTATATGTATGTCATATTTTCCATCCACGGTAATTTCCCGAATAAAAACAATATCAGGAAATTATTTCGCCTAAAGACATCTTCTCTAATTGCAAGATGCATAAGAGACGACTTCTATCGCAATAGACGTGATATTAGATGTACAAATTGATTGTCGGCCTTTTTTTGCATAATTTTGATGTTTGTTTACAAAAAAAAAAACGAACAATCACCTAATCTTCAAAGTAAACCCCATTACTTTCTACATAATCTACAGAATAGATGATGTTATTCATAAAATTTTGAGGTCAAGAATAAATGTCTATACCTAATAAAAACAACTTTTCAACAGTACTTATGTTTGAAGTGCCACTCGTATGAACACATTCACTCCACTCGACAGCATCTCAATAAATAAAAATATTTGTAAAAATTTTAAAATTTTTCAAGTTATATAGTTATTAGAAAATTCATGAGCCAATTTCACAATTTGATTTTAAGTATTAATAGATAATACAAAAGGTTAAGGGGACTCCGGATTTCTCATTTACCATGCGAGTAAAGTTTCAAGGAAAGTCGTAAATAACAGGATTTTACAGAGATCTTTCGTCCAGCGCAGTTTACCGCACATTCTGTAAGGTTATTAATTATTTTGACACCACATTTACAATCCGAGTAATCCAAACCAAAAAATTCCGATGAGAAGTTCTTAAATACTTTTAACGCGCAAGAATATTTTCGAATAGAAAACATCTTGCATCTCAGAAAACTTGCGGCAGAAAAACGAAACAAGTAAGAGCGGACGCACAGTGAACAACGGATAAATAAGAAATGACCGATTGACAGACCAGAAGTTCGTAGAAGATCCGCGAGTGTCGCATTGATCGGCATGGAATGCTCTTGTGGAAGTATCATTTCGTCATTGCTAACCTAGAATAAAATGCGCACAGTACACGCGTGCGCACGTGGTTACAAACGTTTCAACAGAAACGCCTGTGTAAACGTATCTGTCAGACTTCCTCCATAATTCGAATTAAAATTAGCACGCTATGGAATTTCCGAAAGCTAAACACTATGTCGAATATCTGTCATGCTAATGAAAAGTTAAAATTGCTATAAGGTGTCAAGGGGATTTCCCTACGCTGATCGTAATATACCACCTCTGCAAGATCCTTTTTACTACACAGTTTTATTTGCACACTTTTTATCGACATTTCAATCAACTCTTATTTCATTTCATAACTCATAACTTTTAAGCTTATTTTATTTCTTTGTTCATTGCAACTTGAGAACGCTTTTCTTATTATAAAGTCACAACTTGCATTTTTTTCTTTGTTTATACTTATTTCACTTTCTACCTCCTTAGCAAACTCTCTATGATTGACGAGCGATTGAAATTGCGATTAGTTACTTAAGAAAGTGGAGACTCATAAAGTTCTTTATTCTTATAAATAAGTAACTCGTCAAATAAAAATACTGTTCATAGTAGCATTTCCTTTTATCCGAGATACAATAGTTACAGGATAAAAACAAGTGTACAAATTCAATATGCAAAGTAAAATGCGTGGATTTATCTTATATCGTGATTTTCTCCTTTATGTTATTATGTTGAATCTAAAAATAACCAACAAAAGGGAAAATACGTCAATAGAGTTTCTAAGAGGCAATCAAACATAGTTTATCAAATATTCAAAGGAAAGTGTCTTCTTTTTTCGTCACGTGTACAAGGTTAAATTTTCGACCGAACCAACGGCAATACGTAATTAAGCCACGAGTACTCAAGTCAATCGGAAGTTGTAACTTTATGATAAGAGAATTTCTTGTAATTCATACTAATAATCTGTTAGGTAAAAAAAATGATAAGATTATCAATCATCGAATGAATGGAAAAACTATCGCGTGTCAAGATTATGAAGATTTCTTAAAAATACTTCTCTATAGATCTTATCCCAGTACAGATAAGCAGCATACTTTGATTTGAAAACTAGAGAACTGATCGATAAATTTTATAGTAAAAGTTTCGATTTTCTAATGCATAACGGGATATCAGAATAACAGTAAAATTATTATATTTTCTGACAGTTAGTTACTGAAAATAATCTATCGTTAAATATCAAAAATTTAATTTGCTTCAGGTGTTTATTGATCTATCGATAACGTTCGCAGTCGCTAATATATTGATTCACTGAAGTAAACAAATGATACTTCATTAATTTTAGTGAATATCCTGAATTATCTTAATTATTAACATTTATTACTCAATATTTACTAATGAGCCTAAACGTATCTTCTCACAATGATCGTCTATGGTAACAATGAAGTGGATATTAAATATGGCAATAATTCTTATTATCAGATGAAACTTATATTTACACCATATGGTAATATATACGTATACTATTAAGCTTGTATTTATACCTATCTCGATAAAACCTGAAATATGCTAGCGAATTTTTATTTACCTAAATAGCATTTACATTGCACTAAACGGTAATTCTGCACACCTTGGCAGTGGGGAGTATTTCGGAGATAATTTCCTAGTAAACGTAATTAACAACTGGCTTATTTTTTCATTTATTGCGTCCATTTTAATTATAATTTCATAAGTTGCTTCAAGTTTACTGTAAATTTCTTTTTCACACCTATTGTCTGATTGACGAACGGTTTATACAATTTCCTATAATTTGCAATTAGTCGTTATCTCACGTCTTACAATTTACATGTACTCATTAAATAAGATTACATGCAAAATACAATGGTAAGGATCCATCGAATTATAAATACACTATAAGTTATTCGATTAATTAAAAACTCATAAATAACTCAGACGCTATGAGAAATGAATTTCACACACACGCTTTGCTGTATAAACGTCTTATGTAACAGATGGATATCGAATGTTCCTTTTTAAATATAGATGCCAGAATTAGCATAATCGACAGGTTAAATTGCATAAGTTATAGTTTTATATGCCACTGTTGATCGAGCTCATCGGAGCCTCTGAAGGAAACCGTGGCAAACCTAAATACAAGTCGAAACTATAAATATCAAAGAGAAAAATACCTGGGATCGTTCAACATATACATATATACTTAGATAATCATCTTCGAGTCGCAGGCATAGCTCAACGAAAGATTTTAACATACCCAATCACTTGAATATTTATATTTTTAAGAGCTTTAAAATTTAGCATAGAAAAAGAAAAATACATCTTTTCTTCAAGAGACCAAAACGTATTCGCTTTAATGAACGAGACACAAATTTACAAAATGAAAATTTATGATTCAGAAAGATAACCGTAGATGACTACAGCCTACTAGTAAAAAATGCTGCTCGTTAAAGTTTCGAGCAGAGATTCCAAGCCATTGATGTTGGAACACTAACGAGTTTCAGTCACTGTAACGTTGACCGAGAAGATCTTCTAAATCCAGGATCATTAAATGAAATGTAGTAGAAACTACCAAATGACTTAATCTGCCACTGCATTAGCAATAAGAAAAGATGGTAAGAATTTATAATTAAATCAAATATTCATAATCATTAGGTTCAAAAATGTTCATATTTAAGACATAGACATGAACTTGATTAAGCCATGTGATCTATATAATTAAAATGATAAAATGTGTTCGCTTACATAATATCAAATTTAGATCTTGATAAGAACTTTTTTTTTTCTCGAAATTGTTGAAATTCGGAGTATAGTCGATTCTATGAAAAAGATTAATCTCGGAAACACAAATCCAAGAAAGCATATAGCACCTATAATATATACTCGAGATCAAAATCAATTGTCACGAATCGCAGCGACACAATTGCTGAGAATGTGTGTATATGCATAGGACATACACGGCGGGTTCCTTCTGAACCGTGAAGCAGCATAAAATCACTAACAAGCAGCTCAGGCAGGTGTTCCCGGAAACATATAAATAACGTTATTCTGAATGCGAGACTTGATTACATAAGTGCGCTCGCGATAGCACAACGACTGTCAACCGGGAGTTATCTGTCCGCAACATGTTCACAGAAAATCTATCTACTAACCAATAATAATTCTTCGACATTTGCAGAATATTATTTCACGCTTGGAGAGTCACTTGAAGAGAAACAAGAAGTTTCATTACATTGAACAGTGGGCAAGTCGTACTTTTTGCACGCGCAGCATCTGTATGACCGCCAGAACCAAATAAATATAGGGCACAATTAATTGTTATTAGTTTTGCATATTAATAAAAATTATTTTTCGAATACTCTAAATATAAACAATATATTTTTCTTAAATTCATAATATTGTTTATAGTTTACGCAAGTTGTTACATTGGTGGCCGGACAAGTGTAGAGACTCGTAAAAAATATCCTTGAAAAATATGAGTTCTCATTTTGAAGCAAGCATTAAAAGACTGATAAAAATAACATGCAACTTGTGTGGTAGTACCTGCCATCCGCGGAACAGTATGGAACTCAGCACCTCTTACAAAACACAGAAGAATAACAGGTGAGCATAAACTAATCTATAAATTTCGACGTCAAATTCCTCAATTATCCCCCTATTAAATAATACCAAATTAAAACGTACGGTGCGACGAGTTATCCAAATGTAAAAAGAAACTCTAAGTTTTTATCGCGCAATACGAAAATGATTGCAGCGCATGAATACATTAAGATTAAATTATCGAAGAGGGGAGCTGAGGGTGAGGAGGTGGCGGAGAAGTTTTGATAGGATGGGAGGTTAGTGGGTTTGGCGAGAACCGAATAAGAGAAAAGGATGAAGAGTGAAGTGAAACTAGAGGCAGACAGTGAAGAGTGTAGGGCCATGAGAGGGGCAGGAGGGGAAGGGGAATGTCAGCCAAAACTGCGGGTCGCGAACACGTGTATTTGCAGTTATTCGGCACATTCGGTTAATCAACAAAAGTAAGTATTTCTAACCTAACCTGACCAACTTTACTAGAGATCATTAACCCTGGCTACCTATCGGTCGCTCAATTAATGCATCATTATCTATGTATCTCAAGCAGACCATTTCTTTCCTTTGGTTCTTCCTACCTCGTTGAAACTTGCGTTACGAGAATTATGATAAATACCTATTGCAGTGTCCTGCTGTGATTACGTTGAATGCCATTAAAATGCTGCTCGCCCTGTTTATTTTTAAACCCGTCGACTATGTGCTTATGTACAGAACTACTGTATCTTGTCAGAAAGTAGGAAAGCATGATGCACCATATCATCGATTTTTACGAATCGATATACTCATTGTCTTCGATTGCTACTGCTAACTTGCAGATTTAATAGGTTTTATATAGATTTCATGAACGTTCTTCAAGCTGTGAAGTAAACGCATTTTTTTCGGATTATTATTACCGAAAAGCAGATTTATATGTACTGTGACGTGGCACTTTAATGCACGTTACGAATTAAGCAAATTTGGGATACGTCGTGGGGCCCGATGGGTAAGAGAACGTTTCTTTTGTTTTCAGAATTTATTTTAAGAATTTGTATTGATTTTCCTCTAGGGAACGTTTTTTTTTTTGTGTTTTGAGTTTGTTAAACGGACTTTAGAGGATTCGGCAACAATTTTATTGCTACGGGGCCTGAGAGAGTCGCTTACGGGCCTGGCGGAGCACCGTAGCGGCCGAGCGACAGTAAGTCGAAGCAGACACCCTAGAAAACAATTACGTATTCACGCTCTCGTGTATCGAGGAAGTAGAGATGGATATGATTCCTATCTCCGGAAAACACGATTGCAGCCACCGCAACACGACTGCGCCTCTCGCGAAGGTTCCAGATTTAGGAAAATTGTAGTGTCACTCACGGCATGGCTTAAATCAGAGATAGACGTGTTACCGTTTCCTATCCTTTTACATTGTTTATCGTATCGTTATCCGCCTGAGGGACTAATAATACAGGGTAGTGTGTTCCTGTGGATATTACAAGTATCTGGACAACAGTGAGTGACGCTCAGGAGTAATTTGGCTATTATTTCAAGTTCCAAGATCGACCGAGCTATCTGTTCGATATACTCTTACACGTCCGAGGATTCTTATCATTTTTTTTCTTTTAGAAATAAATTGGATCCGTGAATGGATTTTGATTCCGATAGCTTCGTGCATGATAAAATAATTTCAGTAGTTTTTGGTCAACCTCGTTAATTAATTATTTTTCATTGTTATTTGTCGATCGATTCATGACCCCATCGCATAAGAATTGACCAAAGATGAAAGTTGGAGACAGTTAAACGGTACAGCTTTTCTGTACCTGGCGCCCAGAATTGATATATTTCTTTTTTTTTTCTAGACATTTCAGGGCATCAATTATTTGTCAATAGCGCCAGGGACAGCGTCGTTACGGTACATGGAAAAAAAATCTGTAGTTGCTATCCCCGAAGCAAAAAATTGTCTTTGAATCAGCTAAAAAGAATACCAAGAATTCTAGTATAATCTATCAAGTGAATTAGGAAGTTTTACAATCGCTATGATTAATCTTGACGGGATTGCCATAATTTTGTTTAGAATTTATTATTGTTCAGATACTAATCTTTGCTCTAGTAATGGCGAGTACACCATTTTCAACGTGTATTATCATGCTGCGTGTTTCGTCGCAGACCTTCCATAAAGAATCAATTGTGATTTATCTAATAATCGAAAGCCATCTCGCAGCAGGAGTCATGGCGACATACAGGGGATGAAATGAAAGAGTCAATTGATTTGGGACAGCGAAGTGAAAAGGGTGAAGGGCAACAAAGATGGAAACCATTGGCGTAAGTGAATTATAAAGTGATATTATTCCTTTCAATATTTTAGACCAGGGCCAATGCTATCGTATTACGCCACTGACATGGTTTATACCAAGATAACGTCGCACGGCGGCGCGCAGGTTTCACGCAGTGACATTTAGGAAATATAAATTGCCGGACTGACATTTCACTTATGTATATACTTTGTATCCACCTCCCGACTACGCCGCACGAGCGTTACTATTTACAATAATTAATGCGAAAAGATTGTCACTGTCGCACCTCCGAACTTGCTCAGCATCGCCGGATGTACGACACCCACGTTATTCGAGTACTTTTGAAAAACTTGAAAACTAGTCAAGCACGTTTTGCCTCTTTGCGACGCGCAACGAGACTTTAGTGCACCTAACGTAACCTCCATTGAGAAGTGGTAAGGCATAATTGATCGTAAATCGTTAATAGGGCATAGACGTGCATACTTATCTGGCCTCGAAGCTAACTATTTAAGTTTTTAATAGAAATGGTCTGTTCTGTATACGGTGTATATGGTGTTGCATTATATGTTCAGACGTGGTAACGAACTTTATTGTTTTTAATTGATAGAGTATAGTATTTTTCTTAACACGTGCATGAAAAAGGCCCTTTTTCATGCATTTAAAGTGAATGGAAAGTTGCTCATTTCGAGCGTGCGGGAGAGAATGATTCCCTCCCGCTCTTCAAAATTTTAAAAATTTTGTTAATTTTATTTATTTTTTTCAATATACCATTGTGATTGGAGTTGGGAAAAGAGTTGTGCACGACTCAAAATGCGCAACTTCCCATTTACTCTAAATACATAACAAAGGGCCTTTACCTGCACTTGTCAAGAAAAGCACAGTGTGCAACTAGGGGAGGAGGACAATTTCTAGCTCGGGCGAGATTTGAGCACTCGTCTCCGTCTCGGGCGCCGAAGGCGCCCTCGACTCCAACTCGTGCTCAAATCTCGCCCTCGCTAGAAATAGCCCTTTTCCCCCCCTAGTTGCACAATATACTATTATCTATCTAGTACGAAGGAGTATAATACACAAGTGTGAATTTTCGGTACACGAGCCGTTAAGTGAGTGCACCCATCACACGAGAATTATAGTCATTCGATAATAGCTAGACATAACAGTTTTTGTAACAAATGCTGAAGGAAAACGCTATCTGGCCTTTTTTCACAAGAGATGGCATTCTTAACCTGCCTAAAAAGTATTTTAGGTTTTACCTTTCTCGAAAATATTTTATATGCCTATGACATCACTATCATACATTTTTAGGTATTTTCATAGTCATTTGTCCAGAGAATAATATTTTAGGTGCCCTCTGACGACACATTACAGGGTATTCTTTGAGCATTCGTTACAAAAAGCATTTATTGTTTTTGCAATAAGGGAGACGATATTTAACTCTTTGTCATGTGTATAACATCATACTATATGATTATTGTTGATGAATATGCGGACATTTTTTATTTATATTGTACGATAATCGATGCATGGTTCTTGTCCATACTGACTTTTATCTTTGGTTTTATATACATATTTTTTAGATTACCAGCTACCTTTAAACAGATATATCACATTGATATATACAAGTTTGAGAGACAATTAAAAAATGCATATTCCATTTGTCCATTAAGTGAAGATCGATAAAAATTAATTTTTTCATCATGAAATTGAGTAATGAATATTTGACTTTGCCTTCTCACGTTATCAACCGACGATTACAATAAAATCCGTGCTGTAATACTCTGACCCTGATTTCGCTATCACGACGGCTGGCACAGCCTCGTAAATTTTTCAATCTCCAAGAGCCAAACTTAAAGCGATTGCCAATGGCTGAAATAATGGTTACCATTGGTATAAAAGATTTGATAATTTTTTTGATGTATATGTAAATCCAAAACTGTACAAATTTTACTCTTGTACATATTTACCTCCTGTACATACATTCAAATCAGTAGTGTTTGATAAGTAATTGATTTCGATTGCTCTTAGTAGAAATTTCCTTCGGAAAATCAATAGTCCAGCCAGATCCTATCTAACTCTGTATAGGTTCAGTGATGACCCTAGTAGGCCCTGGACTTTACGGAAGAAAAATTCTACCAAGACATCATTTGATATGTGACCTATTTCGCTACTTACTCTTTCACCCCTAACTTGTCTGGTAAGCAGTACACATACGTACGTATATTTTTAAATACTATTATACGTAATGCATATCTTGTGCAGAATGTAGATACAATTATCAAACTAAGCATTCATCGAATGGTCGAACTTTCTGTATCGTCAGCTGTAAGAGCTCCCCGGGATTCCGGTATACTTATTGACCACTTATGTCAATAGAACTACTCCTACAAAAATACACAATAGTTTTACAAGCTCCGAGTTTATCAGGCCTTGATAACTTATCTACAGTGTTGGCGACCAAGCCGCGTGAAGGCATTGACAATCGACCAAGGCCGACGGTCGCAATCGATTATCGCCGACGTGCCGACTCGACCGTACTCGACTCTCTGTGCGGTGGTTCCTCTTAGTATTAAAAAATCAAATGTTGGGTATCGCGGAACAAGAGGAAGTTCGGACATGTTAGAGTAAAAAAACTGATGGTGTCCGTTCCTTCGTATTATAGATTCGCCTCCGATTCGAAATCGATTTTCTCTCAGGTGTTAACAAACATCGCGTTTTCGGAAATCGATTTTTCAAATTTATTTCCTCTACGTAAGTCAAGTAAAGCAGTTGGTCGCACACTTCCCAGTCCCCGGACACTATTGTGAAGATTTCAATTTATTAGGCGTTTCACGAATCATAAAGCAAATTGAACACTTAAGAAGGAATCTGTGATATTTAATTGATGTATAGGCTAAATGTCAAATACGATCCTACGTAGATTTAAATAAAGTTTTATAGGTTTACCAAAGCTCTCGCGTTACGAAGACAGTTGCAATTTATTTCTTATGCAATGAAGTAAGGAATGGCGAAGGCTTTTTACCATCGTATCGTTTAGCTTTTATGTATTTTCGTGATAAATTATAGTTGTTGCTGTTCGAGAAGAAGTAGGGTATCACACACTGCCATTTAATTTCCCATAAAAGCACTTTTAACAGTATAATATTGGGACACGCAAATCGTATGCTGCAAAGGTGTCCAGACTCGGTCCGGGCTCTGGTACGTACTTACGTAGTTGAGTAGGCCTAGGCCTAGTATGCCGGCACCGCGTATTTACTTCGTGTCTACTATTCAGAACTAAGCTAAACAATTATCTACTGAAAAATTAGTTAAATGGAGTATATTAAAGGCAAATTAAAGCTTATCGGAAAAACAGCTTGGCAAGTACTTGTTATTGATATTATACATACATTTCTTAAGGCTCAGCATGTACATACAATTTATATTCGTAAAGTTATTTATTTTCTAAATTTAAAATGTTGAATGTAACTTCACCACCCGCCCACCTTCCCTGACCTATCATACGAAAGAAAAGTTTTTGATGTTTTTCTCAAGTTTCCGATAGAACCAAATATTCAAATACCTGTATACTGGATCTATTATTATCCGAACACCGGAACGTGGCGAATGTCAGCTGTGTGAAAACGAAGACATTTCGATTTTTTTAATAACATTTAGGCGTAACTAACGAAATAATGAATATTGTGATAAGGAATTAGAAATCCCAATCATCAAGTTTGTTCAAGCCGTTTACATGACAGCCGTGGTCTTTATGTGCCAAATCATTATTATAATCGGCTCACCAGTTCAATATATTTTTTTTTACGATACTAAACAAATGACACTTGGCTTTACATGAAATAACTTTAATATATTCTAAAATAGAGAAATAAAATATAATACGTGCAAAAGCATACATAGTATGTATACTTTGTAACAAACGTTTTATGTTGTGACACGTATGCCTTACTAGAGGCTTCATTGTTTTCGATTTGTCAAAAAAAAAAAACATTTCGAACTCGTGGACCGATTATAGAATCCGAATACTGCTTTATATGTGCGGCCACCAATGCTGTTACACTGAGCAAAATGTAGTTTCGCTGTATACGATAGAATACCTTAGTCTATCATAACGGCTCGGAAATGTCTAATTTTTGCATCAAATATGACTATCTATGTCTGTCGGTATGTGAATTATTGGCATAATCTTCATACGTCTTCAGATTACCATTCAATTCGGGGATTCGATACTCAGACTTCGAGCATTTTGGACTCACAACTGAAACCTCATTTTTCTCCATTTACCTTAAATAGAAGCTGCTGAAAACGACCGAAATTAAAGAAAAATACGAAATAACATAGCGTGTCTGCTATTTTCCGGCTTTTTGCATAGAGTATTATTCGTGCAAACATCGTATTCGATCCACTGCTTTTTTTCTGCGTACCGGTTACGCAAGGAAAAAATCGGTGTTGTTTGGACACATCGATCACGTGTCAGCTTACATGTTCACATTTGTACATATAATAGTACATATTTTAAAGAGACATAAAGTAGCGTAAAAAGGAAACGTTAAATACTGTATCACGTTGAATGCGGTACCTCATACGTGAACTGATTTATCGATAATTAAATATGAAAAACACCAGTTGCCAATTACACTTCTTAATTACATAACGCGTTACTCCGTTTCCGTGAACGGTCTAACCAGAACGACTCACACGTAAAGTAATTAATTTATAGTTACAGAAGCCATAACATTAGTATGCCATAATCATTGCGCTACCAAGACTCATCAGTTCCCATAACGAAGGACACTTTGTCTTCTCAAACCGCCTATATATGTGTATATCATATATGTATATATATACCCTAGTCTCATATATCGTATTGCACGGTCAATAAACTTTATTATAGCTGTAGCCATTGATATTACGAGAATATGACCAGAAACTTGGAAATTGAACTACTACACTTAATGCCTTCTAAAGCAATTAAATGAATAAAGTGTATAACATCACAGTTTAGAAATTGGATGTATTTAATGCTGCTAGCGAATGAGCTTATTAGTTAATAAGAGATATACCGGTATTACAGTCGATACTAGACTATTATAGCAAATGATGGAAGCTGAAATATTTCAATATCGCGTTTCAGCGTATTAATGAAATTATTCTTGGGAATCAATCATAATTCTTTTCGAAGACTCGAAACGTCACTGCTAAGACATTTATTGTCGGGAGTAGAGTTAATTAAAGGTAATCAATCAACAGCTAGAGGTTTTCACATAAGACGTATACTGTTATTAGTAATTTAATTTGACGCAAAACTTTGATAAAGACGATGCGCTTTGCAAATGAATGCATGTTAGATATGTCTGTGAGTTCTCACCTGTACAAATTTTCTTTGACGTTTATTTCTGAAATTTAACTGCTTTACAAACGGTTTAATTGCTACATAAATCTTGCGATATAAATTTGCGCTGTACGTGTGGTATAGAGATGTCTACTGTGCGGTGCTACGTATCCTTCTTTAATTCGGTTTGCGACTCGATAGATCTTTACGGTTTAGATCGGCAGTGGTTACGGCGACCAATCGAAAGGCTTGGAGAAAGTTAACCGCAGCCATATTTCCTCTTTATCTGACAATCGCTCACGTCTAATCAATGTGCGGCTCGATCGGTTCACTGAATTTTGAAAAGTCATGAAACTTAGGCCTGTCGATCTACTAACTTCCTTTTCTTGCTTTTGCCAACAGTTGAGTTTATAGTTTAGTTGGTATTCCTATCAAATAAGTGGCTTATTTCGAAACTACGCGACTCTTTATTATAACAAGTTCTGATTTCAGTATGTTCGAGAATCAATTTTCTTGTATCAAATCGATTAATTTTCTTTAGCGATTGAACGACTTCGGCCAATCTGGAATGAATTAAAGTTCACACGCTTTATGAATACGACTGTCGGCTATATACAAAATGTAATATAGTCTATTGAAGTTACAGAATCATTCTTCGAATGGATTCTCACATTCATTACGAAATCATTCATTCTGAAAACTGACACTGCGATAAATAATAAAAAAAGCTCCGCTCCAATAATCTTCAATAAATTTATATTCACCACATATTTACTGAAATCTTGAAATATTATTTTAAGGAGGTAACGATAATAAATTATGACGGCGTTGATACAAGGGAAATGTGACATTTTTTTTATTTATATTAAAATTTTCATTAGTTTTATAGAGACAAGCCTATATGGAATAAATTATATAACTATTGTAAGATTGTCAATACATTAGTCGTCCCAAACCAATATACGTTCATTTTAGTATCTCAAAATTTCAGTAAATTTGAAATAAACAAATAAGAGGACTTATTTCGAGTAAGCAGACATATTTTCGTGACTGCTACTTGCCGCTATTGACGATAGGTAATCCAAAGCCAGGCCAAGGGGCATCTATATGCATTGATAAGGCGGTAGTAGCAGATTAAAAGTTCAATGTCATGATTAGAGTCATGCAGGTTTCATACAGACACATCCACGTATTCGGCCGATCCCGAGACGAAATTTTGTTCTTTCATTATTCCTCGATATCCTACGTTCAGTAAGACTTAAAAAGCACTATTGATGATATTAGGTCCAGTCATAAGTAATTCGACTTAATATATTCTCATGCAATTGAGGTTCTCATTTGTGACTTAAATGTGACGTATTTTCCATATTTCCATTTTGAGGTTCAAAAAAGTACCTCATAGGAGCCTCATAAAACAGGTGCTAAATCAAAAAAAAAAAAAAAAAAAAAAAAAAAAGAATAAATTTCGCATTAATTATCACGATTAATTCCTTTATAGGAGTACAGTCCATTTTTGCTCCGTCTTCCTATTTAGTACGAAATATTCGTTTTGTCTACACATGGAGAAGTTAAGCATAAATAATTTTTAACGATTATATGCAAATTAGTTTGGCTTCTTGTTACTGATCTATTTATATTCATTTTATGCAACAATTTTTAGGGCCACATAATTTTATTTAATTGTTAAAGTTTAACTATTGTCCTTACGATATCAGTATATTGCATTGCAAGATTATCATCTGCATATAAATTTTTCAAATAAACTTCATATCAATATTTAACAGTAAATTCTCTTCATAATATTATAATTTTGAACTCATGCGGTCTTGAAAAATTTATAAGATCATTTCATGTACTCTTTAAATTTGGAAATGACTTAGCAAATGGTAATAAATAACTACGCGTGTATGCGAAAGTATGAAACTATACAAAAATTATTTTACAAACAAATCTTTTATTTTATTTCCAACGTTTCAATAGGACATTATACATTAAGATAGATGGCAGTAGGACATAAAGATTCAAAATAGGTTATAACTGAAATCGATAGGATCTATATAGGTTCAAAGTAGAACTTAAGGATTAAAAATAAGTAAAAGAGGCTTCGTTTAGAACCTCAAGATACAATCGAGGCACTTTGGAGATACCGTGAAGAGTATAATGGTACAACGAAGGAATAAAAATACGATTCAGGATTGATCATAAATTAATTTTGTTCCATTCTGTATACGAGTAATTGAAAAAATTATTTTAAACGCAAGTTACTCCCACTGAAAATAATTAATCAAGTACCCTTCCCCAAAATAACCACATGAAAAAAAAAATGGTTATCAAAAATCACCTCAATTTTTTTTTTTTTGATCGGTAATCAATCTACCGTGACATTTTATCGATACAATATCGAAATGTTTTAAAAACTTCTCAGAACGTTGCATTAGCAATTTTAATGCAATTGGTGCAATAACTCTCGTGATAGGATCACGTGAAAGAGATAGATCGAGATCGGTAGGAATACTGCAATAATTTGTAACGCATGCTAGGCTCATTACCGATTTGAGCACGCTATTTAACCTCTGACAATAAGCATTTTATTAAAAAGCTAATAGGCTCTGCTTCTCTTGCATAGTTACATCCGAAACCCTCGTAATTCTCGTATTGCGAGTATTCTGACGTTTGACCTCTCACGTTTGTCCAACAATTACGCGTAACGAGATAACGATCTGCGATCGATCGGTTATAACCGATTTCGCCCCCGACGCGATTCACGAACAAGTCCATTTTTTGAATTTCAATTTCTCATTTATCCGACGCTATATTTCTTCTTTATCACGTTATCTTTTTCTTCGAACCTCGGCTCACCGAAAATTTCTCCACTATCATTTTATTTTATTGAAATTTTTTATCAGCATGCAGCAAAGCGAAAAATTTTAAAAAGTTGTAAAACACTAATTGAAGCTGTGACTTATTCGACATATCAATTAGATTAGATTATCGTGTTTACATTAGTTCTACAGATTAAAGAACCCATACATCGAAGAAATAAATTTAGAATATCCATCTCTAAGTTAGTCTTGTAAGCTGTAAAAAATTTTTTCTTACGGCTATCAAATTTATTTGTACTGAAATTCCAGGAATTAAAAGAGCTTCGTTATTTTTACCTGTAGACGTGTTGACCAGAACAACCGATACTAGTGCAGGCATGACCTTGGTCGGTTCCACTTGTTAATACACACATGTTTACCCCTACTTGCGTATATATTTACATTTATGGACACCCACGTAAATTCTTGCCTCATGGCAATTACGTTATTGATCATTTGTAGTTGTCTTAAGCGAAAGAAAAATACACGACTGGCAACGATTACTATAGGAGAAGGGGCAGATCGTACTGTTTATTCGCGACGATAAAGTATACCTTTATCACACTAAGCTACGCTAGCCGGGAACCCGTTTCCCTATAATTAGTGGAACGATTCGTACTTACACGATGCCAGCCGTTGAAAACGAGTCACAAATCGTTCGCATCGGTAGGCATGGCTTAGCATTAATACAAAAAATCGACCGGATTTTCTAGAGACTACTGTGAAAGCCGGTTCAAAAGCCATGAGATGCTTCTTTAAAGTTTGCCTTGCTTTTAGTTGCCACTATCACACCGATAGTTGCAGATAAGCTTTTACGTGCTTCTCGACACGTTTGAATTTATGTAAATGTCACCATTCTCCACATACTTGCTTTCTCGTATCCAACGCACCACCAAGCAGAAATGTATGCATATTGAAACCCGAGATTCGTTACTTATGATATGTTCACGTATGCAAATCAAGTTAAATTATATAGTTTCCTCGTGAGCGTAAAGGG
The DNA here is from genome assembly GCA_963971525.1 of Cephus spinipes. Taxonomy (NCBI): domain Eukaryota; kingdom Metazoa; phylum Arthropoda; class Insecta; order Hymenoptera; family Cephidae; genus Cephus; species Cephus spinipes. The sequence goes on along the minus strand of OZ020581.1, from coordinate 7,280,194 downwards.
GTAGAAATTAAAATTGGAAAGTGATAGATATATCAGCCGAGTCGAAAGTTGACCTCCGATTTGAACCTATTAATTCTACAAGAGGACATCCAGTCTGAAATTAAGATTATTAAGAACAGTTTGAGCCCCAAATTGTAATGGTATTAAGAAAAGTCCTATTTTCGGGGCAGAAATATCAGACCCACGTTCAGCCTGGAGACTCTAACTAATGATTTCAGTATAATCTCGAGATTAAAATTGGTTCGAGGTTTTTCAGGTTTGAATCTGTGGTTACGCGCCGTTGATAAACCCAGTACTAGCTTCAAAGTTCTGCCTGTAGAATCTGATAGGCTAAAACTGCTGTTACACTTCAGTCGGCAAACTGAAAGAACAAAGGAATGGAGCTTGTATAGGGTCAAATCGATGCCAGATTATCAACTCGGTTCCCCTACGCTTTCTTAAAAAATATTGGTTATACATTCTACGAATGGAGCTATTTTCAGAAGGTATAATATTTTCGCCTATGCTTTACTCCGTTCGCGCAAAAATACAACGTACTGTAAATCTTACTTAACGTTTACAAATAATTCTGATGGCAGTCGAGGAGATAATTCCAAAAATAAGTCTCGGATCGTATTGAAACAGTCTTTCAATACAGAGATACAATAATTTCCAACTACGTTTGCGATCCGCGTATCGCACAATTGTTCAAACATCGGATTGAGCAGCGGCTTAAAAAATGTTTCATTCCTCTGCTGGTTCATTTTGCAGATAACAGGAAACACCGAAAACACTTGAGCTCCGAGCGATCCGTTAAGTCTGAATTAGTTCACACGCATGCACGTTATTTTCCGGGATTCTATTTGTACGATGCTCATTGACTCGGATGAACAATCCGTCCAAGATCGATTTTTCGCCTTTCTCCCGGATCGGTAGAGGAATGCAGCAGAGCCGTTATTGTTCTCTGCAAACGAAGAATTATTTTCACGGAAAGACGACGCAACGAATGGCCCGTGAAGTAACAACTGCACCTAATTACCCATAATGCTCAGAAGTGGAACGATAAAATAGCGGAGACAGATAAAGTCATCATGATGAAATGTGTAGATAACCGAACCGAGACGAATAAGATGAAATTAGAGAAATGATCTGTTTTGACGTGGAAAAGTTCAGTACCGATCTTAAAAGGATTGATAAATGAAAACTTCTGTCGCCTAATGATTTCCCACGCAGAAGGGAACTATCGAAATACCACAGTCGATTCTCATATCTCGACGAAATTATTTATTCCATCAACGTTACTCTGGATTCTCACCAATTACGGGTTAGGTTAGGTAACGGCCGATATCCGATTAAGACGTTTATTGCGATCGTGTCTCATTATAATTATTCTAAATATACAAGCTTGTCCATCCATGCGGGTAACATACGCACGCACGCATGTCCACGTATGTGCTTGTATCAACGCGACAAGATAAGAATGCAAAAAAAAATGATATATCGATTGGCGGACTATTTGCGAGAACGCGCGAAAACACCATTATCTTTAGGTGATTTAGGTTGGGTTATGGTTCAACTTGCAACCATAATGCTGCGCGGCGGAATGCGATTTCGCGATCCCCCGATGGCATTAACTGGTAGGTAATGCTGCGCGATACATTCGTCAATTAACGGCTGAATGAGAGCGACGGCGAATAATAGAATTTCGTAATTAGCCGAGAATGAAAATGAAGGCGAGCCTGTTGCGATTGGCTAAAAAGAAAAGAAGAAGAAGAAGAAGAAGTAAAGCGCTCTTATGCGAGTTTCGAAAGAACCGCGTCTTCTTGCCTCTTCGGATACTCGCTTCTACGTTCATGCGATATAAGTTGCTAACTATGCCGACCTCGATTTCTGCAATTAAAACGCAAAACGATACAGTACGCTTGTATGTTGTATGGATTTCTGTACACGTATGTACATATGTACATTAAATATCGGTCATTTAATCGTGGGATTCGTCTGACCGATCCTACCGAACTTTCCATCCGCAGTTTGCTATCCCACTGGGAAATCATGTCTCGTACGGCAGACGATGTGCGTCGCAAATTTTACTTCTTTCGACACGTGTGCCTGAGCATGGATGAAAGAGGAATTTAGTTTGCTCGCAGGCTCCTGATTCTATTGCTCATATCTCTTAAGGTAGTCCTTTCATCAGAATGAGTTATAGACGGGTACCTAAATTTGATATATGTTGAGTATACAGTAATAACCTCATGATGGAATGCCATTTGACTAAGTGCTGAGGAATGACTACCTTAAAGTAGTACCGATAGGTAAGTCAGATTGAATTTTCTGTATTCAGACATGTATATGTATGCTGCAGCATGTAGTAACATATTGCTGACACGTGGTAAAGTGAATCTTTTATTTGTTAGATGATTAATTTTTTTTTTCTTCTCGAAATATCTAAACGTGTTAACGTGTTATTTGCATGTTATTATACTGTATTATTAGCATTTGCTAATTACACTTTTTTTTTAATAGTTTCACGTGTCTGTTTTATTCGACAACCTTTCAATGTCATATATCGCATATCAAATTTATTTATACATGACGAGATATATGATATAATATTAATTTGTCAATCCTATGTTTAAATAAACCTATATAAATTTTTCAATCTTAATTAGTTATCGGGACAGATACTAAGTAATGACGGTATCAAATTTTTATTGGCAAAACATTTATTTTTTAAAGAAACTTTTTAATTGACCCTGTGGGACCGTACAAACCATAACTATACCTTCATGTATTTTTTCTTCGCGACTTTGTGAAAATATATATTTTATTACGAGATCATGCTGCAAAGCCAAAAGAGGTTAAGTGCTAACAATAGCTTACGAATAAAGTAATTGGAAACAGTAGCACTGCCTTAGTCCTTTAAAGTTTGTTCAAATGTTGCCTTAATATGATAACATCTTATTGGTGGATAAACATCTCAGTATGATACAGTATACCGAGAAAGAAAAACGATTAAATCAATAGAAGGAAAAATTTAACGCATCATTTATTTGTATGAACTAAAACAAATTATTCAAGAAAATTATTGGTCAACTAAAAATAAGTATTGCTCAATCCATTCAGATATATTTACGCTAACTACATATAGCAAATTGAACAGACATTTTTTCTAATCTATATTTCGTTATGTACGTACTAGTCCAATCGAATGTTAATGAGCATCTGTACACGTATACATATAGATCATATGCCCAACGAAAAATTATAGTAAGCAGGACGTATAGCGCGTATGTACATTTGTACACGTGGTCACTAAGGTATAATATTGAATTTGTACGCATAAAGCGAATGCTTAAATAATAAAGAAACAATATAAGATGTTCGTAAAAATTACACGGTATTCCATCACTAGTAACATAATATTTTAACTAATTACACAGCTGATAAATTATTACGTCACATATAAGTAACTCTAGGCTATTTATCATTTTCTGTTACGATGTTACATTTCCGATAATATTGATCTCCATCACCTGTTCTAATGTTTGTTAACCCTCCCTTCGATAAAAAACTTAATGAACTGTAATTCGATTGTTTTTCTCAAAAATACATACTTGAAAGTCGACCAGCACTTTATTGTGCTGTGCCGAAAGTTGGTTGGTCGACCCCTTTCGTATAGTCGGTTCACGAATTCAGTGTTTTTTTTGACAGCTCATAAACATTGAAATCCTTAGCAACTCGCACGTCATTTACATAAAATAACGTAAATATGCATATGCCGAGATAGAATAGTAAAATACATGTAGTGCAAAATCACGCATATGCATACTTTTCGATGATAATCATCTTATTCAATGCCACGTGTGCCTTGATCGAGACTTCATTCTTCTCGATCTGTTAAAAAGACACATAAAACTCCTGAATTGACTATATTTGTTATTAATATGCAGTACATATTTATGCATCAGCTATATTTTATCTGATCATAAAAATTCTGAAGCAAAGTATCGGGCTTAGCGCGATTTGGTTCTAGTGTAACAAAATCAAGAGAACAGATAAAGGTACCTTCCACTGTTTTCTTACATGAAACTTAGTTCTAAATAACTATAATGAAGACGCATACCACTGTGGTTTCCGTTACATCATTACGTTCTCTTCTTCCGTCTTCTAATGAAAACCGTAGTGAAATGCGCCGTCATTTCCGTTAGTAAGTTTGTTGTTATTTATTCTTTGTGTAACTATATCCCACTAAGGGCATGTTTCAGCCGAGTAGTTTGAATTGGAGTTAAGCTGACTATTGCAAGGGATATCCAACAGTGTCAACGTTCAGTTAAGCGAAGAACTCGAAAAGCGTGACTGGTTTACAACAAGGAAGACCAAGAAGTACTAAAAACAGGATGTCAATCAGTAACGGCGTGTTGCACCATTAATGACAGAGACCCTTGGACGTTGTGTAGCGAGGAGGAATAGCTCTATCCTTGTCACCTAATGCAGATGCCGACGACTATTCGTCTTCGCTACTCACAACACACTCGTTACTGATGGCTGCTACTCAACGTCAAGTTCTGCCTAACAGTTCTTGTACATACGGAACCTACACCTGTTTTGTCATCATTAACTACTACAGTGCAAATGCATACGTTAAATAGGGGAGACCGGTGTCAGCTGATCTATCTATAATCTGCCGTCTTTTGGTAAGAAATAAATTATAATTGCCTGATCCGCTGAAATGTTTTTTTTTAATGATCAAATTTTCATAAGAAGATTCTGTAAGGATCATCGGCAAAATTAATTAAGTTATATTATATTATCTATTGTGTTTCAAGGGGCACAAATCTCCCCTACTATACTTCATGTTGAACTGGGAATGGAAACCTCAAAAGCCCACAAAGAGAAAATTGTTTTCGTTCTCTTAGCGATTAAAGTGCTTTGCGAGTTCAAAGCAACCTGAAATCTCGAGTATCATGTTCGCCGGCTGGATATTCACTCGTAGAAAGAGGACAAGGTCAGCATCATTAGCGAAATCCTCACGAGCAAAACCCGTTTCTGTCACGACCTCCTAATCGGGTGCAGGCAAAGTTCCCCAGTGGCCGATTCCAACTTTCCCGACGTCTTTGAAACAGAAGGCGTCAGTTAACGCGTAGAAAAGCGCAACAAAGTATCTCAATGTTGTCGGCTCTCGCTCGTTCGATCCACATTCCCCCATTCCGCGAGTGTCCCAGGCTCCGTCGACGGGAACCGACTTTCCCGAGGGAACATAACACAGCTCGTTGTGTTTAGGTCTGCCTAGAAGACGCTCTCTTTTCTAGAAATGGCCGAGAACTTTCTGACGGCATTTAATTCGTCTCGGTATTATCGACTGCTTGGATAGTGAAAGATTGTGAGTTTGTAACAATCGTATCGTGATTTATTGTTTACTAATCGGGCTACCGTTTTATTTTACTACCTTGTACCAACGCAATAAATAGGTTATGAATGAGGATGGATGCTGACGCAATAATATATCTCGTTTTTCAATTAACAGCGCACACACACAAGTCCTCGTAGGTATACGTGTATTACATATTATGTAATGCATGTGACATCAAAATATTGAATCGAGAGCTTCCACAAATTTTATCGAAGCTGCTATGTACATGACTCGTACATATCGGAAACGTTAATGGCACGTGTATCGTAAGAATCAAAGTGTTAAACCGTTTGCGAACACGGTTCTTATCATGTTGTATCCATCATAATTTTTCTGCGATTGTTAAGTTTTTCTATCCCGTTACTCAAATTCATTTTAAAATTGACCTAGACTGTGATGCATTTCTATCATCGAATATACCCACTGACTACACTCGTGTCACGAAATCTTTTTTAAAATTCCACATATTTTACGGACAAAATAATTTCAGATCAATATAGACTGTCATCAAACTTTAGTTGATACAGGTGTAAATTACAGACACAATTTTAATGTACACGGAGAGAATTTTCCGTTAATGTTTTCTATGGAATTCACGAATAAAATTATTAACCTAAATTTGTTAGCCTGAATGTTTTTTTTCGAATACTTATTTCTAATTCACTGCACATATGTGAGAGAATAACTAAAACACAGAAATATAAATTAAACAACAATTTTTAAGCCAACTTCAAGAGAAAGCAAAATAACAAAAACGATTTGTTACAAGATTTTACGGTAAAAATCTTAGAAGACTTCAAAAAACATAAAAAGTTACAATGTTTCCCGTGGTTAACTTGAAAGGTATGAAGAGTAGCAAACTCTACGGTAAAATTGAATGTACCGCACGAAATAATTTGGCTGTTTTACATGACTTTTTAAATTCAACAAGGTAAAAGCTACAGTTTTACACTACATATTTTTAAGTTTCAAAATTTTTACCGTACACTTTAGTAAAAGCTGACGTGTCATGCTTACGTTTTAGTATATTTTCGTGAGTTGCTCTTAAATATATAGGTAGTATATTATGATTATAAAATGCTATGATTTCCCATGATTACCATGATTTTCACGGTAATATTTAATAAAAAATACTCTCATAATCAATTGTACAGGGAAATACCAGCGATTACCTGCTAGAAAAATAAACATGCTAGAAACGGAGTCACGTACTGATCCAATCGCCTGAGATCTGTCCAGCGGAATAATGTATATTCACATATAAATCAATAAATATGTTACAAGGTGGTTTCCAGGACCATTTCCGTTGTATATTGGCAGTTTTGGGAACATGTGGTGCTTTCCAGGGTGGACCTGGAAAAATCCTATATACAACGAATCCTTCCAGGACCAGTTGGCGGCATTCACACCGAATTTTTCAAAAAAATTTTGATGGTAGACACTCGGAGTTGTGATGGGCTAAGAAGTAGTACGTTAGGTTAGATTAGGTTAGAATTCCAATGCTACATGTCCCAAGGTCTAGTTTTTTTTTTTTTTAAACGCATTTGCTTGCCATTGTGGATGACCGCGGTCCTGGAAACTGCCATCTGACATGTTTATATATGTATATGGAATGCACTTTACTATAAGATTAAAACAGTGCTCAGAAAACTCTTGCATAACGAATACCGAAACACGTGGATTGACTTAAGACGAAAAAAAATAATCTTTTTTAACTTGCACTTCCTGGATATATGAACTATCAGCAGGAAGCACTAATGTACACTTAACCTCGACCTTTTCAATACTTTTCACCCCATTCCTCGCTTATCAGTAAATATTCTTTATGACGCGCTCTGTAGTAGATTAAAGCTTGCAACCGATCAAAAATTCTAGCAATAATTATTAATTGGCTTCTGAATCAGGGAAAATGACAATTTAAGGATTTATTAAGGGAAAAATGTTGTCTTTGAGAAGTTTGATCTATTTCATGAAAATCATGCGATGCATTATATTACTATAGAGATTCCCTCTTAACACTTATCTGTATAACGATTTTGGATAATAATTTATTATCGAAAAGTCATGGTCCGATATAATTTCATGAAAAACAGCACGTCAATGTATAATTCTAAAATAAGATAAGGCCATACGTACGAACCGCAAATAAGACTCAACAAAACATTTTTAAGACATTCAAATGACTGAAGTATTGGCAAGATTATTATTCGCACAGGTGCAAATCACTGAAATATAAGATATACGGGAGGGAAGGCGTACGCTGTATTCGGAGGTAGTCCTGTGGGCGCGCTACTATCTCGCATCTCGCTGACACTCTGCAGTTGGTTGTCCTTTTCGGATTGAATTGCGAATGTGTCGTACAGACCCAGCAAAAAATATTGCGCCGTCGTCATTTCAGTGCAAACAAAACTTTTTAATACGTCACTTGCACTTAGTAGAACTTTTTATAAAATAAAATTTCATTTGTGCATAACTTTTTCTAACGGACTCCCTAATCCTACCTTCAAGCAATATTTTTTCCTCAGCATTCATTTTTTGAAAGACGATACAGCGTGCGACAGCGACAACATGCTATTATACATTGGCCTGTTTTCACGCTGTCTCATTCCCCCCTCCTTCCATTACCGCAAGCGTCCTGATATACTTCTATTTCAGTCGTGCAAATAGCGCTTTAGTATGGTGTAAATTGGGAATTAATTTAATTACATCCATAAAAAATGTAAAATAAATTTTATTCGCATTCCATTCAATAATACAATACATTGTAAGATATGACGTTTCACCAGGGTCTTCACCCAAAGTTATATCGTGTATTTTAATATCAACTGCCTAACGAGTTCGACGTCTTTTATGACAAATGAAAAACAGAGAGAAAGAAAAACAGACAGAACAAAAACATCTTTAGCAAACTACAACATGCCTCAATTTTTTCTTCCAACATGCGCGTGTGCTTGGTTTTGCACTGAATTATATTTCATTCTTCTATTTTATTATGTTTCCGTAACTTCATTGAAGCCCACGTGAGATTTGATAAAGTTTGTACTGTTTGCAAACTGTCAAAACAGCACATTGAGCTCGTGGACCGACTATATGTATAAAATACCGATACCTAAAATTTAATACACCATGATGAATATCTAATTTCAATTAACAAATTATAGGTTATCTTCTTATCGCTAAATATGGCATACAATTTTATTCTTAAATTTTTAATTTTAGAACATGCGGGTTATCTGCGTGTGTGTACCCGACTGAAAACGTCTATATAAAAAAATTTCAGAGGAATCGCTGAACCGATCGAATTGAATTTCGCAGACGACTTGCGAAGACGAGCATGCGAAAAGACCCAATAAATTAACTGTTAAAAATTTCTACTCAGAATTTCAAACGAATCGCTAAACGACTTAAAATTTGCACGTGATATTAGGTTTGGAATCTAGATGGCATCGTAACATTTGCAGATATCTAGTATTTCTGGTTTTAAGATTAGCGCATGCGGAATCATTTAATACCATATATTATAATTCAAATTTATGTGTGACAAAATTTCAAGTACTTTCAGTTTTTCAGTTCCTCATCCGTCCAATTTTTTTTGACAGCGGCGAATGCATAAAATCCTACCCCAAGGTCCAAGTGGTCGAGACTCATACCAAACCTGTTGCATCTGATATTATAAAAGTATAAATTATATTTTTCAATATTATCGTAATCATCAATCATGTGTTACCAGTAATTTACTATAATTCACATTAATCGCCAAAGTCAAATATGTATGTATATAAATTGTATACTGTTCCTTAGCTCGTATTCTAAATAGCACTACTACTGATATGCAATTCGTGCATCTTAAACTGCATGATTTTATAGAATCTCCGTTCGAAGCAACTCTCTGACCTCTCTGCGTCTGTATTTATCAGTTCGAGCAACAATCAGCGATACATACAATGTAACGACTCTGTAGCAAATTGTACTGGACTTAATTATCGGAACAAATTACCACAAAGCCGTGGAATATTCAGTTAAGCCTATTTATATTTGTAGGCAAATACTTTATTATAAATATAATATTCATATATGCACATATATCTAAGACCTATACGCGAATAAATATACAATATTTATGTGGTAACACGAACGGGTCTCTGTATGTACAGAGAGAAATGCATCTGTTGTGTTTTACAGCTTAAGGTCAATCAATTATTGATATGCAGATTAGCAGGTACAATATTAAACAGGCCAGTTTCAAGGCAAAGTCATACACTTTCGCTGTCACGTTTATCACGGCTAATGAACTCATATTCGTAAAAACATAATACGTCATTTTTAAACCACTGCGGATATTTAAAAATCTTACCATAAAAATCTCCGTATAGAAATTAATATCTTTTATAAATTTCAATTTGATTAATTTCGAAGTTTTTTTGAAATATTGGGCGTAGATACACAAGTGTACAGACATACAGTATATCCGTCTTTGCAATGATGACGCATCCACATATTTCGCATGATTTGGGCTTATAAAAAGAAAATATAATAGACAGATATTTTAATGAATAAAATTAACACAGACAATTTCTACGATAAGAAGTGTTATTCTCGCGAAAATTACGAAACCGTCATTTTCGTTGTAAAATACATTTAAATTATTCTCATAATTACACTGGCACATGTTTGCAAAGTCCATGTTTTATAGGAACGATGACTTTTCATCTACGAGATCAATTTCAAAGGTAACGACGCGAAATATAAGAAAATAGCAGTTTGTAACGGTTAACGATTATGAACGACTCGGGATCATTATTAGGACGTGAGGAAATACCTGAAAGGAAATTTCGAATTATGAAAACTCATTATTATGGGCAAACTGTCGTTTGCGGCTATGCAGTTGTCTTGTATCTCCAGTAAACAGATCGATAATGCTTCTCGATAATTTAGCAATATCTGGTTTCTTTATATGGAATTACTAACTATGAAATATTCATTTCATACCTACTCCGTGATTGCACTGATGAAAAGCCGCTTCATCCGGAACGAATTGATTAGAAAAAAAATGTTAATCGTGTACGGGAAAATAATTGCATTATTATAAAATTACTTGATATTAAAAATAAGAGAAACAAACAGTGCGGATTAAATAAACACAATTGTCATCATTGTGGTTCACAAATTATTTGATAATTTAACGTTGTGATTTTCACTTTTTAAGCACGACCCCTTGAAAGGTATAGGAGCAACTGATGCGTTCCTCATCGAGAAAAAGAATTATATTTGTATTTCCGTGTATATATTTACGTACACGCTACAATTTGCTGGTAAAATTTGAAACAACTACTACACTGATTAGCCAAAAACTTATAGGAGATATCAAGTTCGGGTTGCAAATGGAACAGCAATATTTGCACATGTCCAGTACTTTCGATTTCCATGCGGCGCATGCGCAAAATCCCGAAGATTCCGTATTCTATTTTGTTCGCGTGTCATCTTGTGGGCAGAGTAGCGGGTAAGCCGCTAAACCTATAAGGTTGAAATTTACAAGACATATCACATTCTGGATGTAGACGAAACAGCAGCGACTGCAAGTGTCCAATACTTTAGATTTCAAAACGGCATAAGTGTAAAGATCCAAAGTCCAGTGTCATATGCATGTATCCAAATGTCTGGGTAAAACATACAATCAATCGGGTTAAAATTTAAGCGAAAAATCATGACTATTTAGCTGGGACAATAATATTCACAAATATCGAACACATTCGGTTACAACGTTCCACAATCACGAAACAAATTTTTTAGACAACTGCAAGTACATAAAATACGACTGTATGTCTCAAGCATTCATGCATCGAGGCAAACCTATACGTCCCAATATTTTTTATCATAAATTATCTTTTCGTGTTTCCAAACGAATCTCATTGTATTATATAAGGAAGACATATGTATACTATAGGAAAAATCAATGTAAGAGAAAACTATGATTTTTACACTAAAAGGAAAGTATCGATAAAATCAAACAACGTTTGATCACCGCTCAGTCATTTTATAGTAAATAACATACTACAGATACTGCTCGCGCCATTAATATGGGATGTAAATAACGTCAAAGCCAAAAGTCTGAAATTGCAAGGAAACAGAGAGTGACATGAAGCCAACAATGAAATGACGCAAGCCTTCACCTATGATATTACCATATCCTAATGTCTCTTACTCATTCGTATTTGCCTCTGAACTAGTCTTAAACACTAGGTGAATGACACCTAACCGGATTTTTTTTTCAGGTCATATTTCACCATCTCAATACGTAAGGAAAAAACAACACAGAAACAGTTGCAATAGACAGAACAAAGCTATTTTTATGTATAAACAACTGTCATTAACAATTATTCACTTACAGAGATTTATTTTTAACGAAATTTTACTCAAAGATTAATTATTTGAAATCTTTCATAGAAGAAAGTAAACTAATCAATAGATTAGTATTGTTATATATTTTGAAATTTGATCCTACCTATAGATTCATAGAATAGACATGAGAAGACCTTTTAATTCAAATTATTTAGTAAAATTTGGGTCTCAGAAAATATCTACAACACTTTTAAAAAATATTGGCACTACGTACTTCGGGTCAAACGTATTGTACTGTACTAATATTTCTTACCAGCACTGCATATTGGTTTTCAATTCGAAGCCATGAGGATTTATTATTTCCATAAGTATTGGGTCGTCAAGGATAAAATTTGTAGTTATCAACCAACTTTGCCTTTTTTTTCTACAAATTTCATCCTTGACAACCTAATATATGTATATGTACACAATTATTATTTCAGAATTTTTTTCAAAAGAAACTGATGAGAGTGTAACAATTTGCGCAATATATCTTCATTATTGTAATGAAGCGTGTTCAGCGCGACCTTCTAGTATTAATTATTTCATTAACAACAAATGAAGATATTAATAGTCAATCTACCTTATACATAGTCAAACCTTATCGTCAATCTCTTTGACTGCTATTTGTTTACAATGTTTACGCACTTGTGACGGAAGTGGTTCCATTCCTCGTGTTCGGCCGTGACGTTTTTTGTGTGATAAAGCTTCTGGATATGAAAATTAAAAAAAAAAAGAGGTCGACGTGGCGAAAATACGGTAAAATGTGCCGAATCACTCGGCAACTACAATTCGTACGAAAGAAGGTCGAATGTAATGAGGTGAGCTATATACATTCTTAATATTCTGCACACGCAGCCTCAAAACTGAATTAGATAAACCTTCGCATAATATTTGCCTATATTTTTATTTCTTTTTCATAATTAACCACGCATAAGTTACTGAACGGTCAAAATATGCTCGCCGTGAGTTCACGGCGTGTGCAGAACTCGTACACACGTGCGAATCTCATTTCAATATGAATGTACTTATATATTCCATTCATAACCAACATGCGTGTATTTGCAAATCTGCGGACTCATTCAGTATATCGTACAAAGTAAAAAAAAAAAATCCAAGTAGAAAGAGTAAGCATAAATAAACAGTTCGTCAGATATATGAATAAATATAATTAAATAAATATATCATTACAGCATCTACTTATCAGGCACGTGCAGACATAATCGCCAATTACCATTTATGCACTCTAGTGTTTTCACGAAAAACAAAAAAAAATATAATAATAAAATTAACTTTGATACCATAGCAATAAAAAATATTTGTATTGGATCCACGTAATGTCAAATCAATTATGAAAAATTAAACGATATCTTAAGAGCTTTGGATAATATTTAGAGAACCACTGTATCATCCATAACACGCACGTGGATTACACTTTTGCTTAAAAATTCCATAAGCATCCATATAGAGACGGACAAACATCGCATTACGATCTACATAGCGCATATATGTTTATATATAGATATACACTCGTCGGTCACTACAAACTGCCCAACAAAAGCGCCACCATTCATAAGCGCACAGTTGTGTTACGCCTACACAACGCGTACTAGTACCGATGACACACGACAGCGCATTCACGCGCGTGTATCGTATATCCGTAGCCTCATTCGCCGTGACTCCGGACCGAAGAACCGCTTGAGTGATCTTTCGTTTGCCGTTTTGTTCACGTCCTTCGAAGTAAAAAAACGTGACACGACGTCAAATACGTCACTTCCCTCGCTGGTAATAACAGATGTTACATAACTGGAAACTAATAAAAAGTCACGAGCATATAGCAGAAACTGATGTTCGTTAGTGTCACGCGTTCATGACTCTGTACCATCTTTTGGTACATTATTCTTGCCATACTGTTCAATTCTATATCACGTAGTCATCGAAGAGTCTGATGATTTTAAGTGCATCTTCGAATGCAATTTTATTTTACGATGTTACATGAGATTACGCTATTATTGATTTGGAAAAATATATTTTTTAGATGCGTCAAACTTTCACACACTAACAAGACACTGCTTAGACTATGGCAAAGGAGTCACGTTTACTATATCGATAATCGACTCGTGACTTTAACTGCATTTAGGATGGTCGGCGCACCTAAGTTGCGGACCATTAATTCCCGCTGATGGTTCGTTGGGTCTGGATCAATACTTGGTGTACGAGAACGCGAACAGTTTGAATTGGTATCGTGGCTATCCACGATCAAACCAATGGATGGATGGAGTTTAACCCGCATAAACTGCAATAGATATTATATATGACGGAGTGCCTGACTCTAATGAAGAAGCACTGGGAGGCTAAGATATATAGGTCAAGTCGAGTTGCTCATCAGATGGAAAAGGACGCGCCTGAACGAAGGGCGGAAGAGATTTTCATAAGAATCTGGATACCAGGATATTCGATGAAAACTGATGTTTCTTTTAATTTCTGTCATTCACTGTAAGCATGAAATTCACAGTGGCAGTTGTTTGTTATATTGATCATGGAATCGGCAATTCTCATTGAACCACCATAAATCTATTGGTATCTCTTACCTAATCGATGGTGACTATAAGCTATTGTCCATTTTGTTTTTATTTTTTTTTTTTCGTAAATTCAAAAAAGTCCTTACAGTTAATTTACAATAATTTCGAATTATTCTAGAATCACGTAATATATTTAAAAATAATAAACCAATTGCTATTTTACGTAATAATTCGTGTTAAAAGAATCTCTATAACGGAGATAAATAAAATTTCTGTTAAATGGTAACGGCAGGTCGATCGAATTTCAAGGAAAGGAAACTCACTATACAGAATGAACAAAATAATACATATCCATGAGACAGTCACTTTTCCTTAATAGATAATTATAATGAAGTATCAACTAAGTATCAGAAAGAGTACTTAAGAATAACTCGAAGCTGCGTTGATAATGATAATTTTGGCAAATCGACACTCGTACGATATTCACACAATTCGTTAAAGCCGAGCTGTGTGAAAAGAATAGTGACTTCTATTGGATACGGTAAAAGAATGACAGATTCACATCGAAGCGACATACTTTCCACGGACACGCCCGAATGCTGTTTCGATCGACTCAAAAGAATGCCAAGAGAGCTCTGGTAAAAGCACCGATTTATCAGGAACGTGAATCTAGAAACGATCGGCGCAGCAAGACTTATCGTCAAAGGCTCTCCACGAGGACTGCCTCTTTCTTTTTTTCTTTCTTTCTCTCCAGCAAATCCCATCGGCAAGAACCGATTTAAGCCGCACTCTCAGCGCAACGAAGGAGCGAACCTCGTTTGGTAAGCAACGCGCGTATAGATCGGCTGCCTCGAACCGAATAAAGTTCGTGGCCGATCGTGAATTTTCGGACGTCGCTCGGTCGATCGGTTGGCCGCCGATCGGTCGTCGGCTGCACAAGCGGTCAACGCTCCTCTGCTCTATACGACTCGACTTATTCCCGTAAAGAACAACTCGTCCACGAGCGCGCATGCGTGCCTACTAATTACGTTTTAATTGCCGGTCGGGGTAGTGCACTAATTGCACACAAGACTCAAATTATAATTTGCTAATTGGTGCACTTAGGACTCTGACGCAATTCGGTACTGATTTCATAACAAGACTGCGACGGGCTTTCCTTGACTTATCTGAAACAAGAAATTCAGCGCTGCATCGCACGTATGCAGTAACGATATTCGCAAAACCACAGTCGATTCGCGCTTGTTTCTAATTTTTCTAATTAGCACGCACAGGCTATCCATTATTTATCATCACTTGCTGGATCTAAATATGTACGTATAGTCATAGAATCGATCACAACATGACAACCACGTATATTATTTTTTTGTATACTGACAAAATAATATTCAAATCACTTTCATATTATATCATATTTGGAATACTCATCAAAAGCGTTCAAGCGATCCTAAGAAATACTACACAACTAAGAAATTCCAGGTTTCTTCACTTATCTAAGATTTTCATCTTTTACATCTTTTACTGCTATAAATTTGGTTTGTTTTCATTTATTATTTTCACACTGCAAATTATCAACATTTCCATAAAATCTGAATCGATTGTTTTCTCTTTCATTTAATAAAATTACCCGTGTCCCTGGTATGCAATTATGGTTTCCACCAGAGCATTAAGCTGAGCCATTTAGTACAGAATGGTCGATCAAAGTCACCAAAATCACTACACCGAAAAGGCCTTGTCGACTTATCCATCTTAATGTTATCGCATTACGAAGGAAATTCCTTAACTGTTGCGCGCATAGCAATGAGATATAGGATAGCAGATAGGAACTTAATCTGTTGTCAAAAAAAAGTGAAAGATCGATAACCTCTTGGACACAATTCTTACGATTTGCAAAACGTTTCAACTAGTACTCCAAAGTGCATTTACGCACATTAATGCCGCTATTTTTTTATATTCCGTAGCTCGAGCCGTACGTTTAAAAAATAGCAATATTATACTATGTTGCTAGGGTAAAGTCGACAAGGAATTCAAGGAAAAATATGGGAACCGCTTAAATATTTCTTCGAGGGAAAGCCTCTTGTACACCGAGAGAAAGAGATGATAAAGTCAATTAAATCTGGAAGTGCAGGTTGTCAATTAAATATTTAGTTGATATAGCGAAATAGATGTCTAAATAAGTAAATAGATACTCAATTCAATTAAACATACATTCGATCAAATAAAATTTCGTCGAAGCAAATAAATATTTTTATTTAGCCACCCACAACAGCAAATTCAGTGGATTTTGCCAAGTCTTGCTTGTAGTGTACGTTTCTACATTGTAACACTTAATGAGCATAGTGCATTCTAGATATACGCAACTGAATGCAGATACCACTAACAGCTGCATTTTAATACGTACAAAAATCACAATAACGTCTATACATGTATATGCTAAAATTTGCTATGCCATGTAAGATTGACGTACTTTATGCATTAAATAAATCAGTTATAATATCTATATGTAGTATTTATAACGAAATTAATATAGATGGTTTAAAGGCTCATTTCTCGTATTTAATCGTTCCACAGATCAATACAGTTCGATTTGGCATCTAGACGGTCGATATATTATTGACAATCGATAACGTCTAGTAAGCTTTATGATATCGGTTAAATATCTATTGAAAAATAATTTTAATAGAGCCTCATTCAAAGCGAACATATCTTAAGAAAAATCACAAAAATGATCAAGCAGATTGTTAGAATAAATTAATTCAAGATTAAATGATAATCCTCTTCTTGAAAGCATACTTGACTATATACAAAGTCCGTGATAAACGGGAAGATCCTTGGCAAAGATGAACGAGAGGACGGACGACACACGTGATTACGAGACTATAGTGAAACACGTGAGACACCGCAATAAAGAGGGAGAGTAATATGGTAAATAAGCAACGGGACAATCCTATCAACATAGCACACCTCTGTAGGTCGTTGCAATGAGGCCTTTCAAGAATTTAGCAATGCAGTTGGGTGATAATGCATTCAAAAATAGATTCCAAACGCATCTATTAACGTATAATTATATAAACACACAGAAAAATTAGAGAGGCTTTGATACAATGAAATAAGTGTACATGCCAGAAATGTAAGTTCCGTCTAAACAAAGGATAAAGATCCATCAACCATACATCGCTTTGTAACTAAAGGGCTTAATACGTTCTTGCTCCAAATTATCTTGAAATAACTTTAACTTTGAATACAGTCATACGAAAAAAATATAGATACCCTGTTGAAAAAAATGAACTATTTCTTGAGATGCAAGGTCTACATGCAACGTTTATTGCAACGCTCATAGACAAAATAACCTAGAGTTTAGTAAGGTTATGCTCTTATTAAAACTTTAGAAAATTCTCATGCAACTAATTTCTCTCAGTGAAAAAAACTTCTTCTTTCAAAAGGTATATGAACTTTATTGTACAACTATAGGCAGTGGTTATGTTTGGCTTGTCTGACCAACGACTTGACCTCATTTTTCATAGCCCTGAACTCTCCAAACAAAACAATAGAGTTACATTTCATAACATGTCAGAATATTCCCTTGTATATTATTATAGATCATACCGAAAGTCTATTGGCCGTATAATATGGACAAATTAGACAATAAAGTCGACTAAGCGTTTCGAAAATAAAATTTTTGTAAACACTGCTCAATGACCATTTAAAAAATTATTTTATAGACGAGTAACAGAAACCGTAATAGTGCGTAATTTACGTGTCTATCTTACGTTTGAGGAACCCGAAGACTGCAGTATGAAGGCCAGGTACCGTCTGGTGGAAAGTGAGTGGATAAAAAAAGGAGTAGACAGCTGACCGTAGGAGGATACTTTGTCTCTCTATCATCTGTGAAGAAAATGTCAACGGGTATGACTATCAAGTATCTAATGAATGTAGCCTCAAGGAAATAAGATTGCGGTATATAATATTATAAATGAACTTCCATAAATGATAAATAGGTACTACTCAAGATAGAGAGCCAACCAGTGTCGTAATAGGTAGACAATCGTTACACTTCGATAGTGACGCAAATACGTCGAGGAGAGAGAAACGTCTATTCAATTTCACTGAAATTCTTGACTTTTGATCAATATTACCTATACAATTATCGTGCAAGAAATTCTTTCAGTATAACTCATTATTGGAATATAGTGAGCTGAAAGAGCTAAGAATTCATACAATAAACCATCGTCTCATTCATAATTATAAGAAAAATAATGATTCGTACAAAAATATTTCCTCAGACCCAAGAACACGCAGAATGGTATAAAAGTAACGTAGAACTGTATAGTGAATTTCTAATGTATTCAAATGGACGATGAATAATTAAAAAAAAAAACAAGAAGCGATAAAAAATTCTATCTGCCTAACTATTCAATTGGTATTCCAATAAACCTCTCGTCAGTATCTTGACAGTTACAAGATATCACAATGGTCAGGCTAAATGAAAAAAGTGCTGCAAGCATACCGCCCCCCCCCCCCCCCCCGTTATGATAACAGTGTTTACAGAGTGTTAAAAAAAAAGGAGATACCAGATTCGGTCCGAGTGTAAATAATAGCTAAAAGTGAATCGTCCAGGAATACCAATAACGAAAGCGTATCAGCCACGAATAAAATACTTTCGTGTCCGGAAGCGTGAAAAAGCATCTAAACCGTTGCGGGGAGCGAAGCCACTTTCTCTGCCGAGTCTTCGTGGGGGCTACGACAGCTCGAACTAAGTTTTCGCTGGAAGTCGTAGGAGAAAGAGGAGACCAAGAAAGTGAGGGAGGTGTTGCGGGGTGGTGAAGGAGATGGGCGCGGAGGAGGATGGTGGCGGTGCTGCTGCTAGGAGGTGAAATGGGGATGAGGAAAAGAAAAAAAGTTGACACGAATAACTAAACTGTTGTAACGAATAAATTGGCTAAGTAGAAACGATTGGACGAACGCCACTCGGCGGAGCTCAAAACCTTAAAGAGATTCCGCAAAACAGGCAGATGTATCGCCGGCAGTAGGCTGGAATAATGGTCCCTTATTATGGGCCGTAAACAGGTAAAGAAGAAAAAAGAAGATACCCACAATTCGTGTTATACGTGCGTAACTATCAGCGAGATTGAAAATTGTTATGTATGTCTGTTTAATGTGTATGGTTGAAATTTCGTTGAATTGACCGTTTTTACAGGATGTTTCGAACCATTATCGATTTTTTACTCGGATATGTATACAGGTTCTTTATAAACTTTAATGAAAGGTACAGTTTAACGGAATAAGCTTTTTATAAGGACAAAAAGACAAGATATTGTAGAGAATTTGTGGATACAAGCAATACAGTCAAAAAGAAAGGCATACGAATTAAAATTCTATTGTATGACACTACATAAGTTTTGATAGTTTCATTAACAAAAATATGTACACTGCCTTATTTAATTATCACACTCTTGAGAATCAAAGTGACATCCCTTCCTTGATATTCGTGAGTTCTTCTTATAGTAAGATATAAATCATCCTTCTGAGATAAGCATTAATAAATTCACTCAACAATTGCTCACGGAATTAACGTTAATACACAATCATAAAATTATAATTTACCTTCCAGCAACCATTATGTTGCCTTTCGTCGTTTCAAACGAGTATTGAATGCCAATGCTATTTTTTTAAGTTAAGGTGTTTTCATAAAAGTACTTGGTCATAAAAAAATTAGTACCAGTGATCCCCTGTCGTAGTGACTTATGAAACAGTTCAGCGTAATGGACTTGGAATTGTAATTGCAATAATTTGGTTATCTATATATATACATATATAGATATACAGAGAAGGAGAAGCAGCCAGCAAACATGGCGCAAAAAGTATTCCCCATGGAGGAATCTTTGGTAACGGTAATGCGGAATTCGTATTGGTCAATCGCGCCGGTGCCGCAGCATCCGCTCCCAATTTCCAATTGGTGTATGATAGTTATAAAAACCAATGTAGGTATAACTGCCGTATTTATACGTAACGCCGAGAAATGTCTTACGAAACGAAACGCCAATGCTTTAATGAGAGGAAGACCCGATCCGTAAAATGATAAATCTGCACGGAAACTTTTGAAGCGAAATCGCAATGTGCAACTGTGAGTTGACCTGCCAATCCGCAGGGGTCACTTTACTCGCACAACAGTTCCCCGTGCACTATACCTATATGTATATGTACTTATACCATATACCATGCACATACGTAAGATTGTAAATACGTTCATACGTGAGCACCTGCCATATACTACGACCGCATATATCCTAGCACGTGTTTCTCATTTTTCTCACTTTTTGTTTGCGATGAAAGTTTGCTTGATCTCTACTCAGACGCTACGTCTACGGTTTCTTGAACAACACTGCGCATTTTTGCATACCAGTTAAAACGCGCGAAGTTATTTTGTATAATCGATAACCACGCATGTCACACACTGAAATTCGACGAGTCAATCGAAGCACTGAAAAGTTTCTACGAAAATATTTATTGAAATTCGTATGTAGTCATTCTTATACTTTCTCCCTTTTTTGACTAGAAATTTTGCGGCGTCATACTTCGGTGTATAATTGCGAAACGTGATAATGTAATAACGAAAATACCGTTGACTGTCTTAGTCCGGATATAAGAAATTTGGAAAGTAAGGGTTCTGGAAAACATCCGAAGAAAAAAGGACCGAGATAGCACAGGACGAGATAGTAGGATACACAGTAATCGTACAGTGATGTAAAAGTCGCAACACGAAGTTGAGCAGCTCTTGCCTGCGAGCATCGTAGGTTGAAAGATAGCGTATTTTTTTACGGGACCAGTGGAAGAAAAAGAGCGAACAAAGTATTGCGTGACAATGAAAAGTATTGTTGTCATGAGCTCAAAACTTATCCAGAAGTTGCTAGAGAACAGGAAGAGTGTAACTGACGAAGAGAACGCACGTACGTAAGATTGTACTACGAAATCGAACAAGTTCACCTTTCGCCAATAAACCTTAGTATGGCTTGATAGCTTCAACCTATAATTTATATTGAATTTATAATTTTTTTTTTTAAATCCCGAAACACATAATAAAGGACAAAAAATTGAATCGAACAAATATCGCTCTATTTATTGTTTATGAAATTTTTATATTTTTCATTCTTTATTCTTCTACTTCTAGACCTTCAATTAAATTATTTATGATGAAAATGATAATGGTATTATTAAAGTAGGATATCTTACTGGACACCAATACTCCAATTGCCAATCGTGTTCTTTATATAAATCGCGCTAGTTTATACTTAATTATAGATATTTTTTTTAACCGAATTCATGCTAATAATACAAACAATCACGAATGGACGAGCGAATTCGATGCTTGACATTTTGTAAGAGATCTGCGAAGGATAACGGCTTGTTAGAGTAGCACGCCGATGTGAATCGGCGAGCACGTGACACAAGGTCGTACGATCACCTTGGAACCCCACGCCTCCTCGCCGCCACGTCCTTTTCTGTCGGTTGAAATGCTACGACTACGGGATATAGCGGAACTGCCATTTTACAGTTGCTTCTCAGTCACTTATCGTAATCCACATACCTAGGTAGGTGTCTATACTTTCGGTCAGATATCTCGTTATATTCGTTAATTCAAATTGCGATATTACATATATCGGCCCAATATATTGTAAATATCGATGGATGGATTAAATTTTTTAAACAGACAATAGACTGAGATTAATCCTACATTTTTAACTAAAACAATATACAATGCGCTCACGAATAGAACTGATTGAGAACCACTGTCCTGCTTGAGTATCGCAATAAACAAGGCGACGAATCGACTTTACGTCGATAGATAAGCGATAACGTATTTCGATAACGCTTATGAATTGGGTAAGAGTAGCTTACGGATTTGTCCTCGATAACTGTTCACCTTTCCAATAGTGTTTACTCCATTGAAATTTCAAGTACTTCCGGTGAGACCTTATTTCGATGGCAATTAAATATTATCTCATTTTGAATGTTAACCTAATGCACTTATTTGCCAATTTCGTGCAAATTACATTGCACCGTTAAAAATCATATAGCGTCTTATTAATAGCACTTAATAACAATTTTAACGTTCTTACATGATAAAAAGAATTTTCTTGTAAACGAGCTGCATTCCCATATTCATTCTATAATATTATCCACGTTTCATTTTAAACTCGCCAGAACGTACGGACCGGCTTGGACTTGAAAAGTGCAAATTGAAGATCCTTACTTTATCGCAGATTGTTTCTGTAAAATAAAGTGGCATTCAAAGTAAGTTTATTTAAATTTGAAAACCGAAGGAAAGATGAGCAGCAGGTCATCAAGAAAAAAAAAGACATGACGCGCAGTATGTGATTTAAAATTTCTTTTTTATGTTTTCAGGGACGTAATCAAAGATTTTGGAAATACAGTTCAAAAACAATATTAAAAATTCAAGTTCAATAGAAATTTCTAATCACTATCACCGTGCAGCTCTAAAAAAACATGAAGTATGTTTGTAGGACTAGGAAGACATTTCGTATTGGAAGCGATAAGACTACTTTTTATTGAGGCCGAATGCACTCGCAATCTCACGACTTACATTAGTAAAAGCTTTTATAAAAAAGCATCGCAGCCGGTAGGATTCGAACCTACGCTCCCAGAGGGAATCTGATTTCGAGTCAGACGCCTTAACCACTCGGCCACGGCTGCTTGTTCTTCCTTAGTTTTTATGGCATTAGGGGTGGAAACTACCCCCTCTCGTTGAAAATTATAGTCTTAATAAAAATTTATTCATAGAATATATGTATATCGCTATAATGAAAAGTTACGGTAATCTATCAAAATTATATTAACAAAATAACAATAAATTATAATTGAAATTCTACGTGGAAGATTGTGGCACACTATACGGTAAATTAGAATACAGATAATATATCAAGTTCACTAAAGCGGATCGAAATTGAATTGTAACTGCATGTTATTTTCCTAATGGTATGCTCGATGAAAGTACAGTTTGTGAATAGATTTTATTCTTTAAGATTCAATGTGATTTGCTATAATCTATATTTTATCGTTAAACAACGATTTACATTATAGGCATCAAACTGATAAGACAATCATTGCCTGAAAAATGAAAACTAAAAAATTTCGAAATAAATAATTTATTGTGCATATTCAATTTCTATTTTTGTTCCCTTATATGATAAATTTCAAGGACATTGCACGCAAAGTGAAGTTCATTGTTGTAATACCAATATGCATATAAATAAAATTTTCTTAGACTCCACAAATGATCTCCAAAAAGCCCATTCATGAAGAAGTGCAATTCTTTTAACGTTTGATAACAAAAAACGCACGTAATTTGTCGATTCCCAAATACACATATGTTGACCTCGTGCATATATGGTGTAAAAAAAGATGGGGTCATAACAGTGAACATACCCGTTTTCAGATACACGTCAACTTCGTGCGTGCAAAGCACCATCTCGAAGGTCATCTGCATCGTTCAATGAATCAGCTGTGAAATTCGCAAGGTTTATTCTAAAATTATACACGGATACGCATAAATAGAATAGTCGAATGCGTAAAATTGTTGACTTTGAATATACTGAACCCGACGTAGAGATAAAATTCACAAAACCCCTTTGCAAAATTCGTACAAAGTCCCTGAAGTATGTTTTTAGTCGATTCCTCCGTACTTTCAGGATGTGAAAATATGAATATTGGGAAAGAAGTAGAAAGAAAAAGAAAAAAGAGAGAGGCATTGTAAAATGATCTAAGAACCGTACTAGACAATCGTATCACGAATTGTCCCACAAAAACAAAGAATCAGATTAACGGTTCTCATGCTACTAGCATTTAAATAAGATCCACTTAAAAACGTATATACGGTATATGTAAATCGTAGGATAAAAGCACAAGAAAAACATTTGACAGTAAATTATTTACAAAATCTTTGCACAAGCATATTACATACATTTTAAGTAGTGCTCATCGCGAAGCTCATTTCCGTGGTCCCTATTTGGTATCTAACAAAAATCGTATATAACAGAGGAGAAACTTGTGGTTTTTGTAAAAAAAAATGTATCATCATTTCAGAATATGAATAGACTTCCATTACTTATGATTCAACTACGGCAGATATACGTGGATACGTCCAATGACTTATAAATCGTAATAACTCACAAATCCCGTTGCAAGTCCGCGAGACCCACTCTCGTTATTCGCGCTCCTATCATAGAACACGGGGGAAATAAGGTCACGAGAAAAAGAAACAAAGTGTACTTCCTTGAAGGATCGTTATGTATTTACTCTCGTAGAATCCGGATGTCTAGGCGAGTGAGCGGGCGAGCGACCAGTTATAATCAGCGATCTCTCAAGTAGCCAAGACCGTTTGCGGCTGTTCCAGATTGCGTCCTTGCCACGAAGTGCAATGGCGTCCCAACTATAGTTACGTATCTACGTACGTACTTCTATACCGGGTGTAGTATACTATTTAAAGAACGCATCTTCTGCGAAAAATTCCTCGTGGTTTTGAGAAGGAAAAAACATCTTTCGAACGAATAAGAGATCCTGGTAAAGCTAAATTACAGTGGAAGAAATATAGTACTGGATGTAATGTCGAATGAAAATTTATTGTATATGTTCTTACAATCAGTTAACGAGGTATAATATATGATATATATGTATATTTGCATACTTTCATTATGCCTGCAGCACTTTAAAGACAGTCAGGTTGTATTTTATAAAATTCAGCGAAATTATCGAAACGAGTTTGCGTAACGTCGTGCATTGTTTTGATGCCGAAAACTCAAAGTGAATTAATATTTATGATGTTGTAGGTACGGAATTAATTATATGTATACAAAGCTGCGGGATTCGACGCAGTATGACCCGTACGTAGTTAGCTATCTGTTCATAGTATATACCGGGTGGGCGCAGCGAGGCGAAGAAATAAAAACACAATCCAATCGTGATAGTGAATAATTGCCAGACCGTGATTCCGAAAGCCACGTGACGAAAAGTTAAGATAAGCAAAACTACTTATACGTAGTCTTGGTGTAATATATATGTATACATAAAAACAAACGACCGAAATTGTGACGGTAGAAGTGACAATAGAATTCATATTATTTCTTAGAACGTGAATAGAAGAGAAATGCCTGAATGAAAGGTATCCCTCAATTTCAAGAGTGTCGCTTGCTATTGGTTACAATTCCTAAAATAACTAATAATTTTCCTCAATATACTCTCCATATATATATTTTAGAATCCAACGCAGCGTGCACTAGAAACATATCTGCTCCCATGGCTCCACGGTCGCCAAACTAAATATTAAAGCATGCTTTTGCAAATTAAATGAATGACCTAAAAACAACGAATAATCATATCTTTCACACATTTAACATACAATATCGAAATGGCACAATCGTAGTAGTAGGCTATATCATCAATACCTATAACATTGAACAAGACCCATTATTCACACATACTGTAGTGAAGTTGGGACCAAAAAAACTGACTAGGTCGAATATCTGTCTATCGGAACACAAAGATTTTCCAAGGCAGGATGTGCGTAGCTGCCACTATACCAGAATTCACTTAATTGAAATTTCATTACACCAAAAGTGTTCTTTAGCTGTGTCATAGCACTGGGTGGCATCAAGGGGAAGTCGTCGGTAAAAAAATAGAAGTGAAAAAAAGTAAAGAGAAGCAAAGAAAGGAAGGGAAAGGATAGGAGACGAGTGCGGAGCATGAATTACATCTCACGCGGAGAAAGTTGATGCGCGGGACAGAAGAAGTCGCGGATGTGTTCTCGAGTGGAACGGGAAGCGCGCCACTTGGAAGTCGCAAGAAGATCGTTCCTATTCGTGACGCGTCCTTCGAACACGTTTACTGGCGCGATTCACGGCGCGCGAGACGATTACGAATTCCCCTATGAATATTGGCATTTCTTGCGCGTCGCGCCTCACCCTTCATCCACATTATTCTCTTTGATCCGCATGCTCTCGCCCGTGCTGCCCCCCGCCAGGCCGATTCCGAATGTGCGTGATCTTAACTCATAGTATGTTAACGATGCTAACGACCTCTGTAATTTCCGAACGATTCCGAAACACAGGCACGATGCTTGTAGCGTGTACTTATATCAACGACTGTGTGAGATCTAATTCTCCAACTTTATGTAGGTGCGTATGTGGATAACATTTGCCCACATGACCGCCGCTGCGTCTAACGTGTCCCGTGAGTTTAGATCCTAAAGGCAATGGCGGCTCTTAGTTTTGCATAAATAATTCCTTCAGCTTCGTAACCACTCTCTCCCTCTCATAACGTCGCAACTGTCCGCCTCCTAGTGACTGTTCTTAACAAGTTATGAGATAAAAGCGTGGTGCGCGAATTACGTTGAAAACTTCAAAACCGTCCTCTTTTTGTCTTTACCTTTAGACTCTACATTTCGATATACGAAAAGAACAGCAAGACAGAGTTGGAAATTAAATTTTTAGATCATTGGACAAAATTTTCGATTATTGCGAATCACCCGTGTAATCTCTAAATACGAATTTTAGTTTAAGAGGCGATGCACTGAAAAAAAAATGTCATTGAATTAAAAAAATATATCATTGATTCAACTAAACGTGACCATTGCGGGCTGCCATCGACAAATGTAGTCGTTGCAACTACGTATGTAATAGTTTGCATTTTTTAGAGAGGAGGCTGGGACAGTACCATCTCGTATTAAAACAATGACTTATGTCATTTAATTCACTAAATACGATGTACGCTGCAAATGTCTATTGGTTGCATCAAATCCATAAATAATCGCTTTGATACGTGTAAAGAATGACACAATAAAACGTTTGAAGGTAGGAACGATTCATGTAATCGATGCAGTATGTTCTGTCCATAAACCGACATCATGTGTACTCGCATTGATAGCTTGTAAACACGTTTTAACTTTTTTAAATATCGTTATAAGTGCGGTCATCTGAAAATGTCGATATAACAATTATATATTTTTTTGAATTGTAGTTGCGAAGCATTGAATTTAATGTGCATGCTTTCAGAGCAAAATGTATAATCTTGCAGTAATTGAGAGTTCATTCGGTTGAAATCATTAGAAAGTTCATTGAAAGATATCCGGTAATGAGACAATAAGAGATAACATCGAAAGAAGTGCGTAGGTAATGGAGTAATTCAGTGTGACGTATTACGCCTTGCTTTCGAGGGGTAGGAGAATTCCTGCAAATTATAAATTAGTTTGTTGATTCTAAAAAATTATATATAGAAGCAGTCCGATGGATTGGACTACTAGGTGCTGCAAGTTAGTAGCTTTTATCGACTCTTCGTCTCTTTTACAGAATTCTATAAAGTTTGGAACTTATCGGCTCAGTGACCCACTTTTGCTTGCGGGTATCCCTGTCCCTCTGGTGGCCGGTGGTTGTATTACATGTATATAGTTTCATATTAGGGCAATTTCAGTGTTGCCTGATTTCACCTAATACGGCAGCTCTGAATAACGCCTGACTACGGCCAAGTCAGATTTTCCATAATAGGGCTTGCCATGAAATTGCCTGATCAGGGCCTGATCCTGTTCAGGATCTATATTTCAGGCTGATCACATTTACAAATGTTGTACTGATGCATGATCAGGGCAAGATCTGGGCCTCATCCGGTTATCCTGATCAGGCATGCCATACCGGTACCTGATCCGGACCTGATACGACATCAGGCAGCCTGACCAAATTTCTGCTCGGGTTACTTATGACGGGCGTCTATTTGTTGTAATGTGAATGAATTTACGTAACGTAAAAATTCGCAAGGAGAGTTATAAACTACGTATGTAATTGACTCAATGTAATATTTCATTCGACTGAAAGCAAAATTAATATACTTAAAAATGTTGCAATAAACATTTTTAGTAACACGTGTATTGACACGATAAAATAACTACTTGTTTCAAGAGAATATGTGCATGAAGCAATCCTTCAAGTGTTCTCGACAGCGTGATTGAATTGCGGTAATAAAGTAAGCACCGAATGTATTAGATTGGATAGCAGATGTATTTGAATTGACTTCAAAAATTCAATGACGGCACTGTAAATTTTTTCAATTCATGTCACATTGAAACTCATATATGTGTGTTCCAAGTGATAGTAGAATCTATAGTCTCAAATACATTTTTCGATAGCATGGTACTATTAATCACAACTACACCAGTTCTTAAAACACAGCAGACAGCCAGTCATTTTGATATCGATGCTATTGATTCAATGAAATGAATGTCAAGTAAATTGGTGTTATTGAATCAATGACTTTTTTTTCTCAGTGTGGGAGCCGATTTATTCGTCGTCACTGCATTACAGTAGGCATCGAACTCACCGCGAGCAAAGCACGGGTCACGTGAAGCTCACTCGGGTATTAGTTGAAAAATTTATTATACTTGACGCGCGGAGTTAAAAATTCACCGTTATAAAGGTACTTACGCCTAGCAACGCAGGAAAGTTGCTGAGGGATTTTTTTGATGCATTAATTATTCCCGCCAAGGCCTTTTTACAGCGGCATTCCAACCACCAGTGACTTTTATGCGGGAACAAGTATAGAGCAGGTAAACCTATGCAAGTGCCGGGCGCGAGTAACTCCGTGCGCCACTGGTATCTGATATTTCGACGTAATTCTCATGACGTTGTTGTACGGCCCTCTCAAAACTCGTATAAAATCGTCGATGCTGTTACTAAATTTCCTGCCATCCGATACACCTGCATGGCAAGGACCGAATTTCAGCCAAGAAACTGTTAAAGTGTATTTCAGGTTAGGTTCGTGTATGGTTTCATTAGCAACGAAATTTGCGTCTCGATTTCGATCCCGACGACAGAACTGCAACACGGCATTTTCGGTTAATGAAAAAAAAAAGTAAATAAACGACAACCGCAGGAATCTCACGAGTGTCTTGGAGCGAACAGATATTGGCGCGTTAAGCAGCTCTCGCGCGTGCATATTTTTTCTGCAATGTGTCGAATGCACGGGAAACACGAATTACATGCAGGCGTTTATCTGTACTATGTACGTACAGTGGACGTAGAGATATTTTAATTTCAATTTCAAATCGCATAACGGGTTTGCGATATAAGAGATATATAGATCATTTTAGCGTTACTTAATCTCAATTTGATTCCTCCCCCCTCCGCCCCTCCTGCCGCTCTCTACTCTGTCTCTGTAACACAACGGGAGCGTAGGTCAACGAGGAGAAAAAGGATAGTGACTGACATTGCGAGTTAAGATCTCTTTGCTATGAGAAATTTCAATACTTTTTCTTTCTTTCACTCTCTTGGACTCTCTACGTATCTCCGTTACTCTCTCGTTCCGTTCTACTCTCCCGTGAGCAATCGTGGGACTGTAATAGGAATGGTACGAGCCGTCAATGTCACACAGCCTTATCATTTCCAGTTGACTAATGCTGGACGGCTGCTACGGTTCTGTATATTATCGATACAGCTATTGGATACGTTCTTCGTATTTGCTCGCAAATAGTACGTAAATAAGTCTTCTAGGTCACAGGTGGAACACTGAAATATGATCTGGTTTCTCTTATCATTTTTTTTTTTTTTTTTTTTTTTTTTGTTAATTTCATCACAGCAGACAAGAAGCCCACTTTTATTTTCGAAAATAACAACGTAATCAGATCGCAAGACGCAACTGCCGTATATGAAGGGAACCGCATGAGCGAGTCTCTCATTTACCCTAACGAACGATGTAAAAAATTGTTCGGCGTTAATTTCGTGAATGCAGTACGCGTGAAAGTGCACGTTCGTAAGTTCGTGCGGGAGTCACCGCAGGGTCTCGAATTCCCGTTGGCAGTACGTATATGTATAGGCAAATTGTGTAGGACGGGGAAGCAAGAAGAGGCGAGAAGGTGGACGAAGGAAAGTAAGGAAGAAGGATGAAAGAAAAGGAAAGATTGAGAAAAAGTAATAACGCCGTGGGAGGAGGACCCGCCCGCGCCCCGGGCGTAATTTCACTTGACCGATTCAGGTCGAACGGGAAAAAAATTTCTGATTACAAGCAGTGCCTGGTGCCACGTATATCTTTATTTCGCAACTCGTCGTGTGACGCATGGTTATCCGATATATCCGAGCACCCCGCGCGTAAAACCGTAAGTTAAGCGAGCGAGAAAAGATTTATGGCGCGCTCGTGACTTCGCCGGTCGTGCTGTGTTTTTCGTGCAACGCGATTTTTACTTTTTCGCGACTAACCGATGACACTCGTGATATACACGGCTTCGTACCTACGTATGTAAGTAGATAGATAGGGTACCTGTTGCCACGGGTCCAGAAAGCTTATATTTCTCATACCGCAAATTTACGACATAATTCTGTCTGATCCTTCTGTGTGCAATTTAGATGCACTCGTCCTTACGACCGCGCAAACGTGGCTTTGCCTTAGCGCAGAATCCATGCGATACACTGATTTATAAAATTTCGTATATCATCAAAAATCTCATTATACGAAATAGCAAACGTTGATATGACTCGGCACGATGATATCGAAGGCAGCTGCATAAGAATATTGCGCAATATTACAAGCGACGAAGCTAACCGATCGATTTGTCCTCCCGTTTTACATTTCACGGGCATATACCAGATAGGTCCAAGTAGGCAGGTAGATAGACTCGTAGTTGCAGTATCGTTTTTTTTTCCAAGTTCTGCCGCGCATGGTCACAACGTGAAATCAATCCGAGTAATCCGTTTGCCGGTTCGAGAATGAAAGAGAGAAAAAAATCTCCTCGGTTTCACCGTAGGCGGCGGCGGTCAAAACGGCTGGTAATCCTATACATGGGGTATACATTATATCTCGATTAGTTGGGCAACCCCGGTGAGATCTACTGTAATTTCAAGATGCGTAATCCCGCAGCGGGTATCGACGGGGAAATGGTAAGCGCGCTCCGTACGGCCACGTGCAATACGATCGTCGTGTAAAAGCAGAGCTTATCGCGTGCGCGCGCAACTACGGGATCGCCAGCGCCAAGTGGGACGTAGAGTAAGCAGTTACGGAGTACAGGTATACTCGTGGACATGGTACTCTCGTATGTAACTGTCGAATACAAACGGCTTGTTTCGAATTCGCGTCAGGAGCTAATATCGCCCTTTGATTTTCGTGGCTATTACGCGGCTAGTAACGCGGTACCGAGATGCCCTTAATGCCTGCATAAATAGGCGCCTGTTTACTGCGTGCAAGAGCATAAACAAGGCGGCCTCCAATGCGAGTTGTAAACAGACGCGAGACACGAGCATCGAGGCGACTGCTCAGCCGCTAGAAGGTAGATGGTACAGAAGATGGAAGGTATACAGAGATGCGTTCTACGGGATCACAAGACCCTCCCGTAGAGACTCGTAAACCAGGTTTAGCGAAGCGCTCGAGCAGAACTCGATCTCGAGGCCGCTATCTCCACCTTTCTACGTGTTAACCGGCCCACGGATAAATATCGGGCCGAATGTCGTCCATTAGCTCATCGAGATCTATCGATCCCAGGATCGCGATCGCTTGTCTCGTACACACGAGAGTTTACTATGCTCGCACCAATTTGTTGCGCGATTCCACCGTGCTGCGCAATCGATCGATGCGCGTAGGATGAGCTCGCTTGCATACACTCCTTCATACTGTACAAATCGCTCGAATCTTGTACGGTTTAACTGTCGAACCTGTCCCCTATGGAGAATCATTTGCATTCGCTCTCTATTTATTGCACTCTCGTTGTATCGCTATTCCGAACGACGTAACACGTGTGGATACCGGTATGCATTTTTTCGACTTTATAAACTTGTCATCGCACTTCACATCCTCTTTCATTGCATCTTTATTTTTATAAAAAGGTTATTCTCGTTAAGATAATTTTGACGTTAAAAACAATACGTAATTTATCCATATTCGAATTCCGTCGCTACGCAAAAGGACCCCTTTCACTCGCGAGTCCTGGATGAAAGCGTCGTCGTCAGCTGAAAAGAATTCGCGAGATTTTGTCACGCATCCGTCCAGAGAGCGTGACTCTGTGGAAAGCCAAGTTACACTGTACAGTACAGCATCGAACCAGTAAGAAATTCTTCCCATCAATTAAAGCGCAGACTCCGCTTGCACGGAATTAATAGGCCGTTTAAGATATAAACAGATCCATTACCTGCGGACTCGTAAGGACTGCTCGTACTTAATCTGTTCCTGGTAGGAAAGCGTTCACGAGGATCTTGGAGCAGCGAAAGGATAAGTAAAATATCTATGCCGCCGAGACTGTTCCTTGGTAAATGTTGTATACAATAGGTAACGAGAATGCAGACTTACCGATATACGAGGGTGGATTGATAAGTTTCCGGCCTGACCAAGAAATGGCGCCACTAGGCCTACCTGAAGGTGACATTTTATAGTACCATCCTTGGATAGCTTGTAGCTATAGTTTCAGCCCGATCGCCTTGCTAGTGTAGGTTTGAGAGCACGCTGAACAAGACGCCTCTTTGTTTTTCGTAAAAATGGAAAAGCAGGAAAATCGTGCTGTCATCAAATACTTTTATTTGAAGGGGTTAACGCCGAAGGAAATTAAAGAAGAGATGGACTCAACACTGGGGACATCCTCCCCGTCATATTCAACCGTTAAGCAGTGGGTTTCCGAGTTTAAAAAGGGTCGTGTGAGCACCTCTGATGAGCCTCGCTCAGGACGCCCCGTTGAGGTCACAACTCCAGATATGATCGAAAAAATTCATCAAATAGTGCTGGGAGACCGCAGATTGAAAGTGCGTGAGATAGCTGAGACCTGTAAGATGTCATATGAACGTGTGCAACATATTTTGCACCAACATTTGCATATGGAAAAGCTCTGTGCAAGATGGGTGCCGCGTTTGCTAACAGTCGACCAAAAATTGATTCGAAAAAACATTTCTACCGCAAATTTGTCATTGTATAAGCGTAATCCAAGCGAATTTTTGCGTCGATTCGTAACCGTTGACGAAACTTGGGTCCACCACTACACTCCTGAAACCAAAGAACAGTCTAAACAGTGGATTGGACCAGGGGAACCAACTCCAAAGAAGGCAAAAACAATTTTTTCGGCGAACAAGGTTATGGCTACTGTTTTTTGGGATGCAAGAGGTATTATATACATTGATTACCTTGAAAAGGGTAAAACTATCACTGGTCAATACTACGCAGACTTATTGCAACGTTTGAGCCACGAGGTGAAAATTAAACGACCTCATCTGGCGAAGAAAAAAATCTTGTTTCATCACGATAACGCACCAGCACACACGTCAATCGTTGCGACGGCTAAAATCAACGATCTAAAGTTTGAATTGATGCCGCACCCTCCTTACTCTCCAGACCTAGCCCCGAGTGACTATTTTCTGTTCCCTAACCTCAAAAAATGGCTTGGCGGTAAGAGATTTGCGGACAATGAAGAAGTAATCGAAGCTGTAAATGGTTATTTTGAGGAGCTTGACGAATCAGTCTATAGAGATGGCATTAATAGACTGGAACACCGCTATGAGAAATGTATCAGCCTTGGAGGAGATTATGTTGAGAAATAAAAAAAAAAAATTTTAAATAACCTTGTTTTTCTTAGTCAGGCCGGAAACTTATCAATCCACCCTCGTAGTTGTGAACTCCGTGTAGATTCACTTTCCACCATTTACGGTTTATGCGATAAGTATGTGGCGAAACGCATATGTCGCCTTCTTGGACTTCATTAAAATACTCATCCGATACCTACAGGAAGACGCGTTGTTCGGTTCACCGTCCAAAGAGGATCGTCGGAAAGGGGAAGGTTCTCAAGGCAAATCCGTGATTTTAGCATTGAAAGAACGGGAAATCATGAGAAGGAAATCGCGCTCCCATTAATTATCTTGAGTAGATAACCTGGCCAGTGCGAATAGAATCTGCTATTTCTATACTAGTAACACATTAAAGAGTAAACGAACTACTATATACTTGTTACATGAATCTAGGAGAGCTGAACCTATTCCACGTGATGACTCGTCACTATTTTTCTAGATCTTTTAAAGAGACGTTGATGAGTCCGACGAATAATTTATCACGACAGTAAGATCGGAGATCCGACGATCTCGACACGGTGCTGGTAGACTGTTTGATAAGGAAAGATCGTTGCCAACCAAGAGGAGGAGACTCGCTGTGGGTTCGCTGTGAGTCATTATGGAAGAGTCGAAGTAAAGGACGGAATGAGAATTGGGTCTATTAATTACGCTAGGTACTGATCGGGACAGGATTAATGGGCTGTTTAAGTTGTAAACGGACGACGTAAATCTTGGAATCGTGTCGCCCATCGAGCCACGACTCCGCCATCCGCCGCTCTCAGACCGATGAAAGTCCGTTGCTCGCGTTCAACCTCGCGGAATCAAGAGACTTTCCTTTGAGGCATTTTGTTCGTTGCTAGCGAATAATACGAGTAATGGCTTAATAACACGGCATTCAGTTCGCGTGTTACGTGTCTCCCGTGCCTTTTTGCTACGAAGCCGCTCGTGACGTTGTGGCACCTTGCCTCCCTGCTTCGTCATGAAAAACTGTGAAAACGCTTGAAACACGGCAGGTCTAGACAAGTAGACATAGCTACGTAGTCCAGCCTGGGACTTTCTACGTCACCGGTGAAATGCACCGAATGCATACGACAATCGGCGTAAGAATAAGAATGACTCGGTGCATTCTGGCGCACTGCGGTATCACGACTATTTACCGTTACGAAACTGATTTTCATCCACTTGTTATACACTAAGGGAGGTAATAATTCAGTTTTAGGACTAAAGCTTTGAGTTTTTATATTTCATCAATTATAATAAGTTCATTTTTATTTCTAAGATCACGCCTACTGCCCATGAGTAACCAATTTAGAAGACCAAATGTAAATTTAATCCAAATGTTCATACTCTATAGAACTATACAAATTATTATTCCTCATAAAACCGACTACTTAGCCAATCTAAAAACTTGAAGTAGAGTACGTTAATCATATACGTCTACCAAAGCATACAAGCTGATTTACATCTCTCTGTAGTTTCACATTGAAATGGTTTCAAGCCTTAAGGTTGAAATGGAAAGAATTATATTTATTCATCTAGATAACAGAGCGTGGTGGAACAGCAGGAATAATGGAATTATCCTATAGTTTCTTATTCGTGCACTGAACCATTTAAGCTGCAACAAGCTCTTTGGAATCTAGAGTCAATAAAAAGACAATGCCTTAAAATCGAATACCTTATGTGATTCATTCTGTATATACAAATAAATATTGAAAAGAACTCCAAAACTCGTAAGTTACCAAATATTTGTTCCGCGACCCAATTAAAGAAAACGGTTCTCCATTTGCGCACTGAATAGTCCACAACCTCCTTATACAGGCCCACCGTCCACACCCGCGTACCGCCGTAACGCTGCCGGTTTATACGAGCCATACGAACAGGGTATACCAAGTATCCACGGTAGCGCGTCTGTCTGCCTGCACGAAATACACTTCGATATTCTTGGCCGGGCAAGTGCGCACCGAGCAGACTGTAAAGTAGCCTGTTTTTCCCGTCATAAAGGCGTGGATAGTCGAGCTAGATATATATTTTCGTGAGAGTAGGTAAATGCACGTATAAATATAGTCCATCCGAAGAATCCAATAAAATTTTATTGGAACAGTCAAACTGGTTGTCCCTTGTTCCGATCCATCGTCGATATAGGCTTATATACAGCTACGTATATTCGCAAGTCATTAAGTATTTATCCACAGTAACGGGTGTAACGATCTAAAATTATATTTTTCACCTAGAAGAGCTTCGAGAAGAGCTAATCTTTTAATTAGAAAATAATATCTGAGTTACTCGTTATAGTATTATAGTAGGATTTTTCTTGGGAAAGAATTACGAAATATAATTTGTGATAGATTTCTTGTCGCCAAGGTTATTTTGCCATGACTGGATAACGACATCGATATCTAGTTTTGACAGCTGGAATATGTAACGTAGTTTTTAGATTCCGTCATATGACTACCAGCTATGGAAATAAATTTGTTGAATCAATATACATCGAAAATTAGAGCACTGTCGTGTGTTAAGTGCTCTAGAATCACATCGGAGTTAAACATCTCCACAATACTATGACCTTCAATCGCAGAAGAAACCTGCTTCCTGAAAATGACGCGCAGAATTCGCTGTTATATACGTTCGTTAACGCACGTTCACTCTACCGCTCCGATACATTATCATATGTCTGTTCCTCTGATGTAGTAAAATTTTGAATACAAATTGCCAGTCCAAATTAGTAAAAAACATGGTTGGCGATTTTTGTAGTCTTTGCACCCATTACTGGCGGAACCTCTTTTTAAACAGTCGATTTAAATAATTTATAAATTCAAGTTTTGACAATATTACCACAATATAAGCAAAATATATTACAGACTTTAAATATACTGAATATCAATAAAAAATGTAAAATCCCCGACACATCTAAGATTGGTAACTAAATTTTAATAGAAAATTCTGGTAAGTCCATCGGCAATATTAACCCGGGAATAGGCTCGTGTGATGTCCGAGACTCAATGTTTTTCAAATGGAGAAAAAAAAAGTCACGCAATCATTTACGGGTTAATTAATGTATAATACGTTCAGTATTCCCTGTATACACAAGCAATGCGACTACTACCTTAGGCCATCTGCTGCATGAATCCAAGCTCTGACGTAACAATGTCTTATGTTATTGCCATACCATATTTTCAACTAGACGCTACCTAGTTCTATTATTACACGACCCGATTCGAGGAATAGTAATATATGCTTATCAATATGTAGCTTATCAAATGCTAATAAAACTTTTTAACTTAAAAAATTGTCATCCCCACTTCTTCCTTATCAGAAAGTGATTGTTCTATCTTGCATCGCTATTGCGTACATTTTTCCATTATGTTCAATATCAATCACACAGACAATAATCCTCATCGTCCTTTGCTGATCTGATTATACGGAAGATAATGCGTAAAATTAACACTGTCAAGTGCAAATTCATTTTTTTATATACATTATCTAAACACGTGAGACCAAACACACATATACGGTAGTGTCACAAACTACCTTCCGCCGTAAATCATGAGCACGGAGTATGGATACCTGAGCACCAAAGAAAGATTAATTGATAATCGAAAAAGCATCTTCACATTAAGTCAAACTTGAACAGTAAAGTATCCTTCACAAGGTGTCACAAGAGACGGTACATCAGACGTTGCCATTAAGGAGCGTTCACACCTTTACCTCCATATACCGCAGGGTGCAAAAACACACGAAGCAATAACAGAAATATACGCAAGTTAACTTCTCGAGGGTGGTAGAAGCTATAAGGTAATCGATATGGGGTAAACGCAAAACTGAATCGAATATAAAAAATGAGCCGTTTGCCCCACACGTCATTTATCTCGCGCACGGAGACAAATTGCCTGGCGAGTGAGAGTAATAATTTTTCCGATGAAAAATGGCGCCACACGGCACGTGCAAACGTTCTCCTCGCGCTCGCGACTCGGTCGCGCATTACCGCGCGTTAAACGAATGCATGACCTTTCCGAATGGTGAAAAATACACGCGGGGGAATAAATGGTCCAATTATCACGGCTGTCTGCACGGTAGAGAGTGCATGCAAAAAGCCGCTCAATTATAGTGGTAAAAATGCATATTAATCTGGCTTCTTGAGACTTGCGGTGCGCCTCGTGCACCCATGTATGCATATAATGTATAATGGATACGTATAGTGGACACTTATTATTCGCTCCTGCACCTTCCATGCATACGCACATAATGTCTGCAGTATATTCTCGAACTGTTTTGTGAAAAAAAGAATAACGTATTTCAACTAGGAACGCTAAGTTACATTATATATATCATTAAACAGTATCACTGTACACGTCTACCATATATGTTGCCTATAAAATTAATTATCGATTTTTAATCCGTCGTCATAATTGCCATTGCAATCAACGAGAAGAGATTAAATATTTAATGGAGATTTTTTTTCACAATGCGAATACGAAAGTGAATCCTTGAAAAAGTTTCTTACTCGATAAACCAACGCTAATCAATGTAAAAATTCATTTTGATTACGATCGACTCTCGATCCTCGTAATCTTGTCTTCCGTCGCTAAGTCAGAAAGGATTTAGAAAATTATAACTAAGGAACTTCTCGAGACTAAATAGCTTCCGTAATGCTTCAAAACAATAATCGAATCCGATTAACCGATACAGACTAACGTCTATGTATAGTAAGATCTTTCTTGAAAATTTATATACATTGAACCGACTAATCTTTCCGATAAGTTAATCTACGTCGGTATCGTCTCCTTCGTTAATACTTCTCTATCCAGTTGATTTACTCCAGACCTGGGGCAAATGGTACCCTGCTTAGGTACGTGACGCAACGGGCGTTTATCGTCGATTGAGTCGGCCCCGTGTATTCTCGGGTCAAGCCAAGTTACTTGTGCCGCGTAATGCCCGTCTATCGAGCGCTCGAACGTGATAGTAGGGAAAGAGTGCCAGAGAAGGTTGCGAGTGGAGGAGGCGAGGGTGGGAGACTAAGAAAGCAAGAGGTCAGGAGAGTGCGGGTGTAAGAAAGAGAAAGAAATAAAGGGAGAGACAACTCCAGCGAAAGAGAGTCGATTGAAGTGGATCAGCACCTATCTGGGTTAATGAATTACACGGGGGAAAAAAAAAGGAACGCACGAGGAATACGAGCCGCGGAAATAAGCACGACTGCCAAAAATGATCTCGATGAATAACTATAAGCTGACGAATCTTCGTAAAGCAACAAATTATCCTTAACGATACTTGTGCATGCATGTTTCAGCCTCGTTAGGCTAGCAGCTAATTAGATTTTATTCCAAGATACGAACTTTCACACAAACATCCGAAAAATAAGTGGTTCCTTTGTGAAGAAATTGATGCTCTCACAATGAGGATACGTTATTACGTTAATTGGGCTTATGGAAAAAAAGTACGACTTTCAGATATTTTTTTCATGGAAAATTTTATTTAAAATCAGATATCTGCAAATTGCCCTACGTTGACTCATGCACACGTAGGTGTTACCGGAGCCACTGATCCGAGCATAATTACCCTGCCGAGTCCAGCATAACTTATCCCTTTAGCGTTTAATTGTCGCTCAGGTATAATTTCACCGAAGCAGTCGCCGTAACTCGGGGTCATGCCTTGCCAGCCGATATCGTAATGTAGGAGCCGGAACACGAACGGCCTTGTCGAGGAGAGCTGACCACCGGTCTACCACGCCCTGTTCTGGCATTCACCACTGGAGACATGGCCTGCACAAAACACACATTGACACTCGTGTCCACGCACGCACACGCCGTACTCGCTCCGTGAGAAAGGAGAGAGACGGTAGCTGCTGGACAACTGGACATATTCACTGGGAAGTGAAATGAGAGAGATTCGCGGCAGAATCCGTGATGATCCTGGTGAGAAAATTTTCAAAAGATTTCAATAGACTTACCTGGCGCTCTTTGTTACCAATTTCGACTGGAGTCTGATTTTCCTCGTAAGAAATTTCAACTAGTGTCAGACATTCGTCCGAAGCTATCTAGGTCAAGGAATCGGTATCGCGTAATGTGAATTACTTTTATTTTCTGATTTTTGTCCTGGTTCCAGATTGATTCGTGAAACTCTTACGATACACACGTTGCCATTGTGTTGTACGCGCACCGTTCAAAGGATTGATTGCGATCCAGTGCGCGTTCGTTTGTCATTGCCTC
This sequence comes from Cephus spinipes, assembly GCA_963971525.1. Taxonomy (NCBI): domain Eukaryota; kingdom Metazoa; phylum Arthropoda; class Insecta; order Hymenoptera; family Cephidae; genus Cephus; species Cephus spinipes. The sequence goes on along the minus strand of OZ020581.1, from coordinate 7,240,140 downwards.
GAGGCTATAGGTCTAGTATGTATATTCCTGCTAAAGGATTCCCACGGGATAAAATGCGAGTTCAGAATCGATTTCGAACGGATCACTTACGCAAAGAGCTCCAATGATAGACGACAGCGGCCAGCAGTAGGTACCGTATAGTGTTCGCATACGTAATTTTCAACGGCTATTACACCGGACGGACTATGACGAGTTTCGACCGATTTCACCCGAAATGACGGGTTAATTTGAAGTCTGGTAATACGTTGACGGATAGAAGAAGGAAGGAGAAAATACCGGGTACAAAAGTGTAAGGAGAAAAATCATTGAAGAAGAAGAAATGCAGACAGCCATCCTATGCGTGTATATAGGTATAGTAACCTCCGGGTCCATGGCCCAGTTTGTGCACGTGTCCAATACGCACGTCCTAGTACGAGTTACGCGTGTGCACGTCCGGTCACGCGTCTGCGTGAACTCACCTTTAATCGGCAGTACTTACCTACCTACCTGTACGTGCGTGCATGCGTATCTGTAAGTACGTACGTGACCACTGATGAAATACAAGAAAGAGAGAGATTACGTATTAGCAACGGCTGGAGCATCCGCCATCCCCCTATGGCATTATATTTATATATGTATATAATATATATTCAGCATGTGATAACTATGGGACTGCTAGACTCACGAGCCGTAAACTGCGTCAGAAGTTTTGTAATCGGAAGCTTTGCCGTGAGTACTTTGATCATCCGCAGTGCGAGGAATGTATGTACGATCGTTTTTCATTTTCCATCATTTTTATTCCCATAGAATAATATTCTGTATTGAATTCACTGTCATTTACGGTTTCTCCACAAATCTTAAGTTTCTTTTTTAATATTTCTGACTTCGTCTTAACGAGTCGTAGGAACAATTTTTTATCACAAAGGATGGCTTTGTAATTGGCTATTTGACTGCTTTGCGCAATTTCAGATAGGGAGGTCTTTCAGCACACCTCGGCGGCAATTGAATTTTAAAGCGAGACACGGTTACATTTTAACGGGCCGTTCCTGGGACCACCTGGTGAACACTCGTATGACCAGAATGACGTAGGCTCTTTCGACCGAATTTATTCGAACCAAGATCGTCTCACTCGTCATTTAATTGATCAAGCGAAATTCAATTTCATGCTGTACATCCTTCGGCATCTCTTACAAGACTACGGTCCTGGACGGCGAAGGTCTTTTGCTGGTAGCTACTAGGAGGTTTCCTTTGGGAAAGAAACTCAAAAACAGCATTTGTGTTAAGCATATACAATCGAACGTGTAGGCATATACACAGTATTACTCTCAACGATTGAAAATTGGATCTGAAGGAAAATCCTTATCTGCTCAATAAATTCAAAGCAGAAACGTTGAATATACTCATCTGGGACTCCATCGGAAAATATTCATATGCATATCCTGACTCCGGGGTAAGTGTAAGGTATATTACTGAGATAGGTGGCCGACCACGTGGCACAAGCCAAAAGACGACACGTGAATGCAGTTAGATCCGGTGTTTACGATCCTGACAGGAACGATCGAGCTGTTTAGATGCAAAAACTCCGGACAGAAATAGGCACTGCGGAGCATGAGCAGTATGAGTATCGATATCGGACAGAGATCGGCCAACGTTGCGAACGTTTGCTAGGTAAGGCTTGAAAACCTTGGATTAGGTTAGGCTAGGTTAGGTTATGTATACTTTAAGTACTTGTAGAACCAGAACTAGGCAGTACCCTCAGCATCAGATCCATGCACCTTAGTATTATAGGGGCCACTTACAAACCCGATTGCCTTTACGGGGTCGTCTTATGTCTATCGATCTTTCAATTTATGTGCGTCCGTTTGAGTATCGCGACGGATCGTTTCGCAGGTGATTTCCGAGAGTGTAACATCGAGACTGCACCAGGAGTTACGTTCTTTATGTTTATGACTCTATGAATGTTTTTCTCCAGGGCAATTCGAATTTAATGCATTGCCAATACTTGATTACTAATCAATTAGTCGATCGACAAAAGATATACCTATTTCGTCATTGATGAGCCTTAACGATATTCTGTTTTTTTTTTTTAAGAATTTTTGTCCTAGCCCCTAGAACGATACACTTCTGCATCCAATCGCTAAAAGTACACTGGGTGTTGGGTGTTCGACGCTCAGTGTACCGTTCTAGGGTTAAATTTAGTCATTCATTCATCTTGTCTCACGCTGATTTTACGTGTAGATTAAAACTCGTTCGGGCCTACAGCGAAGGGACTGAACGAGGCCGATTATAAATTCTTCTTTTCTTTGGCCTCTTGCTGTGTTTTATTTTGATTTGTATGCTTTATGAATTGCTGCCGGGCATCGTGGATCCAATGATCTTTTTCACGATGATTCGAATATTTGGATGGTATAGACAAGAACCGTTAGGCAGCCGTTTCGCGAATCAGGAAGGACTGTTCGCGATTCCAGAAGATCGATCGTCTCGGAACGTTAACCGGCTTTGCTTTGATCGAGTGTATCGGTAAAAATTCAGCTTTCGCGGATACCCGCAGCCTCGCTACAGTGCCGTTCCACGAGTACGATAATCACCTTCATTTCTCAAAGTCCCCATGGAATTATCGTGCGCGTTCATACATACACACGTGCAAAGGTACGTGCACTTCGTGTCAAATGCCGATCGATCGTCGCGCCGTCAACGAATCAGAAGCGAGCTCTGGATAACTTATCTTCTCTCATCTTTTTTGTGGATAACTTACCGGCGACAGGCATAACGATCCACTGTCATCAGGATTCAACGTGCAGTCCCACCTTTTTTATTTCACTCCGAGACTCTCGATCGACGTCCCTTCCTCAGAACAGAACTTCGATAGACGGGTGAGGTCGATTAACGGTCATGATCGGTACCGAAGGATCAACGCACCATGAAAGATCGAGTGCAATTTTATAATAGGCGAAATTCTGGATCGACAAAAGAAAAGAATTTCTTAGATCGATAAAAGAAATCTGTTCCGTCAGCCGGTATAAAAATATAAGAATAAGACGTTCACTTTTCAGATGAAGAGCAAGGATCGTTGGTACCAGTCGAACGAGCGATCGTTCGTAAAATGGTCTATAACGAATGGAGATCGTCCGATCGCTAACCAATAGGATTCAAGCGGATCGTGAAGCCTCCGTCGTTACGGCACTCTTCACGATAATTCTTTTCTCTAAAACTTTCTCCGATCCTCGAGCAGGATCGAACGATCTAGCCACTAACGACGAGAACGTTCCGTTACAATCGCCTCGATCACCGGTACCCACTGCCGGACTGTCCATTCAGTGAGCGTTAATTAGATGTGCAATGGCGCGCGAGAATTCAGGTAAAACGGAACGGTACGTTTCGTGGAAGGTATCAATGGCGAATGAAGAAATTTGTCGAAAACGATAATAAGCAGGATGCACGCATGTGTCTGATGGATAATTATGCCAAAAAAGGGATGCCGGTATCGTGATTATTTGCAGTCAGCCCGAAGGCGCCCTATCATTACGACGTCTCCGAAGAACAAGTTCATCTTCTTAGCAACGATGCACCGCAGCGCGATGCAATTTCAGATTGCACTGTATCGTACACTGAATTGCACCTTCTTGACGTACAAACGATCCCGACACGTTTCCTCAATTGCAGTTTGCAATCTGGACAGACGAATGGACCGACGAACGAAATTACGAACGAGCCTCTCTTTTCAAGTCCAAACGGAATTTATTAACCCCGATAAGACGCCATTGAAAATTGATAAGAAAGTCAACCTGACCGATCGTCCTCTACAGGGTGTTCATTTAAACCTCGCATACGTAAAATTGGAATGAAATAATTAAGGTTTATATCAAATTGCGTTAAGTTGTGAACCTGACTGGTACATCAAACAAACACGTATTGGAGAAACTTTAAATTACACCAGTGAAATAACATCGAGTACCCCATTACGCACCAATTTGGTAATTTTCTCGGTTTACTTTAAGCATGCGTACGAAATTGTATTATTTTATATTACACGTGTCGTGCATTCCTTAAACCATTTTCTCACGGTATCGTTTCCCGCCTACAGTTCCGCCCTACAACCTTCCCATCTTTCACTCGTTATCGCGCATTCGCACGAAAAAGAATTTCGTCTGGCTTTCCTTGAATACTTTAAGGCTTAACCCAGATCTCGTTAACTCATACAATTCATGTTAAATTCACAGTGAACGAGCGTGAAAACACGACGAAATTATCGGCAACTCCCAAGCGATCCATGAACCACCACGTCTCGTGTGACCTACTTCCTCTTGGAGTCACCCTGTATATTCTGAAGATTGGTTAAAGGACGAGCAACAAGTTTCTCAGCAAGATACGTTCCGTAGGGCAGCCGATAATTGAATTGAAGAAGAAGTCGATCGAACCTGCAATTATTGATTGCAAAAACACCATGCACGTGCAGCGGCGCATGCGTCTACCTGTGAACAATTGTTCTTGTCCTTTTTTTTTTTTCTCTCCAAGAAGTCATTATTGTGAAGCTTAAAAGAAATCTCATGGACCAATTCAATGTATTGGAAAGGAAAAAGGAAAAATGTAAAAAATATAAGTAAAATGAAAACTATAGCTCGAAATTGAAAGACAGAAATTATAATGAAGAATTTTTTTCAAATGAATACACGTTTAAGAATATCCAAATATAAATCAACGGCATTCTTTCTTTTAAACAGTTTTTATTGCATCTTAATTAAAATGCAACTTAGTATGAGGATTCTGACTGTCCGATGAAGCAAGGATGTCTCCGACTCAAGGACACTTCCTAGCGAGCGACTGGGTGCAGCCATTAAAGATGACGTCAGAAGGATGTAAAGGCAAGGCTCTCTCGTGTGACAGCCACAGTCCTACTGCTGTCTCCTTAACCGAGTTAGCCGAGATGCCAACTTTCAATTTTCAAAATTGGCAACACCCTTTATTACGCATCGAGCTGGCACAATAAAGCTTTTTAGTAATTCCACAGAATTATACAATAAGATGCATTAATTTGCAATTTACTTATAGCAATTTTTATACGTGACGCAAACGAGAATAAAGAAGCGAATGATTCAATGAAAGATTCTCTTGATCGTCTGGCCTTTGTTCGCCGAGGCTCATCCGACTTCGTGAGATCGCATCAGAATTTTTACTTTTACCTCGAGCAAGATGGCAGACACGAGTTCGTGTCCTGAGTATCACGCCTCTAATAGTATAAGCGTGGACACACGTGGAAGGGGGTTAGAATGCAGAATGGAGGTGTGTACTGTGCTGTTAGCGTTTTCAGTGAAATTCCTCCAGAGTCAAAGGATCGCTGGAGGCTCGAGTTTATTCTCTTAGGTATAAAAGACGTCCTTTTCCTATGTTATTCGTTACCGTGGGATTAGCACGCGCTGCGCACGCGCACTGTTCCCCGTCACTGATATCCTTTATAGGAGGCGATCGCACAGGATGCAGAATTACGATTAAATCTCGTGAAAAACGCTCGACAGAGAATATCAAAGAATATCTTATTCAATATACATAAAGTGGTTTGGCTCTATTTTTTTTTTATATCGTTGCAACTTATTATGACTTAGTTGTTAAAGTGTTACTCGTTGTTTTTGAATATTGACTTCGTTTCATGTTCAACCATATAATGCCTTTCCAATATGCCGTGTGCTATTAAAGACAATTATTATGGATTTAAAAAAAAGCAGTTTCATGCTACTTTTTACGAAGAAATTTCCTGTTAACCGATATAATGGATTACATTATCGCGGCCATTAATTCCACATTTCTGGAGATAATTTTTCGAAAAGTTAAATGTATATTTTAAATACTTTAGTATGTACAGTTGGCTGATAACGCGCGCGACGTATTCACATATTTACTACATCTTAATTGAAAATATATTAAAATTTATAATGGTAAAGAACTATACATTTTTTATTAGTTATTATCCTTAAATGATGTTAAATCACGAAAAGTTGTTTCACTGCGTTCATACAATCCTTTAAATTGGATCATGATTGAATTTTGATTTTACTCTTATCATCCCGGTACCCCTATATTTTTATCGCGTTAATCGAAAAAAGGAATATTTCCTGAATTCATGATATATCAATAATAATGATCTCTAACGGTTTTGTACGTTGCGATATTAACTATTTAGTTTTTCAGTATTATTTTTCGGAAATTCAATGATCGATATCAAATTTCATTTTTATAAGTTCGATAACCTATCTATATCTTTTTGGAAATATGAAATCTTGATTTCTCTTCAGCAATTAATCAAACATCGAAGAAATTCTTTATTAAATTCATTTTGACGTGAATTACCTTAAACACGTGACTATCAATGACAGATAATGATGACAGATGAATAGGTGTTCTTAATTTAATGTATGTATATAAAACTTCACGTGAACTTAAGAAATATCTTTTTCTCGATAATATTTCAAATAATCAGCACATTCTTTTAGCATGTTCATATAAACACGCAGCGTGTTTCCTTTCGGTAGAAAGATAAAATTCTAAAATACAATCAATATTTCGTATCGATATATTGATATCTCGAAAAATGACGTGATAATAGTATCTATGAAAAATATCGATTTTATCCCATTTCTCTAAATTGAAATAATTTATTGAAAATAATCCGCGTACAAGTAAGAGCGAAAATATAAATTTTCAAATGGCGGCTTGAATACCGATGCAACTTTTAATGCAGTGATATGCATAAACGTAACTTTTAAGACGCTCAAGAATTGCATTTATGCAAACCGCTGTGACTTTAATGTGCTGATACAGTGAATACTTTACGATGCACATATCCCAACCGCTGTATCTAGATAGTTTCGACAGTACTTCTGTTCGCTAGATAATGCAGGTACACATATGTATACCAACAAAGACGTGAGAGCAAGTGCACTAAAAATACCTCGTTAAATGCAAGTTTAGTAACTGTACTTTACGACGTATATATACATATAACAGGGTCACTCGTTGCATCAAGTGCATTTGAAAATACTTTGAAAAGATGACACGCGATATTTTCAAAGTTGAAAGAACTCTGCGAATTCTCTCGTCAATCCACGCAAAAAGAACCATACCGAAATCGAAAAGTCTCTAGTGAACCGCGCACTACAGGATTTCCAGCAGTTTTATTCGTTTTAACGAAATCGAGGTTACGAAACCCGTTAACGAAAGTGCCCGCGGAATGATCCGCCGCGACGTTCGTAAAAGTCCACCAGTGCCACAAAACAGTCGTAAAAAGTGATATAAAGGAGAGCGCCGGGATAGCGAGAAAAATCTCAAGGATGTCAAGCCTTCCTCAAATTAGGTACAATCAATTTCCGTAATGTTCATTACCGATGAATGTTCCCAGTCGCAATGTGATTTCTTTGATGCTGTATCGATTTCGCCAGTATCTTATAAAAATGTATCAAACCCCTGAAAAATATGTGTACAAAAATTCGCTCAACTGAAAAAAATTATTTAAATATTTATTTATAAGTTTTTCCAGAAAAGCATGAAATTATCAAACCAAATTTAAATAACTGGACAGTAGAGAAAATTCAATAGAAATTGTCTACGGTAGTGTCGACGTTGTATACTTACTTTCGACACCGCCATTCGTCGGAATCATTACCGGTGCAATCAGCATTCATTCGCTCTTACGCAATCGGGGCATTGTTTCATAACGCAAAATGCATCCGCGCCTTTATTCAACCGCATAGCTGCACCATCGGTCACAGCCGTGCACGGCGGCATATATCAATGAGATAGGAATTGTTCGATCTAGTAAATTTTATTCAAAAATTAAATTTCCTACATACAAATTTCTCTGAAAAAGAAGATTTTTAAAGAGCGCAGCTCCACTCATTTCCTACTTATCGAACGTAACCTTATCAAACAGAGATCGATGAGCCTGATGTAAGTTACTCCACAGCATTTCGAATATAGAATATACAAAATACGATTCGAAGACAGATCGGACAGTGATTGACGATTTAGAAGAAGCAGCCTCTGGGTGCAAGATCAACAAATTTATTTTCAATGGCTAATTAAGTGATCGGGAGTCTTGTGTAATCGGATGAACTTAAAGTGCCTTAGCTAAGGGGAGTACTCGCGAAATAAATGACTTGACCAAGTGACTCCAGAATTGGAATTCTAATTGTAAGTAAGAAATCTCGTAAGTACAGGCTGATCAATGAGAATTGCAAAGATCCGCTAGGTGTCCAATGGACATAAAATGCCTCTTATCAAGCAGAGAGCTCGGTAGATCACCGTTCGAGATGGCCTTTCACTAAAGTTGGCAATCCTGTACGCGTAGCGGTACTCAAGTTGGTTGACCTTACACTTAAGATTAACGTAGCTCGGCTGAGCTCCTATCAGATCAGATCACCCGGTTTGCGTCGGTCCGATGCACTCCCTGCACCGTGTAACGAGAACGAGTTAGAATTGGGAATCGGAAATACCGATATAAAAAAAAATAGATACGTTGTACCATTAGTATCAAAAAATCCTTCAAACTACTTCAAAATCGTTCGGAGCGTCTTCCAAAAACTCATTAACCGCTAATCTAATTTGGAGGTTCAATTACGATAGTATTTTACTTTAAATAATTACGCAGTAATTGACCAAGAAAATTAATTGACCATCCAAAAAACCTTCTACGTCGCGTCGAGGAAATTGTCGTCATCTGCCCACCGATCGCAGTACAACAATTAACGACGAAATATTGCATCGCTGTGCTGAATACCAAAGCGTTTGCACGAGATTCCAAGAAGAATTTCGCGAGCCAATTATCGTTGTTGTATTTACACGACGTAAAGAGATCCGCCTTGGGGAAAGAGAAAGAAATCGTAAACGGTTACGCGCTGGTGGGGCTCTGTTTTTTTGTTTGGAAAAAAGTGATAAAGGGTAAGAAAGCTGGTATACCGGAGCTGGAAGGTGAGGTGTGCGGAGGGGAGGCACGGGGAGATAGGAACACAATTCAAACAGATAACGAGTGAAGGATAGAAAATAGTAATCATTAATTAATAAGTAGTCGCATAACGTAACAACTTGAGCGTTAAATAATAATACCCAAGAGCTACGCAAAATCTAGAATTATTATCTGATAAAGGCGTAATCACGTTACTCCGTAACGCGTGATATCCATCAGTGAAAAATGTCAGATAGAATCTGAAAAAAAATTGTATCGTAAAGCCGTAATTATGAAATCAAAGTATCGCGATTGCAGTTCTCTCCTGTCGATATCCAATCACAACGCATACTTTTCGTTAGCTGAAACTCCCAATTGAACGTGACCTTTTTCGTAACAAGGAATCATCCTATCGCAAACCAGATCTAAGGAAGAATCCGGTCGGAGGGCCCGTTCGTAGAGAATTACCGTTAGAGAATTCTCAAGCGATGCGTCCGAGCGTTCCGCCTTACACGTGTCGTCCCGTACGAGGAACGCGGTGAACGCATATAGGAACTAGTGCGTGGTGTTGTGTATTTAATTAAAGTGAGCTATACGGTTTCTGCAGACCGGCGGACAAAGGTTGTGAGGTCAAGAGTGCCACCTTTCTACGAGACCTTGGCGACCGTCCAGCCAGCCTCTGCGCTATGGCATAGCGGACCTGACCCAACCACCGCACTTCGCACAGACTCTCACCTTCTAGTTCACTCCCACTCCTTCTTTCAGCGCTCTCGGACTCTTTCCCACTATCACCAAGTCTCTCTCACCGACAGACCTCAGCTCGTTCCTCGGTAAATTCTATTCTCTCGAATTCTCTCCCTTCCTATCCAGCGATCCAGCGATCCAGCGATCCAGCGATCCTGCGTCCTGATCCTCCTCCCTCATTCTCACAGAGCTCGCGCGTCCCACCAGTCGCCACACTCAGCCAATCGTCCCCGACTTACTTATAATCCATATAGCCACTATCCCACTAACACGCTTTGGCGCTGCTTTGCTACACCGCTTGCTTTTTCGACTTTCCCTTCCTTCAATAATTCTCCTTGGCGCACTTGAATCAGCGTCGCCTCGCATTTCTTTCTTGTGCGATTTAAAACAGCGTAACGCGGAGTCTCACGTGATTCGTTAAATTGAACTGACCGTATCGTCCTTATCACTCGACGATAACGAAAATACTCTCATTTGCACGCCAATTACTGATTTGGAGTTGGGTGATTGACTCTCTCCAAGGATAAGCTTGTCTGATACCATTCGACTGGAACGCACTGTTGGCCGGTATGCATGTATCCTCGTTATCTTAGTACAAAGGTAAAAGAAATATCTGAAGCGAAAATTTTAATAATAAAGAAATTATAAGCGAAAGAATTCTTTCATTCATTTAACGAGTCGCCTATCGTTGTGTCAGCGTTAACCGTAATCGGTACGCTTTGGTAATTTCGCTCGATGGAGAGGCGCCTGAGGTTGGCTCAAAAAGCTCTCAGTGCTCGTTAAGCAATAATTGGGAATCGAGCGTGATCGAGGCGCAACGACGCGGAAGAAAGAAGAAAGCTCCAAAAGAGAGATCGTGGACGCGATCGATTCGGTAGCCGGCAAACTGGAAATGTCTTGCTGGGAAGTTGCAAAGTCGCGAGGCAACAGTAAATAATAATGAGGGTCGCTTGAGTAGACGCGAGAGACGCCACCCTTAATTAAATCCTCGATGGTTCTTATAGGAGGCAACAACAAGTCTCATTAATTGCATCGAATTTCCATGCCGAGTTTTAAAACCAACTTAAAATTGACGTTAGCCTACGTTAGAAAGTTAGGTTGGTTTGCTAACGTAATCGTTACGCGTTAGCATTTCGGGTCACAATCGTGAGACATTTGAAAAGCTCGTAAGACACTCGCGGGTAATTAGAGAGTAAACGCACTTCGTACCTATAGACGGTGGTGGAGGCGGACAGTTGCTTCTGGTGAAGGAGGGAGCGAGGAACGAGGAAGACGGAAAAGATGGCAAAGGAAAAGGAAAAGGAAGAAGGGGCCTTGACCGGCCGAGGCGTGACCACCAACGGGACAAACAAACAGCCCTGATTTAGCTAACCAGCAGCAAATACCTCTGCGTACCGTTAATCGTTCGTTCGACCATAAAATAATGTTTATTTACCTCTACAATTCGGTTAGTGCTGTAATTTCCCCCTCTCATTCAAATTCCATTCTTCCTCATCAATCTTTCTGCCCTCTACATTCGGCTCACTCGTTAACGAACGAATGTATAAACCAGTTCGCAGTAAACTAAATTTCGCAGATAGTCCTCGGAGATTACGTAACGGGATGTGTCATATTGGCTAAACAAAGAATGATTTTCGAATCAAAAAATTTTTCATAACGCGAGCATCTGCTGGTACAAGCACAATATTGTCTTCTATGGAGTTTAGAAAATATACGATCGACTTGATTACTTCATTGCTCTGATTTTTTTTCTCTGTAACCTCTGGCAAAATCGGTCTTCCCTGAGGCTACTGAAACTATTACGTATTCCATATGGTATCTATAAGAAATGTGTAAGCTGCTATCGTATGGATGATAAGTGGACACAAACAAAGTACCCATTATGGGGAACTTCCTTTAAAAGTCTACTGCGTAGCATTTGCGTGTCGCCTTCTAATAATGAAACAGTGTATCTTCAAACAAGTTCCAGTCTTGCCATTTATTCGGCCATTGAAATTTAAATTTGATTTTTCATGGCGCTCCATTGGAATCGATTAACGGTCCCGTTTCACACCATCGACAACCTTCACCCAGCCGCTCACAGTCATCGCATTCCAGGAGCATCGTCGTCGTACGGTATTATTTCACTATGAAATTAAGTGACCATGATCTTAGAAATTATCATGATAAAGATTCTAATTTCGCGGAAGCAATTATGTGGTATCGGCTTTGATTAGAGATCATCTTTGACGATCGTAGGCGTTATTAATGCTCAGCGTCGTGTCGGAGGACAGGCTTGCCGGTGGCGACGATACCTATGACAGATTTATGACAAGATCATTGACAGTTCCGCGTTGGCTGTCTTGCAGTACGACAGGAATGTTGCAATCCCATATGGAGGATACCAATAAAAGACAGTTTACGCAAGGAGATTTTTAATGTGTTTTTATGAGTAGAAAGTCGAATTTTGAATGTCCAGCTTTTGGAGTGGCGGGAACTCTGATGATATTTGAACCTGATGAGGTTTTAAGCGCACTGGTTGACGAGCGCTCAACGGGCTTTCGTAATCTCGTTTATTAAAAAAAAAAAAAAAAAAAAAAAATTAAAAAAAATGAATTTCCTACACCCTATCTGTATAACCGACGAACAAGATCTCACGCATAATATAGATACGATTGGTCCACCTGTATACCACCGTTAATCGCATTAGGCAGTACTTAACTCTTAAGTGCGTCTAGCTAGCCGTCCTGACTTCTAAGTAACCCGATCGCACCTAATCTTCTTGGTTGAATAATTACACGACTCGAATGCGCGGCCAACACCTGACGAAAAGATTCAAATGAGTCTCACTTCGATCGACGCTCCTGCAATTTTACGAAAGGTACCCAACTCCTCAGCCTTCAAATTGATTCCCCGACGTAAACGTTAAATTTCGTTTGGTCATCCAACACTCGGTCATCTATTGAATTTTTAACGAATCAAATGTCCTGTTCCCGTCGCAGACTGACAACCTCGTTGACTTGAGGTCCGCGTATACTTCTTGAGAATGACCTTTTTACATTTTCGAATGGTGCTCCAAGACCTCGCTCCTTCGCAAGAGGCAAAATCGAACACCTGCAGGACCAACATCACATCACTTACGAGCTTTACGTCGAGAGCACGGTACTTCAATCGGACACGAAACATCTTCCCACGTCCTCTGACAAGTGGTGCTTACACTTTTTCCACTATTGATTCCATCATAGAATCCAAGAGGCCCCTATTCGACTTCGAGCCGTAACCTTTCTATTGGCGTTCCGTGTATATTAGCCCGTCATCATCCTACGTGTTCTTTCTCTTCTCTTGTAACAAGATAGGCCAATTTTTATAAAGAAAGCCAATCTCAGTCGCGACTGCCCTCAAGTAAGTCAATAACGACAAGATCGTGACTAATCTTGAATATACTCTCTCAGTCCAGTTATCTGCCTACCTGTCGCTTTGCTCGTAGGACGATGCAGCGCTGTACATTAAATAGGGAAGGAAGAAAGCTCAGGGGACCTTGGCGTGCGCCACACGCTCCTTTAAGACAGTCGATGAGAATGGGATAAATATATATATATATATATATATACCTAAATGATACACGTATACAGCTAGTCACTAGCGAAGATGGCGGAAGATGTAGCGAGAGATTGGATCATGCCCGTTGTGTCTATAATGGTATAGGCCAAGTCCAAACCTAATTGCATCGGAACAGAGAGGCACTTTGTACGTGATTCAGCCTAATAGATTTATACCCATTGCTCCTCCATCCGGTCGCTGCTAAATACATAGCTAGCTAGATATCTAGATACATCGGTGCACGGAGTACTTACTTCTTCAGTTTCCAGGGAATTCCCTGAGGCAGATTACATTGCACACCTTATTTCTATCCACTGCACATACTTTCACGCCTAACGATGAGTATTGTACGTTAACAGCCGGCGTCACTTATAAGCCATTACGCTCACGCACATGCGAGTGAATCATCGGTCAATTTCCCTTGTCCACATAATGCCAACTAGTAATGTCAACATCGACAGGGCATCCGTATAGAATAAACGAACGTTATATTCTATATTTTAATAACGAATTAAATTGGACTTTTTTATTTTTTTTTTTATTTACGAACTTCGTTTCTTTACCATCTGTATAGGAGAGATACAATTATTTTTAATAAGTGAAATATCACTGTCTTATTACTTATCGGCGATCATTGTCTTCGCGCGAATGATAATTTACACGAGGTTGCAATTAAAATGGAAACGAAACTTCCGCACGGAAATTATCGACTAATCGACTGAAAATTACAACGTCATCGCGCATCTATATGCTTATCTGTATAATCTGTTTACATCGCATTCCGTAGAAGGATTCCCCTATCGTCTGATTACTAATTACTTGAATTACCGTTAACGAGCGATTAATTATAAATGCCGGTAAGTAGTAAGTGGGTGGGACACGTGCATTAGCATAGAAATCTACAAAACTGGAGCACGCAGAAAGGCTTCTTGTCCGAAACGCATAACGACTTCGGTGACTTGGTCTCCCGCTGATTTGACTTAAATGGAAAATGACGTCGCCCGTCGCTTAACGACATAGAATAGAGTGCCCCCCTCCTGGGTCGACAGAAAAAGGAAAAGAAGAAAAAAAGCGTCCTCTTACTTCCCTCGTACTCGAAACAGAATTTTACCTCGATCGATACATTCGAAAGACGGAAGTTTTCTATGAATTTTATTCACGTTTTCATTGTCTCTCATCCTGAAACAGTAATAATGTCGGTTTTACGATAACGAAGAAACGACAAGTCTGTGGTACGGTTTGATAATTATCTTTTAGCCTATTGTCCTATTTAAACAGTAATGACTCCGTTTACACAACGGTCTTAAACCGGTTTAGTTAATACTGATCTAAAGGAATTGACCAATCCCAAATATTACTCGCAAGTAGTAATGTCTGTTATTTGGCATTTTCTTTAGATCGGTATTAACTAAACCGGTTTAAGACCGTCGTGTAAACGTAGTCAATGATTAATGATAACACAGTGCGTGTCCGTTTTGGTAATGTTGTGTTATCTGCACGATTTTCGGATCGGCTGAAAAGTTATGAAAATTATAAAAGCGACACGAGCGTGATACTGTATTATATTGCAGGTTATTAAATCAATAGGTCGTAGGGCGAATTTAAGAATGTCCTTGAGACTGATACGAGAACCGTCCAAGCGTGGAAAAGTCGCTTCCGCGTAATGATAACGTCACGTACGAGTTAGGCACAGCTGACACGTATGCATAAAACACATAGCTCCACGTGACACTAGTTAATTCAGCTTGAAGTAGTCGTAAGGAATGACAGGTAATTCAAAAGAAAAAATAGGCCTCGAAATTACTACAAACGTGAGGAAGATCAGCACGAATTTATTTTCTTCGCCAACAGGAAGAACGAGAAACGGACGTAGGGACAATTGAGCGCAGGGTCGTCGTCCATTATCTTCGACCACCGCTGTGGCTACTCGTGGACTTTTTTTCATCGGCAAAGGGGAAAAGCCCGAGAAAAAGAAATAAGACAGAAAATTCAGTGTGAACGCAACCTGCGGAAACCCAATCTCACAGAGCGTTCTCGCGGTTGGCAAGGCACACGGTGGCCATCGCAGTACTACGGTATTGTTCTGTGTACACACAGAACTGTTAGAGAGTAATAGGCCCCGCCGACTATCGCCCGAGGGAAGCACTTCGAAACGTAATGGCAGTTCTCTGCCGTTCTACTAAAATCACTGTAATTACTCCATAAATTTTAACAGCCTTACGAGCAGCCAAGTCGAACTTAGCGAGTGCACTCGTCCGCGACATTCTGTACGACGGTGTCGAGGAGCGTATCGACTTTTGCATCTCCACGTCAGTTCGTTAAAAGCAGCCAAAAACCTCCCAAACCACCTAACTGTGCTTCATATTCATTTCTTTCCGAGCAGAAACGTATTTTCATTGTCATAACAGCCCGAGACTTTCTACTTCTACCGCTATACTTATCACCTTGTATCTTGTCCAACTGTCTTTGAAATACTGTTCGAAGGTACACGGAGAGCAATAAAATTTCCCAGCAATTACTGTATTACTACCAATCGTAAATACAAATTAATAACGAGTTGAAAGAAAAGAATCTCAAGCAGAACGAGAGTAACTGCCTTTTCCGCGTTGTGTTTGTGCTCGATGTTATTTCAGAGACCAGGACATTATCGTCGCACGTGAAAACGAGCCACGAAAATAGGAATCTTAGTATTACTGATTAGACGTCCAATCGAACAATTAAAGAACTACAGACGGTAGTCGTAAGGAGCACAATAAATTAACGTCTACTGTAATTGTGTAATGATAATTAAGATATCACGATCACCGTGAACCCGTATCCAAAAAGAGATTGCGAGGTTAATGCTGACTTTGAATTATGACTGCAGAGGAGGACGAGCAGGTTTAATGGAAGGAGACGAAGAAAAAGGTCGAGCAACAAATGACCGACATTGTCTCCCAGAGTGAAGGTATCAAACGGCAACTCGAAGAAAATGACGGGTAGAAAATCACTCGAGCGCAAAGAGAGGCGTTGCCAGTACGTAAAAGACTGCTGCGCGCTGGCAGTATGGAAAAATCGACTTTATCTACGTTCGTCGTCGGACTCGTTCGGCGTGCCGCGACGCCCGCGTTCAACTCTCGACGTAAGTGAAATTAAAATAACCGTAATGGCAACGGACCCAGCTGCCCAAGTTTATACATTATTCAGTGAGTTGCAGCGGAGCGCGATTTTAACTTTACAAGAAAGAAGTGTATCTCGTGTGAAGCCACGAGGAAGTTTTGTTGGTGCTCTTGGAAAATTGCGTTAAATCGTAAGGGATGAAGAGGAAGGGGAAAAAGAAAAACAGTGTGCTGCCCGGTAAGCGTAATTGCGTATCTATCGACCGAGTGCAAGTGCGTGTCTGCGTGTACGGAATGCGTGCGTGCATTTGCGATGCATTTATTCGCACTTCCACCTAAACTTTCATTCCTTTCGAACGGTCGGATTCTCGGGAATCTCGGTGCATAACGTTACACTCCCACCGACTGTAATTTTGCCTGAATCAAGGACTTCATTAATATTCGCACTGGTTTTTCTACACTGAGGAAATACAGAGAAATGCATTCTGGTGGTTGCTCGAGGAATTCAAAAATATTATCAATTAGCATCGAGTGCATGACTTTTTAAAAAGATTTTTATTTGTTTTTTTTTCCAAATATCAATATCTTATGCTTATCGACGTTTCTAAATTGAATCTTTTATTCTTCCTTCCATCTTCGATTTTTATACTCGGTTTTTCTACGTGCCAGTCCTTCAACGATTCCTCGAAATAACTACGGGGGGAATTATTTCTTCGGTGTAGTTCGGGTGAGTGACTTAACGGAAAAACCGAACACGAGTGTACGAGCGTGAAAGCAGTAATGTAGCGGTATAGAGATATTTACCGTAACACAACCATATACACAATACATGAACCAAAACTGGGATGGATAGAGGACTAATGCGATAACTCAAAAGTTTACTCAAAAATCGAAAGACATGCTATCTGATAGATCCTCTAATCACCTGGTACTCATGGAACGTAGATAATCATTGCAACAGTGAAGTACTTAGATATCGCGAATAATAAAAAATGGGGTTTATAAAAAAAAAAGGAAAATCTAAAAATATTCTTGCGACATTAACCGTTAGATAAATCAGCTATCGCCTGCATCTTTATTCCACGTGCATAACAGTGAGTTGCATACCAGCTGCATTTCTCAGTAATACGTTACGTATTGGGTACGTAGTGCAATGCATGCGAGTCTTCACGTTGCGATATAAAGAGATGAAATTGGAATGCTCACGCGCGTAATCAAGTCGTCACGTCTCGTTAAGAATCTCTCTTACATTGATATTTTAATTAATCGTCTCCGAGATTACGTCTTTACGATTGATCCAATATCAGAAGACTTTACCGAGCTCAAGTCTCTTGGCAAAGGAACGGAATTCCTGTAATGTCGCACGTATGCATTTTCACGTCAGCTAAATTAAATAGTACAAGCATAGGTAGTACGTACTTACGTACGTACATGCTTGCTGTTCCGCGTGGTGCGTAACACGGTTTGTCAGGTTCGCTTGAAATTCAGTGTCTCGCAAACTGCATAATTGTAACCGTTTCGTTTAATGATACGTCATGAGGGTGGGACAACGTGTTATTACGCATTTGCGTTTCGTGCACTTTGCATAATTTAAAAGATCCTTGCGTTTTACGCAATCGCAAGGAACGTACGATACGAGAAGAGAGAAATGGTCAGCCGGCAAGAAAAATTTGAATTTACCGCCTTCAACGAGACTTTTATCCAGAACTCGTCATCATTAATACGTCAAACGGACGTTCATCGTTTAACCATAATTATACACGCACAATTCCTGCAGCTGTATTCCTCAATTCGATGTAACTTGTATTTAATTGTAATTATAATTATATGTATATGCAGATATATGCATTCAATTGGGTCACGAGTTCGAAGCTGTCTATCAGTTAAGATTGTGCAACGGTGCGAACAAAAATGAAGCCAATATATCTGCATGTTATATATTTTTAGTGCGCAAGCATGCACAAGCGTGGGTCCTGGCACCATAACCGATCGAATCTCGATCGAGGTCCAGAAATTCTGTTGGACAGAGCGATTTGCAAATTTCTCTGATGCTATCTCGATATTTTCGAAACGAGAGTGTAAAAAAGCGACGACGACTAATCTATCGTCAAGGAGAAAGACGATGCCGCGCGTTATAGATCGAAAGTCGGTCACGCTACGAGGCATTATTGCTCGTCGCTTCGAGCCGCGAGCGAGAAATTACGGTGATTCGTCGATTCGATTTCTTGATATGTCGAAGCGCACGAAGAACGAGGAGCGCTCGAACGTAGAGGCTCTTGCATATACGAATACGTGGTACATGTGTGAACATACATACCTGGAGGAACGAGGCCGGTGATTTTCACTTGTTGCGCGTATCGGAGCATCATCCTCGAATTCCAAAAAATACACGAAGGATAATACTCGTCGTTCCATTGATTTCAGTAAGTACAGGTCAATTTGTCATTAGGTTGCTGATACCGATTTGCCCTTTACAAACGAGTTGATTGAATTCCATAAAGGTCCACAATGTTTTCGTTATTGACATACCCGCTGCTCATCATGATAATCATTCTCATTACCATAGTTCACAACCCCGTCTGTTCTTCGACCCACGTAAGCATTATGTTGCGGTGCCACTGAGAGTGGTCGCGACAGTAGTCATTTGTATGGTCTCTGGTCCTACACTGAGTCAAGAAAGCCGGAAAGGTATATCTGAGATTTGATTCCATAGTTCGTCAAAACACGGAAAAGTGAAATTTATCTTATCTTTTCGATAAATATTTTTTTTAGTGAAAAAACAACATAATAGACTTACGTAATATTTTTCATGTTTTATATAAGGTGGTCCGATGGATTCATTGATGTACTTGGAGGAAAAAAAATACAATTTTTTTTCACCTGACTACAGATTGTCTCTCAAAAAGGCACTTTTGGCATCTAATGTTAGGCCATGACGAGGTAGACGGTAGGTCGGTACAGCTCGCTCGCAATTACCAATTTCACGCATTCACCTGGCCAGTATGCCCACGCACGTATTGTAGAATTCTAGCGTGCATCGAACATATAACACAGGTGCAAAAGGCGATCAAAATGTCAGGTCGTCGATGACGCAGCGAAGAAAGCACGACCCTGTCGGTGATCGAATTCATATACAACAAAAGTCTCGCCTCTTCTCTATAAGATGATATAAAAAAAAAAACCACACGACATTCCGTTCGGGTACTATAGTTACGAAACTGCACATGTCCCAAGTGACTATAGTGACATTCCACAACGTAAAGCAGAGACAAACGAACCCTAACGGACAGCAGGATCGTCTGGCTTCTTAGGACATGGCAAGGTAAGGTCCATCGACCTCAAACCGGCTAAGGAGGCTCCGTGGCATCGTAAATACCTGAATACGTATCGCGCAAGTATAGAGAGAGGCGTGCACCAGTTCAAATCAAAACTATTAGAATGCGAGGTCTTCCACGAGGCATTTTAAGTTTCGAGAACTTTTAGATAGACAAGTATACCCACCAGGTATAATATAATACCGGGTGAATAAGTAAGAACGAGTAGCTAAGCTTATTCCAAGTACCGTCAAAAATGCGTTGAAAAATGCCACAATAGCCAAGAGGCAGAGCGGAGCAGGCCAGACCGGCTGACAACGCTGTCGGTGGAAGCCAAGCGGCTTCTGGTAGTGCGAGGGTGGGGATTGGTTGCTGAGGCAGACTGGAGGGGAGGAGGTAGAGGAGGGGGTTCCCCGCGACAAGTAGTAGTTTACAGTTATAGTCAGTCCGCATCGGGTGCTTGGTCAGCCGAGACCTACTCGCGTGTAGTAGGTAGGTTCCATACACACCGGTGACAGCACGGGCCTCGCGAATTGTGCGAAATTCTAAGAAAAAGAGTGAAGTTTTGATTGACACGTGGCACTGTTCTACAACGGAGGTGCACGAAAAGCTAGACAGAAAAAGTATGAAGCGTCGCGGTGCCTTGACGTGAACGCAGCGTGAAAAACTTATCGTTAGCGAATTCGGACTCGCATAACGTCGCGGCCTACGCTCGATTAACGGTACGTGGATAAACGACTGTTCGTTTTGCTTGCGATAGCGAGAGGCAATTCATTCCGCACTTTCACGAAAGCAACGCGACTTCACGTAAAACTCATGATCGTGCATTTCGTTTCCTGTTCAATTTCTCTTGCTCTTTTTCATCAATCCTTTTTCTCTATTGCTCTCTCTCTCTCTCCCCCCGCCTGACTCGTTAATTTCTACATATTTCGCTGACTAGTAATATTTATAATGTCAACAAGTTTTGTTACCACGTGAAATATAAAAATTAATCTGATAACCCGCCGATAGCATTCACGGTCACGAATCTCAATATATTCATATACGAAAAGCAGTTGGTGCACACGATGAAGTTGTTTGTCTTAAGCGAATTGGCAACGAATCGTTTCTCGTAAAGTTTTTTTTTTTTTTCTATCACTAATTAAAGTTACATATAATCATTATCTGTTATACTTTGCCCAAAAGAAGACACGAATTCATATCATGACTAATGTCAAACGTCTCTCCGAGTCTCATTAAAATTTCCTAAACGCGTCTCTCGCAACGACTAACGAGTGTTAAAAGGAACGATCGTCGATATAAACTCGAGTTTCGATTAATTGGCGCAGCGTCCCAGTTTACCCAGTTTTCCTTCCATTCATGAACTTGTAGGTGCAACGCGTACGAAGCCCATAGAAATTCACGGCGCATGCTCCCACGTAGCATTAAATACACCTCGGCTACAAATTACGCAATTTTCTTCATCGTTAAGTGTAACTCGAACATCGAACGAGCACAATTACGTGTCAGATTTGTTAAAAAAAAAAAAAAAATAGTGAAACTTTCCCTGAGTCAAGGCGTGAGAGTGTACTCTAACTCGGAATTAATAATTTTCAAATGAGCCACCATTCCTCGCGTGGCATAACGGGATCAAGATAAAAAAACGGACGTCATGAATGCCGGAGCCAATCGTGGTCGCGCTATTTATTTAGACACACTTGAAAAAAGTTGGACTCGAGAGGAATCTACGATTCGCCAGAGAGTTTTCTTTCCATTCATGAATCGAGATCAATGACGGACGTATGTATACACGAAGACTTTAATTGAGTCAAACGTCACAAAGCATGAATCACTCGCTAGACTTTCCTTTCGGAACATATTATATGTATACATGAGTTATATGTATATACAAACGCGCCTATGACCGCGTTACGCGAGCATCATTTGTAAATTCGTCCCCAGACCGTCACTCCTGACGCAGACATGGACGCAGTACGCCGCCGAATCTAATCGTACAAATATCAACAGAGTGAATCCAAAATATTTTGTCGCGTCTTCAGTTCACTTTTGTCCCGTTCTATTTCGTCAATCTAGTAGACAGTTTCGTTGGACAGATACTACGGCTTCTGAAACTGACAGCGTCGAGAGCACCGTTTAATAGAAATTCAACGTGCTTTTGAAGTTGACAGGTTCTTTCTGAAACGCGGGTTATATGTACTCTTGTGCCGCGTATACGACGCTGACGGAAAAGCTAGCGGAATTCATGAAAGTGCTATATCGACGCGTTTACATCCGCCTGTAGAAAAAAGTCTTGTTGCCATTTATCGCGATTGAATAATAGGAGATTACAATCTACGTGATATCAATCTGAACGTTTTGGTGTATGAATGTAAAATTCGTGAAATAATACCGCTATCGTTATCGCCGTGAAAACTTGCTGCCGCTGTAATTTTGAGAATGGGTGTTGCATCATATCTCCTGATCATAAAATTATATATACATATATATATTATATATGCCTGCGCGCATAGAAAAAAAAATTAAAAAACAGGCTGAAAGATGATGGACGGGTGAGTCCGTGAGAGATTTAGTCTTATGAGCATAAGAAAAAGGGTCGGAGAAAAGAGATAAAAAAAGTTGAATAAGACACGCAATGACCATACGAAGGAACTTATAAAGAGAAAGGTGAAATTTTTACAGATAGTGCCTTATTGAGTGGAAAGTACAACAGGATAGACGTCAAACTGGGAGGATATCGAGAGGATTCGAAAAAGAAGACAGACGCAGTCCAGTTGCAGCTGAGATGCAGCCAATCTCATCGTTAGGCCGCAAGCAGATATTTAGCAGGATAAAGAGAAGAATGTGTGTTCTAAAGTGAAAGTTTTTTTTTCCCTTCGTTGCGGAAAATATCGCAGAGAAAACTCGCCGGGACGAGAAACTTGAACGGAAAAACGAGAGTGCTGAGAACTGTGATGAAAGGTCCGTTGAAGCTAAGAGCATGTAAAGAAGACGTTAAAAATAAATTAAAAAAAAGTGTTAAGTGTTGAAAACGAAATTAGACGAATTTTCTATTCAAGTCGAGATCGAAGTCAAGAAACTGAAGAGTTTTACAACGAGTGATCGACCTGTGTGGAAACCACATCAGTAGAAAATCTATTCCGTAATCATTTGATCTACATAGCAGCAGACACCAGGGGGGTCGAGGAAACGTGTTGTTGTTGTTTGTTTTTGCAAAAATATTTTTAAATATTACAAAGACTCTGGTGAATCTACGAAAAATCAGAGACTTTGGCAAGTATTTTCAACGGACCGGATACGAGATTGGATATAAATAGTGGGGCGACATTAATCAAGTTAATTGACACTATCGACTATTTGTCAGTATCTTGAGTGAAAGCTAACACTGGCCTTACAAAAACAATAGCAGATTCATCAATCTGCTAAATCCGTCCGGTTGAGCTTCGCAAAGGTAAATAATACATTTAATCTCCCTTTAGTACAAACTAATCTGACAACATGTGCTTGCATGTGGAAAAATATTGCCGTAACATAGCAATCATTAATTTCCAAAACATTTCTACCAGTAAATCATAGCCTACAATAATGTAGTACAGTGACATGTAAATATAGTAAAATGTGGCTTTGAATAGAGCACAATAATAGTAGCCAGGTTTTTCTCTTAGAGCAACATATGATTATAGCACTCACCTATAGTCTGCACTCTAACTACGCATTCCAAACGCACGTTGTCAGAGTCATTCTAATAATTAATTAGCAAGTACTTATACGTGGATAGAGTAATTAATAATAAGCAGCTTTATAGTTTATTAATCGTGTCGTTACTTTCTATAAGCCGCCCGGTCACTCGATAGTTCGCGACAGCCATTCGATCATTTATCCTTTTTATAGTATATACATAAGTAGACAGAATTATAAATACATATATATACGTAGAACCTAATATTTAATATACGTATATATACTATATATATGTATATGCATACAGTAGTATTTTTTTAAAAAGGGTAGTTCTTAGGACTTTTTGTCTTGAATATTGGCAGTTATGGGTCTAACAGCATCTTGATACGTAAGGTATACTGTCTGGACCATAAAGCGGCACTCACACTGAATTTTCAAAAAAAAATTTATGCTAGACACTCGGAGTTCTGATGGGCTAAGAAATAGTTTCGTTAGGTTAGATTAGGTCAGAACCCTAATGCTACATGTGCCAAGGTTTCATTTTTTTATTTAAAAAAAAAAAAAAAAAAAACATCGGCTTGCCGGTGTGATTGCCACACGTCCTCATAACTACCCTTTGACAAATTAATATACATATATATTATATACACTCACACACACACACACACGTTTACTTATGTATAATAAAAGTTTATCCGGTTCGGGAAGATAACTGTTCACTACACACTCCCATTCCTAACACTTTCGTAAATAAAATTGTATCTGAATATTTTCTCTGACGTCTCTTACCCCTTTTCCTCGGCTTTGCATAAATAACGTATTTCTTTCAGTGGTAATAAATCGCGTCACGTTGGTCTCCTTAAATTTCTGTTTTGATTAATGATCTTTCAGAATCATTAGATTCTTGATAAGTGTGAGTTTAAAATTGAAAATAAATGTTAAAAGGTCTGTTAACTTTGCCCCTAAAGTCAATTTTATTTAAAGATAAGATTATCGATAAAAGTGTTTCGTTTATGATGATCCCCAAAAAAAAACGTATTTGCATATCAGACTCGAACCTAGACAGATTTGTTGTGACGTTCGTTCTTCATGAACCGACAATGCCAATTTCATTAATCCAACTCATTACACATGACACGTAGATTGCATGGTTGCAAGATAGTCGACGAGTATTTTTTATTGTACTTTACGACCGCAGCGCGAGAATTCACTTAAGACTAAATATATTCCTATAAGTAAAAAGTATTTTTAATCGAGATAAATTACTTTATTGCAAATCTGAAAGTATCAGCTTCTATTTGAGTATATCGAAGATAATTCTTTCTATTTCTTCTTGTATTATATGGAAATGTAAAATAACGTTCAATATTAATGGGCAAACTAATTCCAATTTGACACAATTATTCTTTCACTTAACAATAGATAAAACAATGTTCGTTTCACAAGTGCTGTCCACCATGATATCAATTGAGGAAACGGACATTCAGGAAACGGCAAATTCTTATAATATCTTTGAGAATAGCCGTACATACAATCGAGCCATAATGTGGCCCATTCAAAGGAATGCGAAGAGGTTATTCCCGGTAGAACGGGATTCATTGAGGAATGTGGATTGCTACAAACAAATAAGCAACCGAATATCAGCATTAAGCACATAGTGGGCTATTTATAAACCAAAAACTTACACATGTCTGTAGATAACGAGTAGATATTTCCATATAAGAAATCGCGGCTTTACTTTTAAAAAAACACTCAACATTCTTTACTGTCCAATGTAAAAGTTACCGGACTTGCGAACCGATGCAAATTTTTTAATAGATATACCTTGAGATCCCAAAATTATTCGGTTTCCTTGTTAAAATGCTGTTAGTAGTCGAAGAATTAGTAACAGTTGACAGAGTAAATTCCCAAAACTTATCGGAGTAACGTAACGATTCTTGCTTCACAAGGCGGATATAATATATTTATTATCCTCAAATATACCTACATATAAAAGCATTAATTTTGTCACTTGATAGCAAAAAAACTTTTTCTATTTTAAACACGGAGTATAAGATAAACGTTTCCAGTTCCGGAACTCTGTACCAGTACCAGGTGCTACACGTGTGCTAGAAAGATTGAAATACAGTTTGACGACCACGTTCAATGGGTGGGGGGTCCTAAAATTTCATACAAACAGACCACTGTGAGATTAATCAACAAATTATCATGGAGATACGCACGTTTGCACCTACATATATTCTAAATATTAGACGCACGAGCCTAGATTCCTGAAATTCCCCGAATGAATTAAGAGAGAAGTGTCCAGAGAATATCCTATTTGAGGTGACCTTAGATCTACGGAAAATAAGTCCTGGTATAAGAGGCATGTTCGCGTCTATTCATATTTATATGAGACAGTCCCGACCACCAAGAAAATTAGATGGCGCGTAACGGTATGTGCCTATGGGCTATACGTAATAGGACGAATGGCTAAGGCCTCCTCCCCACGCATCAGTAAACCTGTGAACGTCTCTCCGCGCTCGATTAAAGAAGTCTGAGTGATCGCGATACAAATTAGAATAATGGAGAGCGGAGGAGACGCACATGTGCGCATTACGTATATATGGTTTATCAGGTAAATAATGAATTCGTTTATCTCAACTCGTGAATCTAAAGTGAAAATCGTATGTCAAGCCGGCAGCTAATGCGACACGAATTGGATCTTTGCCAATCGTTAAAAACCGGTCTAGTTGTTCAAATCGGCCACTTAGTAAGGATTATGGCGTCGCACCATTTTTTTTTTTTTTTCAATAAAAAATTACCAATACAGCGCACACGTATATGAAGCATTTCGAATGAAACGCACAAGCAAGGTGCTCGAAGGCACGACGCGTTTTTAGTTCACGAATTCAATGAATATTAGACAGCCTGTCACTGGTAGCGTACGCACATACGAACTCATGTATACATTGTGCCCACGTCCAAGATGAGTCACTCGTGTGTACATACACAGGAGCGTCGCTGCTGTGCTGCGCTCGCAGGTACAGAAACTCCTAAAAATTCTAATCGGGGGGGGGGGGGGGGGGGCGTAAAAACGGGATATTCATTCCCGTCACATGGTTCTTTTTAATTCTCAGGATGAAAATTGAAATAACGTTTTTAGTTTCTCATGGTCAATTCACAGTGGACGTAATCGTGGCACTGTAAGGGCAATAGACAATAGGCATACAATAACATTCACATTCATATTCGTAAATCCGGTCGTTACACAATAATTATTAAAACTCAGGTATTACCAAAGAAACATTTGAAACCGAGTTTGATATATAAAATATTCTTTGACTTATAAATTTTGAATAATATTACTGTGTATTTTAGATACGGCCGATTCCTGGATTTATCAAATAAATTATTGACATATTACGTAACACAGGATTGAATCTACGTGGGACGTGGTGTGCTGAGTTCGTAACGCGTACGTCACTATCATTGGAATCGTATCACCTGTATTATTATCGCTCAATTCTTTCAATATAAATCTACATGCGCCACTCAAGTCCATAGATAATTAACGGCTGTAAAATCGTGTAAAGATATTACAAAACATTCCACGTATTGCAATTCGCGGAACGACACTTCGAGCAATTTGAAAATCGACTGGCGCCCCGGTTTACGAATCGCTCCATCGTACGTCGAGAAGATGCATTCTCATCGCAACTGGAATTTCAAAGTGGCGACAAGTACTCTGGATGTCTAACGTATCGCGGCGAAGACAAAGACGACAGTCGCGTGCGCGTCCTCAATGAATTCCGCGTAAGGCGGCGCGAGGAAAATAAAAGCCGCGGGATATCCCCATCTGATAAGTCGTCGAGTTTATGTCTTCACGATGATGTAAATCGTTATATGGAAATCCCGCGTCGTCTCGCCGATAATATCGAGACAAACCGGGAGCTCCCTAAGAAGTTCGTGATTGTTGTGGCACTTGGCCACTTCGTTCACACTTAGCTGACAATCCGACCAAGTTCCGGCTCTTCGTATAAATCTTATGTGTTCGCCATACGCGGCAGGATTACAGATACTATAATCCTGCTGAGTTAATTATAGATACCAATAATATATCGCCAGGTCATTGTGATACATCGTGTGGAATATCTGTGTGTAATAACAGAAGTGAAATGCGTAAGTGGTCGGGAGGAAACTTTTAAGTGTACAAAATTGATTTGAGAGTGAAAGGAATTGATGGACTTTTTTTATTTATTTTATTTGTTTATTGCGTTTTTCAGGTGCGAAGCCCAGCCTTCTTCCCTTCGGGATAATGCGTAGCCTGGAGAGGTTGTCGGGCAGCGATCAGGATTGTGCTGATCAGGAAATGTATATCGACCTGGATGACGCTTCCATTGACTCGCTTACCGGAAAACGCAGTCGCCACCATGTCGTCGGTCCTGAGGTATGAGACGACTTTTTTTGTCTTATTCTTCTGTGTTTCTTACGTACGTTGCTTTATCCTTTTGTAATAGTAAGTTCTGAGTATTTAAGCCTACGACGGACCTTGACGTTACGAAGGAAGCCTCTTTTGCTTCTCTTCATCCCTAACATTCTACTTCGAACCCATACGTCGTATTATTTCCGGTTTCAAACTATTTTGAACCTCTATGTTATACTACGACTTATTTTAATGTTCCGTGTCTTGTCGAAACGTTGGAAATAAATATAAAATGATTTTAAAAAATTTTAATGATCGTTTTTTAACTTATTTTTTTAAATTTGGAGAGTTATAATATCACAAAGAGGCATTATTGTGGCCGATGACGTGAAATCAATTTGAAAAGTTTCAATGTAGATAATAACCTTGCAATGCAATTTAGTGATATCGATAAAGATTATGAGAAACATTTTAACCTTGCAACTGCACATATCCTAAGCGTAAACATTAGCTGTACACCGAGGTAACCAGATACCCCCCGACTTTTCCAACGAGCCTTTTCCTTTTTCATTGCACTGAAAAGTTTTCATAGCCTATTCATTTGTTCCTTGGATAATAATGAAGGTAATGACGCGTATTTTTTTGTTCAATTGGATGCAATTGAATTAGCGGAAATACTGGGGTTTCGACGTGCCCTAAAGTAAAGCACTGGGATTAAAAAACAAAGAAACTCATATGGCTTTAAATATTTGTATAAAATTAATAAAAAGTAAATCAATAACGAAAAGCTAATTTAATTTACACATAATCATTAATCGACTAATTATGCTTCACTTCGTCGTGTGTAGAAAAAACAGATATTGTCTACTAAATAAAAACACGCAGCAGGTAGCAAAGATGAACCGAGGATGCTGGACGATCATTAAAGACAAAAATAGAGATCAATGCTTGGATGGGTGACGCCCTTGAGTTTACCATAAAAAAATTATTTACAAAAATTACGTTTTTCCGTCTCTTCCGATTAAGGACCTCTTTCACGAGCTTGATGTGAGATCCTCTTTTGAACCTCAATGTTAAAAGTGGTCCAGTAACTGTTTATTTCGGACGCATAGTAGGAGCACGATTCTCATACAAAAACAAAGCTTATCGTGATTCTTTAAAACTTTGCAAACTAAATTTGAGGTGAAAAATAGGCACAAAGTTTCAAGTCGATTGAAGGTAATGGATATCCAAGAAACGCGTGATGAGAAACGGAAGCCCTTTCATCGCGTGAAAATCGTATCCGTGATCGCATGTTAGAATGTCATAAAGCCTGTCGATAGATTGATCAATCAGAGATAATAAAATCCGTAAGTCACTAGACAACCCACAAACCAAATCTCTCTTCTAGAGAATGCCATTTGTCAATATTATTATGTGTCCGATTAATTACAATCAGTGCAAATGTTCCCTTAATTATATTTATCTCTCCGTCTTATCTAAGTCCACTGGCGAACGATGCGCATTTATCACGAGCGTTTACGTCATGAAGAATTAGTAATAAGGCGAGAAGGAGTGTCAACGTAAAAGGTCTGTCTCGGCCGTGCATTACCTGTATGCAAAAATTTGCTCTCGCTAAACACCAATTCATACTCATCGCGTCGTCGATTTAAGCTCGCCAACATGCTTGTCGCATTTGTGTCTTCTCGACTGTGTGCTCCTCCGAGGTCATCGAACTCCAACGATTATACGAAAAGTTATAAAATGAACGTTCCTTTTCAGGTGGGCGAGGAGAGCGACAGTAGCGGGAGCGAGAGGAGTCCCAAACAAGCGAAACGAAGAAACCGCAGTGGACCACCGACCACGCGGAGGCGAAAAAGCGGAATTTCCGCGCGGGAGAGGAACCTCAGAAGACTGGAGAGCAACGAGCGCGAAAGAATGAGAATGCACTCGCTCAACGACGCGTTCGAGGTATTCCTATTGTCAGCACTTGTCACTCTTTCTAGTCGATAGCTTCGTGAAAACAGAGAGGAACGAGCTGACGTACGTGCGGAGATTGCACGATTATTTTCATTTTCTTTTATTCTCTCAATCCTTCAACGAATAACACGAACATCCGAGTCTTCTTGGTAGACAGCGATTTTATCGCACCAGCCATATTGACTGGCAGTTTCGCCTAATTCCTTGATGTGACACATTGTCTTTGTCCAGTCTACTCGGCGCAATCATAACAAACCTGACAACTCGTTATCAGAAAGCATCGGACGCTATTCATTCTTGCCGTGTGTGACTGGCTTTGAAATCCACTCGCGTTGCACGTCAACACAGCGACATTAACAATCTCGCTGGATAACGGGCGCTAGTAAGCGGGCGACACTGTTTTTGTCTTTCTTTTTCCTTCTTTCTGCTTTTTTTTGCGCAATATCGATGGGACGCCCTCGTTTTGTTCTAGCAACTGCGGGAGGTGATACCGCATGTCAAAATGGAGAGAAAACTCAGCAAAATCGAAACGTTGACGCTCGCCAAGAATTACATAATGGCATTGACAAATGTCATTTGTGAGATGCGCGGTGAGGAGCAGCCATACACGTAAGTCCGTTATCTAGTATTTTTATATATGTAACATATATGTATACCATGTATATGTATAATGTATATGCACATATGTATAATGTACGCAATGCATACGTATATGGGGGATATGTAGCTTATAGCGTATTAACATATAGTATATTGATTGAGCTTTATCATTGGTCTACTTGTTATCACTGGAAAAATATAGTGTACTTAACCTTCAAATGAGTATTTCCTTGGTAGGAGTAGAAGCGTCATAACAAAAAACCTGTTAGTGATACAATATATACGTAGTAAGAAAAATTAAATATTTTTCTAGTTTGAAAAATAATTGGTTCATGCAACGTGGCATACCTGGTATACTATGTATCTAGTGATGTAACGAAATCTCATTGTGCATAGAATCGTAGTTTCCTTTCTCGATGTCGTGATGCGGAACATAGAAAGAAACCTTTGACTGAATTTTTATATTAACCTAAAACAATTTACATTAATATGCATAATTTTTATTAAACACAACGATATATAAACACACTGTAGACAGTTTAGTCAACGAAAGACGGAATATAATCCGTCAAGTAAATGACCTTTTATCGATAAATACTCGTTGCCACTTTATCGATTATCGAACAGTTATATAATTAACGTATTATTAGAGCCGGTAATTATTATACGTAATAATTCGTTGTATAACGTCAGTTATGATTGGCAGCTAACGTGGAACAGGCGTCGCAGATGCAACACGAATTTTCGATATTTGCGGGAATAAATCAATAGGTTATTCTCGCCGATGTACAGGTCGTATCCTTTTTTTTTTCTATTTTTTTTTCTGTCGCTCCGTCGAAGCCTACTGCTCACTGCCGCTCAAATACGTGACTCGTATAAATTCGTAAGGTGTAAGCAAGAATACGTGCGACGTTCGTGTACAGTTATAAGAAAAGGCATTCCATTGGATATAAGATATAACCAATGGCTTTGGAGTCAATCATAAGACTGAGATGAATATGGTACTTCGTACTTTACCTACTTTGCTCAAATTGATTATTAATATTACGTGGCGATGAAAATTCCATAAAAGAGATATCTGTTTGTTGAAATAAAAATTTTCATATTACATTCCGCAATTTCGATGTTCCTTCGGTTCAAAAATGAGTGCTACACAATTATGTACTTATGTACCGTTTTATTTTAACGATATCAATTATATGTGTGTACACGTATGACGCACATATCACAAATAACATTGATTAATGGATACCCCGAAGTTGTGGACTTACAACCTTTGAGTTTGGCTGAACAATGTAATTATCTCGATCGGTTGTAAAATACGTAGTGGCTACTGGATCTGCAATATCCATAGTTTACCGGTTTTATCATAAAATTTAATGAACACTGCGCGACGCAAGATATTGGTCGATAATTAACATCGATAGTCGCTTAGAAAATGGAGATCCAGCTTTCGCATTCTTTTCCATAAAATTAATTTTCGCTGCCGTTACATAAGAATGAATCTCACGAGACGTTTCGGTAAAAACTAAAATAGTCGATGTGGGCTTGTACGCTGGGTGCCGTCATCCATAGGTCAGGGAGTAAAGGTCAAGTTCGGAATGTCGAATATCATTGGTCCACTCGTAACACACATCACGACATTAACTTATCGTTCAACGTTGATTCGTTACCATTAGGGTGGGGAGAGAGAAAAGTGTCAGTGCAGGAGAATCTACGAGCGTCCGTCTAGAACTTTGTGTTCATCGGTCGGAAAAAATATCATAAGAAATGCTGTCGTCAGAGATAATTGAATGAAATATGAATTTTTCTTTTTTTTCGGCAGATTCGTTGACGGTGAATGCGGTTCGAGTAGTGGGGACAGCACGGGCCAATTGGAATTGAGCGGCGGCGAACAACCGGAAGAGGCTTCGCCGGCTTCGATGCACGAGACGAATAACAATAGCTTACTGCACGAAGACCTCGAGCGCAGATTAGCCTAAGTTAACGGGCACCAGCAGAGCACCCTGATCTTCAAAGAGTTGCCGCAATCGTCAGCGACCGAAAAGTGGATATCTACCGATCGATCTGCTATCGGCAGCGAGGGAATCGATTCGTCGATCGTCGATAAGTGAAACAGTGCCTAACAGAAAACACGACCGGAAGCGGAGCGTGCGAACGTTACACGATCTTCGTTCGCGTAACGAAATCGTTAAGGGTTATTTTTTTGCTTTTTGGACGAAATCCATCGGATTCCGCCTCTCTCTCCTTCGTTCATTAATTTTCGATTCGATTCGAAAATCTTGCCGTATCTGTTACATATCTTCTTCCTCGTGGTGTCCATTTTCGTTATTGCTATTCGTATCGTTTTGTCTTGCTTCTTCTGATCATTCCATTATTTGCGTAGATGTTTTGAAAAAAAGCAAAGACAGCCTTTGGAAAGACGCAAAGAAGAGTACGAAAAGGAGAGGAGAGGGGGAATCACTTTTCGGTCACCAGACGGAGATAAGAAAGAAAAATAGAAAAAAAAAATTGAATTCGAGACTCGCCGTTCCATTCGGTGGATCTCACCGTCGAGTGCAATAGTCGCCAGAAGGTCCGTTTCGATCAAGATGTAGTGGGTAGGTAGTTTTGGGGTGGATACAATTGCCGATTACGCGATGGCGATCGAAACGTGGCGGCGAAATGCTATGATGGAAAGTCGCGAGTCCCGATACGCTACTGTGATAGAATTTCGTATTAGACGTCTTTTATTTTGTTTGTTTGTGTCGTCATCCACGTGCCGATGGGATATCGAGCTTCCAACGTGACGTCGAGGCACGGCAAGGCTGACTAATTATCAGAAAGTAATAACCAGAGATATAAAATAGTTGACAAGTATAAGAGGTAGAAAGAGAAATTGAAAAGAACGAGGAAGAGGAATATGGACGAAGAAGACTACTTGATAGGCTGTACCGAGAGGTGCCAGGACCAGGATAACGAACTATCTTACAATAAGTTACCAAAACGCGCGGGGAGTTACTTTGAGCGTCAAAAAATCTGTCAAGTTACCAGTAGCATCTTTACACGACAATATTAAAGGATCGCCGATGCGAGCTTTCCGAGGAGGCCGTGAGAGTCGACGAACGAGGAAGAAGGAAAAGACGGAGTACCAGGATTACATTAATTTTTCTTGCTTCACTTGTTATCCACGCGTACTCTCGCTTACCTCCACTTTCGACGAGACGTCTCTGTGCACTGCGCATGCGCACCAGCTGGAGAAAGGATGGGAAAGTAACGCGAAAAAAGAAGGTCATCCGATTTCTTTCTACGAAGATAACTGTGCAACTACTCGATTTGTGGCGAAGTGAATCGGCAACGAGAGTGCATTCGTTTTGTTGACAGGAGTCTCCGTAAAAGTGCGAAAGACAATAGAAAAGACAATTTTGCAAAATTGCTCGCATTTCGAAAAAGACTCGCGAACCGTTTAGGTGGCGCTGTTTTGTAAGTAACCGCGCGACGTGCACGAAGAAGCGTGATCTTCCGATAGCGATAAATGATAATAAATTGAAAATCGGTAACCGATTAAAAATAATGAAAAAAAAAAAAAAAAAAAAAAGTGATGTAATATCGTCCGAGGAGATATGGTCGTGATGGAATCAGTGATCGATTTACCAATAGCATTGGCGATTGTAATCAGTATCGCACCCGAGTTACCAATACATGGCGCGGGAAATATTAGCTTGAATGCCGCTCTCCGCTGCTCGAACGCGAATAAATGGTCCATAAGTTATCTGTAGTGTGTACTCTGGCGAAACTGTGTAAGGACAGATTTATACGTGCGCAATGCCTACTCGCCAGCCCAACATAACTATTAAGCTCAACTAGAAAATGAATGTACAGTGGAACTTCGATAACTCGAATTTCAAGGGAAATGAAATATGCTTCGAGTTATCGTAGTTTCGTTCAAACGGGGTTTTCAAGTTATAGAAGCGAAGCATTAGAAAATTCGAAGATTCGTAGTCTTATAGAGGTTTTTGAATTATAGAAACTGGCGTTATCGAACTCCCACTGTATCTTATTTTATACGCTTTATCTCGAGGATAAATGTCGTGCGCTCCGCGAGTTCTTCGGGTTTCATTTTTCTCATATTCGTTACACACGTAGAATACACGTATATGCCTTTTTCGCAATTTCGCGCCTTCCAATTGTTGATTCAAAGTATTAGCATGAATCCCACGAGAGGTCGACAATAATATTCCTCAGAGTCGCGATGACGACGATATTTTCGCGGAGCGATTCGTCGTTCGATTGCAGCTACGCTGGTCCAACTCGAGCTAAGACTTTGGAAGAAAGAAAGAAAAGAAAAAAAAGATTCGACATCTTGTTGAGAATTTACTAAGATTTCTTACGAATTGAATACGACGCAAAGCTCGACTACGTGGCGCGTCGTGTCCAAAAGCATCACCCTATATATGCATCCATATATACGAACATCTTCCTTTCTCCCTTCTATTATCTATTCGTCCATTGATTCTTATCCTTGTTATTGTTGTTATTTGCCTCATGAAGAATTTTATTCGAAAAACGTTGCGCCTTGCGTCGACGTCGACGCTCGCGAGCGTAATAGTTACACTGACGACGCGGTGTGGATAGTAATATTTTTGTAAGGTTCACCGAAAACGGTTGTGATTTTAGTCAGTCAGTCAGTCAGTCACTCAGTCAGTCAATGAGTCAGTCGGCGAGTCAGTCAGCCAATTTCTGCTACGTCCACGCTGGTACATGTAGGTATAATTAATGATTATACTCTCCGTTCTGTTGATTATCGGTCCGCCTCAAAGCTCCGGAGACATTTATGCGTATAGAGTCGGTAGAATTAACTTGAACATCCACTGAACAGTCGGATACATCGATTTTACAAATTATTTTCTAAAACTGTGTTCCACGCTTAAAAATAATCGATAAACACGGAACTGTCTGCCTACCTATTTTTCTCATATTCATTTTATTTGCTCGGCGCGCTTAACGAAGAACCAAATTGTATTACCTTGCACATATTCCAATTGATTTTATAATTTTCTTACGTTTCATCTTCTTTGTCTTCCATCATTTTACTTAGAAAGAGAGAATATATTACTGCATTGTTTTTTTTTTGGTCTTTTTTGTTTTTCTTCGCCCGCAACAGGCTTCCTCTTGGCAGGATTTTGGCGGAAGTTTATTTCAGAAGAGGAAATAAGAGAATTTCGGCTACACGCGTGATATACTTGCATGCATATACGTCGAAGTTTTTTTTTTTTTTTTTTTTCCCGTTTGTGAGCACGTACGCGCGAGATATCTATGTCCTTCTGTGTTATTTGACTTCTTCTTCTCACAAGCTTTGTCCACGTTTTTTTCAACTTTTGAAAAAGATAGTGCAATGTGACTGTTCTCGTTTCTAAACGGAAAAAATACAGGGATATATATTAGATATATATATTCGTTGCTCGACGTGTAAAATTTCGACAAGGTCGGATTGCTAAAGATATACTATTATAATGTAACACAAAGTGGAACAACGAGAGTGTAATTTCGGTAGATTTAGAAAATTTTTCGTACCGATATTACTCAATTTTGTATAAAAAAATATAAAGATGCACCAGAGCGTGTACTCGAAGCGGAAAATTTACAGCTTTACTTATCAAGATTATGGCGATCAGGTAATAGTATTTGAACTGTGTAAATATTGATTATACATATTGAAAATGACATTTTCGCACGTTAGCAAATTACTATCATCCGCTGTAACCGTTAATATGCAAATTTATGCAAATTGCAATCTATATTCATGATACCTCGTCAGATTGCAAGGAAATTACAAGTTTAAATATAAAACGTCGATACATCCTATTTTTCTCCAGAATGAAAGTCTCTCGTATATCAGTTCCTGTTTAATTTTTAAAAAAAGTAAGAACATGCTCCTGCCAAACAAAAAATAAGATAAGGCATATTTTCATCCACGCCATGCGGTACCCCATACCCTGACCACAGGCCACGCTTAAAAAAAAAAACTATTAACTGCTTCACTCTTGTTGTTCTACTTTATGTATATTTTTGTATGCATGTGCGTATGAGTATTGTATGTGAATGCGAGTGTACGAAATGTGTGAATACTGTACTTCAAAGAATTGCGTTTCTAAGAAATTTACAAAAACGTTATATAATATATTATATGGTATATATAAATATATATACACGTCTATTATATATATATATTTTCTAAATAAATGAATTTTATAAGTGACCATATTATACATAAATATTGTATGATTCCATATGTGCTCCATATACAGGGTCATTCAGACCAAATGCATGGACTTGAAAGTTAAGCGGGTTCATTTGATTCCTGTGGTAAACTCAAAATTATTTGATCGATTTATACTGGAGAACCCTGTATGTGTTACCGGCAGAGAAAGTCAAATGGAAAGAAAATTTTGAGAAGAAAGAGCATGAGAGTGAGAGAAATCGATAGAATGGCGAAACGAAAGTACGAAAAATATATATATATATATATATTCTATATTTCGAATATTATTTTCATATGAAGAAAAGACGACATTGTACTGTGTACACCGAGAGTCTCAAAAGTACAAAATTAATGTTTTCATTTTGCTTTTACGATTACATTGAAATCTCAGATTCACGTGTTCCATTATCACAGTTATGGTAACAAAATCTTATCTTATTTATATCTTTTTTTAATTTATTAAGAAAACATTCACATCGATCCCACGTCTAGCCTAAAATAACGATAATATCAACTAAAGGAATATCTAATCAGAATGGTACTCGAGTTATCACCATGATACGGTGATAATATTTCGTAAAAAAAAATATTTAAAATCTTTATATGTAATCGTTTTACTTTTGAGACGGTCCAACCTCCTGTACTACACTGCTGTACTTCAAACACCTAAATACATGTTTCACGAGAAAAATTTCATGTCCCTATATATGGTTAACACGCTCTATACGCTATAATAACAATGAATATAATTATTGATTAGCACTGTTACTATCATTAATTTATTTTACTTCAGTATCGTATAGTCCGTTAGTAGAATTCTCAGCATGCTCGAAATAAAACGTCAGGCCTTTATCTTTCGATTGTATTATTTTTTGGAGTAACGGAGAAGGAAATTTTATCATGAAAAAGATGCAAGGTTACATACTAGAAATAAAATAGAAAAATATAATGAGATTAATGAGCAATAGAAGAAAAATGAGAAATATTTTAACAGATTTAACTTTTAACGGAATTATCTGAAAATCGAGAACTTCAAACTTTTCACTTTTAACATTTAACTTTCATTTTTTTTTTCATTACGGGAGTGCTTTCAGTAATTTTGAATTTCCAAAGCAATACGCCTTGGGGTTGTATTATTATATTATAATACTGAGATACATGTAGGCATGCATATTTCCATTGTGAAAGTGTCGGCGTATTAATTTAAAGAAAATAACTAATTGTTATGGTATGTACGAAATTCTGGAAAATGTCGTTTACATAATTATAAAAGCTATAGTAAGATGCATTTTCGTTATAGGAACTTATTGAAGTTATGTGACGAAGACATTTATCCAATTTTTATCGTCCACAAATTATAATTTTCCATTTCAATTATACGTATACTACAAGTTACTATACAAGGTTATTCGGGAGTATTGCACCATTTAAAGATAGTTCTGTAATAGAAATTAAATGCACGGGCTAATTGGAGTTAGTCTAGCACTTCTGAATAATTCTGTATACAATGTTAAAGATGTATATTTCGTGTTTAAGTCGTTTGTGATATTCACTTACGTAAAACAAATTGTACGCAAAAATCATAAAATTCATGTCATGAAATCATGAAAAATCATGTATATCACATACGCACTAATTTCCAAGAATTTAAGAGAAATAAGAATAATAACTATTGTAAAGACTGTTTCATACTAAAGAATTTATTACAATACCATAATATTCGAATGATTACGATATTTTTGGTGCTTAAGATGACAGTACAAATATACATATATCAGCTATCAGTGTCAAAGTTACAGAAGCTGCCAAATAGAGGAAATGGTGGTATTGATTATTACTTTTAAAACTATGCAATTTTCTGTTTTTTCTTTTAATAATTCATATTCATCCATTCATTTTCTGTCAAATCATTCCGACAAGGAAAATAAGAATTTTTGATTACATACAGCTCAGATAGCCAAACGCATCGCATAGTAATTCAATTATAGTAATACATAGGAAATAGTAACTACATATTGAGGAATCGCGACTTTAGTGCAGTTTTAATTAGATTCATCTTATTTTACTGTTTGGGAGGTAATTAATAAAATTAATTCCTTTATGCTACCGTATATTGTGCTATGACAATACGTTAAAGCGTGCAACTTCGGGCACCTTCCGAAATTCTCATTGCCAGTACTACGGATATCGTTATGTCACTGTTTATCTGCATGCAATTCAGTGAGACACAACATACTCGTAGTACTGGAAATAAATTTCAACACGTACCTTTAGTAATTTGAAAGGGCGATTTTAACAGTGTCTGGCTAACAATAAGTAACCAACCATTAACTATGATACCCATGGTGATACTAATTATTATACCTTAAAATCAACGCTGCTGACATCCAGGGTTCAAATGGCAAACTATTCCTAAGTAGGCTGAACAGTTGTCAACATGGCTGCAACGGCACGTGGTAGTGATCAAAACGTAAGTTCAACTAAAAAATATTACCGTGCAGCATATTGCAATACATAGGCAAATATCTGTATAGTTGAGGACGTAATCGGATGTTGCAATTTCACTAAATACTGACATTTTTGAGGAACACTTTAATACAACACTGGACGCGCTATCGAAACGCATGTACCGTCTGCACAAAATACAACTATCAGCTTTCGTGCACCTCCGCGAACAGTACGAAATTTTATCTCACTCGTACACACTGACTACTTAATGCACGAATTTATCCTACTTACAAGATTACTACTACCGTCATCTATAGTAAGATTTTTAGTAAGCTTTTATTGTATTTTATTATACCGTTTTCGATTGGTCGAAATTTGTTGCACTGGGTCTAAACAGTAGATATGTCAGATGCAGCCTTCCATTGCGCGAGTGTCATAGAGTAGGTAAGTCCAGTAGGTAAGTCGAATCGCAGTCCAGTGCAATGGGGAACCTGATCTGTAAAGTTCATGGTAGGTGTCGTACTAGTCGCTGACTCTCACAGTAGCGGGATATTCAAACAACACTATCATTGAAACATATTTTCTTCAAGAGCGGAGCGAAAACGGGCAATTTTCGAATAGGGAAACGTGGAAGATTGAAAAATTGAATAGGAGTGAGGTGACATTTGCCGACGAATCCAACGACCAGCTACCACCGGGGCAATTGTTTTTTTCACGTAAGCTGTACGATGCACAGATGTTTCATTGTAATTTCCTAAGTTACCAAACTAACCTGCTTATATGCACCGACCCAAGAATCACCTACTACGTGAAAACTCGCGTTCGCTCCGCTGTTGATGAAAATAGTATGTGAACCGCGAGAGAAAACGGGCGTTTGTGCCTTGTATAATATGCGGCGCGGAAACGCCCGTTTTCGCTCTCGGTGCACAATATACTATTACTTAATAAATAATATGAATATCGAGCGTTTATCAATTTTGAGAAAATAGAGAAAATCAGAGCGGACTTCGGGAATGATGTTGTTCGTAAAAATAATACAATTTTCGACGGTTTATATAAAACTGAAATTCTAACCTTTGTCTTTTAGAGTCGTCAGTTATAGAGTACTTCTGAAAGTACTTCTATAAGTACTCTTAAGTCCGTATTCACAACTCGCTCTTAAGGTCACTAACAGAGTCGCTTGTAGTTAAAACTCACTAAGAAAAAACTTAAAAGCGCACTATTAGCACTAAAAGCGAGTTCTGAATACGGGCTTTAGAATTTATCGTCAGTCAAAGAGCCCTTTAACTGATGTACTTGAAGCTTAGTGATTGAAATTGTTATTTCGATTATAATAAACTGATCTGTAAATAAATAAATGTACATACACAAATGAAGAATGTCAATTAGCATCATGTCAAA
The DNA here is from genome assembly GCA_963971525.1 of Cephus spinipes. NCBI lineage: Eukaryota > Metazoa > Arthropoda > Insecta > Hymenoptera > Cephidae > Cephus > Cephus spinipes. The sequence goes on along the minus strand of OZ020581.1, from coordinate 7,199,762 downwards.
TTTATAATCTCATAATCATAGCTTCATATTAACAATTAAAGCAAAATATTTGTGAATTCACATACGATTTTAAATTTAATTGGAAATAAAATTTAATTCATGAAAACAATTAATCTAGTATAGTGCAAGTCTTATGAAATTTACTTTACATAAACCGTCGAATCATCGTATATTTACCTGTCGAGATCTTGTTTTTTCTCCGTTTAACGAAGCACCACGCTTTCGAAGTTCATTTTTTAATTAAATTACTGTCCAAGATTCGTATCCAATCGGCATTTTTATTATTAATATTAACTCAAATGTATAGCTGAATACTTACATTCAGAGATTCAGAGTCAGATTCCCCATTCAGAACATATCGAAAATTTGAATTTGAACATAAGAAAGTTCATATATACCTAACCATCCTGCCAACAGAACACTCCCACTATTACATCTTATCGCTAGATGATATTAATCAAATTATAACGTTCCTTGATGAAACAGGAATCAGTAGATTCTTTTTTATCAAGTAAGCATTTTCAAAAGAAATATAAACTGGCGTCAGCTATTGGTGGTAGGACAACAGGCAATACGAATTTGAAAACTACTCTTTATCTTCACGTATTTTTTTTTTAAATATCGAAGGAATACGTTATACAGTATAATACACGAGATTTTTGTATAAAGGTTTCGTGTGAGAAATCGTACTTCCTGATGGTTTAAAGGGAACAGGATCTAACTTCAGTATATTCAATGGCAGGATCGATGAGTTTTCGTATCGTCGTTATTTTCGGTTAAGTTGTATTTGTTTATATCCATATGGCGTAAAAACTTGTGTTCATCTTATTACGAGTAGCTAAAACTAATTTAAATAAAAGTGCAAATTCTATGGTCATTTTAGAAGACACTAAACTTTTAAAAATGGTTAAATTTTTCTATAATACACTGTTTCTATTGTATAATGCCAATAAAATGTAAAGCTTAGGGGCACTGAAAGTATCATTATTGCTATGTGCATTTGTTAGACTCATTTATTTCTTTCGCGAATATTTACTGCCACCGTTGTTAATATGGATTTGAACACTTTAGATAACACTAATTGCTTTGACTGTTTAATCGAAGGAAAAATAACATATTCAAAACGATTGTCTTTAACAGAATGTGGTTTACATGAGCTATATTCTATACGTTTAATTTCAAACGTGATAAACTTAGTAACTCACAATAATAATAAGGATAAGAATGTTAGTTCAAAAAATATATTATCTCTCATGCCAAATCAAAATTTAAGGTGTCCGTGGTTAATAAAAGATATTTTTGCCATTAGTATTGAAAAAATACCACCTAGTATAAGAACTTTATGGAGCCTGGTGTATCTCAAACTTGGTCCTAATGATATGTCTGAATTATTAAACAGAACCTACAATTTAGATAAATTACCAATATTATTAGTTGAGAGTCATTATTTAACTCAATTGCCAAACAATATTGGGAACTTAATTTCACTTAAAGCGCTTAAACTTAATCAAGACCAATTGGCAAGATTACCTGATTTTGTTAAATATCTGCAAACACCTAATTTCTTAGATTTACATAAAAACAATATTCTCAATATATTAAAGACTCTATATAAATTAGTGATGCAAAAAAGAATCGATCGTCATGGAAATGTCTATAATACTATGTATATATTGGTAAGACAATTTTAACAGATACAGTTTTGTACCTGTTTTTCCTCGTAGAAAAATATTCATTTCCAAAATATTTTTATACCATCCAAAATATAAACAAAAAATAGTTTAACATGTAATGCAATATTTAATGCACAATTTAGTAATAAAGTTTATCGGAGTCAATAAGAAATATTTATAGTAATAATTTTGTTCACAGATTAAAAACATGCCATGCAAAAACCACAGAGATAACATGTATGATCCAACCATTATGAAATACTCTAATGTGGAAAATGATAAGTCAAAGTTCAACAACAATTATTACAAATGTGCAAAAAAAACTTCAATGAAAACTGAATTTTCAAGGTACCTATTATATAAAAACGAAATGCATGAAAACGATTTTATAGGAATTAAGAGGCTTAATAAATCATAATTTCATAGTCTATCTAGTCCATGTGATGAAACTGAAAACTGGGACTTTTCTGATGACTCTACCGATGAATATGATCCTACTGGTAATTACCCAATATATATTACAAAGAATACTCCACTGTAGATTAATTTTTTTAACAACATTAAGATAAAGTTTTACCTAGTAGCAGAAATTTGTTTTTACTATATAGTGTTTGACTAAGAATTTCTAGAGGAAAAAAAACATCAGTTTTTCTGTCAGTAAACCATTTTCAGTTCAGTTTTGTATTTATCGATTAATGCAATTTTTCAAGATACTATGAAATACGTATCAGTATAATTTTCTAAACAGTACATATCTAAATGTATGCTAAGGGACTCCTCAGTAATTTGATCATACACGTTTATCACAGTTTTATTTTATAATCAATACACATAAGACCTAATCATACTATATAAACTTTTAGTTTATAAAGAACCAAGGATGAAACGAATTTATGTTCCTTTTGGAATATATGGTCCACCTGGAGGGATATTTTGTCCTGGAGATTCACATCCTCCAAGTATCAGGGAACAACTATATCAAATCAAATATCAACAGAATAGTACTGCAGATTGTTACGATAAAACTGTAGAGGGGCAGTTTGATGATGCTTAGTTATTAAAATTGCATTTAATGAAAGCTAACTGGCTTTGTAATCAAGTTCGTGCAATTATGTATTGTATAAAATTAATATTCTTTCCAAAGAGACTAGCCTAAGTAACACCAAATATTCAGAAATTATTTCATCAAGAATTATTGTTGTCTTATATTTTGTTTTACAATCTTAACTCTGCAATTCCTAGAAATTGTTCAAAACTTTATTATGACAGATGATATAATTTAAATAAATAGAAATTTCAATTTATTTGCTGGTGCATTTAAATTTGAAGGACGCGGAGTACTTCCTCCATTATTTATCACGTCTACATTCATATTTTTATATAATGTGTATTTAACGTTAATTAATAAAATCATTGTATATTATTCTTACATAAATTTGGCGCTTTATATATATGTGTGTAGATATAATTTAAAATTCTTTTACAATGAACTACAAACTAGACACGTCATAATAATCCAAAAAGATGGAATATTGTACAAGAATTGTTCAATGCCATATATACATATGTATATCTTCAAACTTCACAAAACGATTTTATGATTACTTTAGTCTAAGCAGAAATTATTGGAAAAGTATGTAATCAATTAATTCATTATAATTCTTCAAGATAGATTTCTATCATCATGTAGTTCACTTACGAGAATCACATGAGTATATAGAGTACATTTATTGATAATAATTATAAGCAAAATTCTGTAAAGATACGAGATTAATGTAACTTAAGAACAGCAGAAATTTGATCTTTGATAATTTACATCGAGCTACACAAAAGTGACAATGACATAAGCTGTTTGGTACGAAATTATATTATTGGCCAATTCTGATAGAGTCAAGCAGTTAAATTACTAGGCATATTTTAACTCGAAAGAAAGTGTACATACAATTCATGCACATCGTTCATGCTAAGGTATAGTCGTGTATTTTGAATAGAGTGGAAATATAAAAAGTACTTAATTTCTAGCTAATCCTTTTATTTGTCTACTCCTCTCTCCTCTCTCCTAGGTACGTTAACGATTCGTTATATTTTTCTTCTTGCGATCCCAGCACAATTTTGATGGTAGCTATTCTCTTTTCACGTTTTTGATAAAAACGAAGGCATATAATAATTAGTTCTAGAGTGTTGTAGTTATTCCGATAATTAAAATTGAAGATTATTATTTCCTATAAAAATATGTTGTTCAGTACGATGTAGCATATCTGTGAGCGAAATATCAGTATTGACAGTTCACTTACAGAGATATATGGAATTAAATACAGGGTATTGACCATAATAAGAATGCTATTATTATGATGGTGCTGATGACTCCTTAAAATACACTTAAGTGCTGCTCAGAAATCGTAGTGAATTTGGGAAAGCACTCAAACGAGGCGCATCCCGGGTAGACTTGAATGAATGTCACAACGATCAGCAAGATTGTGTATCTTATGAGTGCTCACCTGACAGTGATATATGCTAATTTAGATGATGCCATGAAAATGCGAAAATATTGGTTACATATGATACTTTATTCATCGTACTAAAAAAGAGATAAATATTATCTCATTCATGCTCTACCAGAATATATGGTAGGTATGATTTAACCTCTTTAGCAGGGCGACGAAAATGAAATTTTCGTGCTACTTTTATGTTAGACAAAAAATTGATAGATTTATCCTATAAACAAAGTATTACGGTTTTTGAAGTCACTGAAGCCGAACCTGATATTAGATTTAAAAATTTCAAAATCGCGGATGGAAATTCGAAAAATAATTAGATTTCAGGAGAAGTTTGTATCTTTTTGAATTTTCTCCCGCTATATTGGATCTGCCATCCAGAATTTTTGAAATTTCATGATAGGAATAAACTTAATAGGAAAAATAGAGCATTTCAATTATTTGTCTTCAAAGGAAGAAAACATTTTTGTCGACATGAAATTTTCAAAACACTCAAGTTTCATTCTTTTCGTTCTACATACAGTGCTTCTGTATATTCGTACAATATGCATTTTTAATCACCGATCATGCCATGATATAAACATGAAGAAAATGAGACGTATCAATAAAAATTTTTTTTCATCATGCTATGAGGTAAACTTGAACTATACCCATTGTATGTTTTGGTAGAGCATGAATGACAATATTTATCTCCTTAATACGATGAATGATGCATCACATGTAAGCTATGTATATTAACGATTGTTGTCGCATTTTGATGCCTTCATTTAATTTAGCAAACATCACTGTCAGATAAGCACTCATAAGACGCACAACCTTATTGAATGTTGTGACCAGTTGTGACATTCAACGAGTTTATCTGGGATGGTATCGAGTGTGAGCGCACGCAACGAGCAGAGTCGAACGAAGTCGAGCAAACCCGAATTATCTCGAAGCGTAGTCGAAAGTGATCCATCGCGAAATGGCGGTGGCAGGTGTCTGCTCGGTCGGAAATAATGTGCGCGGTCTTTTTCGCATAAAGTTGATTTCTGAGAAGTGCCTGGTGCATTTGCGCATATAAATAAAAGAGGATGAGTGTTACACCAAAGAAGGGTGTAGTGAACAAGGACTTTCCATGGACGAATTTCAAGATTCTGGACAGTGAATACGATTTAGTCCAGTGTAACTTATGCAAAAAAGAAATATTTTTGACGGGCAATCGTACAAAAATCCTTATAGGACACATGTCCCACAATCACCGAAATCAAATTTCTGAAGCTCGTAATAAAACTTTAGTGAATATGTCGAAAAATTCGAACCTTAAGAGATCGTTCGTCTGGCATTACTTTTATAGATTGGGCGACACAGCTAAATGCAGAGTGTGTCAATACGAAATTCGCAATAAGAACAGCAACACTTCGTCTCTGATCAGACACTTGCTGCAGGTACATAAGATTAAGAGAGGCACAATGGTTAATGATTTGAAGGAATTGCCAACGATGCCCAGACAATCATCAAATATGGGTAGCTGCATGCGCGAGCGTGTATTTCGTAGCTTCGAAGAGACCGCCAAAGGTATTTGGAAATGCAAACTTTGTTCATACGTTTCGGGAACAAAAAAACTCATGACAATGTTTTGTCACCTCAAAGTCGCTCATTGGAAAGCTAATGGCCCTGCGTACAGTGACTTCGTTATTGAAAGTAAACTCTACCCTAACATTATGGTAAAGGAAGACGATCACGTTGGCTCTACCGATCATGACAGTTCAACAGTAGTTTTAAGCTCATCTGAAAAATCACGAACGACTGACTTGGGTGAACCTCTTGGCAATGCGGAAACTTATGTTCTAGACGATGATCTTATCGCCAGACTCAGCGAATCTAATAATTCAAATAAAGCTACTGACACTGATCAGGGTAATATTGCTCAAACTGCTGCTAATACCAGTATGACTGAAAAGATCATTACTCAAATGGGAGCACAGGGACAAAACTCAACAATGTTTGAACCTTGTATTGCAAGTAGTAATAATTGTGCAGTTAATATCAATGTAATAGAAAATAAGAATCAAATAGGATGTTTGGTATTTCGCCATGAAGAGAATATTGAACTTGTTGATCAAGGTCAAACACAAACTCAAAACTCTGTTAATCTTGATCATAATTATCATGACGAATCAAGAACTATGTCACCAGTTATTACAATTGAAAATTCTGCAAGAGATGAAAGAAATGAGTATTGTCACGACGATATGGATATCCAAGTTCCTATAGATCACGAAAGAAAATTTGATCATCAGTATTCGAGGAAATCTGGAGCAAGAATGAGCTTTGCTCGTTTATCAAAAACCTCGAAAGATGCATCTAATGACATTTCTATTGAAAATAAAATTGTTAAAGGAAAGAATGATGTAGCTTGTATATCTTTGGATTCATCCCAAGTTACATGTTCCTCTGAAATATCTGATAACGAGGAGGACTTTAGAGATTTTGAACTTCAAGTACCGTTACAAAATTTACAGAATGTTAGCAGAGAAGTTAGAAGAGGAAATAATGGTAAGTTTTTGTTGCAAATTTTGTTACCCATTTTTTAAAACGGTATGTAATAATCTAAATAATATATAGTACTGTATTAAGAAAATATAACATCATAATCTTTATTTGATTATTATAGACCCACCATCATACTACCAATATATCAAAATTGAAAAAGCTGGAGAAAAGCAAAATGTTGGTGTAATTACTTTGAATAGGCCAAAAGCCTTGAATGCAATTTGTGATAAATTAATGAGAGAGTTAGCTGATGCGGTGAAGAAGTTCGATAAAGATGCAAGTGTAGGATCTATAGTCATAACAGGAAATGAAAAAGCATTTGCTGCTGGTAAGACTAATTTTTCTATTATTTAATGCAGGCTAAATTATATTTATTGAGCATGAACTATGTATGACTTAGAAATATTTTGTCATTTTATTTTACTAATAAATTTTTCTTATGTGTGATATAGTTTTTAGTCTCTCTTTTCTTGATAAATATAACGTATGCCTAATTCCACAATATGATTTTATATACAAATCCTAAATATCTGTGAGAAAATAATGTTCTGTATTAAATTATTTCAGGTACAGATGTAAATGAGCTGGCGAATATAACATTTTCTCAAACCCTCAAGTCTGGCTTTATGAGTCACTGGGCGACAATATCAAAAGTGACCAAACCAGTGATAGCTGCCGTCAACGGTTACGCTGTTAGTTGATTTGCCACGCAAGTGAAAAAATGAACAATATGAACACAGGCGTTAGCTTCACCTGCGCGTTTTGTCCCATTTTTTATTTTGCCGAAAAGTATTATCACATTCCAGCTTGGCGGAGGCTGCGAGTTAGCTATGATGTGTGATATTATATACGCGGGACATAAAGCTCGCTTTGGACAGCCAGAAATAATACTGGGATATTTTCCAAATAACGGCGGTACTCAAAGGTTAACGAGAATTCTCGGAAAAAGTAAAGCCATGGAAATGATTCTCACGGGCAGTCAGATAACGGCACAAGAGGGTGAAAAATTAGGTGATCTTTTTTAGAACATTTTTATATTCTTTTATTAATAAAGATCTATTTTATATTCAGTATTATTATCTTCATTAATTTTACAGGGCTCGTTAGCAAAGTGTTTCCAGCAGATCGGTTGCTTTCCGAGGCAATAAAATTAGGCGAGAAAATATCAATAAATTCACAATTAATTATGGCAATAGCGAAAGAAGCAGTAAACACAGGTAATAAAAGTTTCAGTTTCTGTGAATCATGAAACCAAGTGTCAGTTCTAATTTCATAATGATCCATTTTTACTTATAGCTTATGAAACAACCTTGCAAGAAGGATTAAAATTTGAAAAAAGACTCTCATATACAACATTTGCTACGGTAAGGATAATCATCTTTTAAATCTCAAGATTTTTAATGTTAATTTCATAAACTTACCTGACTTATTGGCTTCTTGCGTTGAGATGTATGATAAATCCTTGAAGTGTACAACACCATGAAATTATGACGATGTAGCCGTACCGATCTAGAGTACGGAACAAGGGAGCAATCATTCGATCAGTAATGTGGGGGCCAATTAACTTATCTTTATGGATCGTTATACATTGGTTTGCATTCGCATAATAATCGATTGTTTCCCTTTCCCATAAACAATTGAGCAACATTTCAGCATTGTTGTTGAAAGCTTAGTGAGCAAAGTTGAAAGAATTGTGAAAAATGTTACGAAAGGATAGTAGCATATGCAAGGACTTTCTTTCTAAAATGAAAGCGACGAACAAACAACATAGTATTATAAAATATTATGTTTCAGGCGGATCTCAAGGAAGGACTTAATGCTTTTATGGAGAAGCGGACACCTAAGTTCAGTAATCAATAAAAACTGTTTGCTACTGCAGCAAGAAATAATAGTAACAGTTACTTAATTAAGTATTCGAAATAGATGCTGAAATATTAAAAAAAAGAAAAGAAAAAATGTAAAATTTCAATGCGTAAAATATTTTTTAAAAGTTACATATGTTTGATGGCAATGTAGATATTACACAAGTCACATATAAGGCTCTAGAAATAAAGTTTTCTATGTGTGAATGAATAATTGTCTGCATTCCTTGATCATAAAATATATTCTGTATACTTTATCACACTATTCTTATAGATTTGTTTTAAAAATGTGCGTACTCTGTTAGCAATTATATTATTGGGAGTAATAATAGAAATGATAAATTGCTACATTTGTATTTCAAAATTTACGAAGAAAAAAGTCAGTGCTAGATCCCTTTGCTAATAAATTTCATCAACCAATTATCACTGTGCCTGTAATTGGAAAATATCCTATAATACTTTACAGTTTTATAATTCTAATACTTTTATTGTATTACGTTGTTATTAGTTAAGGGCATCATCTACGTAGGTGGGTCGACAAATTGCACTTTCCAAAAATATTGATATTCGATAGTATCATCTTTTAGCTACATTCCCTAAAAATTTCATTGAAATATTCACAAACGAAGTGAGCTACAGCTTCTAACAGTCGGCCGGCGAGCGGTCGAGTTTTTTCGATATCTGGCTTGGCGCTCACGGAAAACTCGCTGTCGCGGTATTTAACATTCCAACTGTCCTCTCTCGGTCTACATTGTGGTGCTGTTGATCAAAATAATAGAGATTCTTTTTTCGACCATGAAGCTGCAATTTCTGCTAAGAAATGTAGCCCTGGAATTGACGACTAGAAATGAAGGTAAACATTTTTCACGTAAAAATAGCAGCACCATACTTCAAACTTTAGCGGGTTTTTCTCAAAATACTGAATTTGAAGTCGGTGAACATCTTATCTCGGAAACAACTCGATGAACTGTTTTCAAATTTACATGAAATACGATGTGAAACATTTTGACACTTTTTAAAAAATCGATCTTTCTTAATACTTACGGAAAAATGACTTTTTTCATAGATTTTTTATGCTCGAGTTTTGAATTCATCTCCAATTTATAAAAAAATGATTTTAAAAATCCGCCATCGTCAACGTATTTATTGATAACTTGAATAACCCGTTTGGTTTTTAGATTGCAGATGGACCGTTTCAGCTGAAGAGTATCCACCACCCAATGTCGCGAAAAAATTCCATCATCTGTCGGCAGATTTTGTACCTAACGGTATAACAAATAACTGTCAGAATGCATCCAAATCAAACTGAAGGTCTTCAAAAAGCTTTGGATGGCAGCTATGGTTCCACAAGTATGAATCTGGACGAATCGGGAACTTGGACCCCGGGGGATACATACTTGTGTGAGCGATGTGTGAAAGGGAATGTAAGAATGTTAGTTACTGTCCAGTGGACAGTGGTTATCTTAGGGAGTTCTGTGTCGCGTATATTTGTTGTGAAAGAAAAGAGCAAGTGAAAGGATCGAGTAAATGAAAAAGAGAGAATGAGAGACAACAACGAATGAGAACGACGGATGACTGACCAGAGCGAATGAGATGAAGGAATGAAAGAAAGTGCGAATCGGATTTGAGTGAAAGTTGATTGAACGAATGAAAGGAGCGGAAGATGAAGTATGACCGAGGAAGCGAATGAATAAAGGGCAGTAGTATGTGGGTGCTGAGAGGAGTAGGTGTGAGAAACGAAGAGAGAGAGAGAGAGAGAGAGAGAGAGAGAGAGAGAGAGAGAGTGTGTGTGTAAAGAACTATAATACAAGGATACATAAAAGGAAAACCTAAGAAAATCTGTTGTTCCGTTTTGTTTCCTGAATCCCACGAAGTCTTGGGCGACAACACTTGATTTGCGTTGGACGGTCAAGGTGTTAAAAAATATCATAAAACATTTTTCTAATGTATACATTCAAGATGTTCTTTTAATTGTGGATTAGTGTTTCACGCTTTGCCATTTATCTGATAAACTTTCATTATCATTCAAGGCTCTCATAAGGTTTACGTTAGAATCGTTATGCTGAGTTTAAGATGGTATAACCTTTCTTTAATTATATTTTTTTTATTATTTCTATTAGCAAACAATTTTTTCCCCTTATATGTGTCCCAGAAGACATATCTTGGACTTCTTCTTTCAGTGGATTTTTTACGAAGCTCCTAAAGTTATCTACAATATGAGTTCTCTTAGATATCTTTCTAAGTTTGTTATTGCCAGGGGTATTTCAGTTGGTATGTGGATTGAATTATATTGCGGCTCGTATATTTATTAGATACTGTGAAAATATTATTGATACAAAAAATATAATGATTTACTGCACGGTAGTCGCTGTATTAAAAAAAAAATTCCATAACAATGAATATTCATCTGTCAGTATTTCTGATTTAGTAGCAGAATTACGCATGACATCCTCTTCTATCGACGGAAAAGATATTTATAAAATCCTCTTCAATATTCTAAAGAAAAGAATTGAATTTATTTCAAGGTAATCAACATGTATCCTTATACATTATATCCTATCGCATAGGCACAACCAGCATGCCCGAGCATGTGAACTGTATTCCCAATCATTAGTCCAAAGCTCTACGAATCGCGACCTTCTTTCCATGGATAAACACGCATTTCAGAGTATCTCCATTGTGCATCAGGGTGATTTCTCAGGCTGCTGTACAAAACGACCAAGCGTAAGTAAGATTCTCTGTATCGGTTGTGTTTACGCGCCAGTGTTTACGAGCACTTTAGTCCGACAGACGAATAGCCTCGGTTAACGAGCGCCGATTACGCACCAATGATTTCTCTTTCCCAGAAACGTCACTTCCGGTCCGCCTTGGCTCGGACTACCAATGATGGTTGTTGGACTCTGCTCGACTCCGCGAACAGTGCCGGGAACGTGATATATGCCCTCGTTTATCCAGAATGACCGACCACTGCGTTATCCAGCTGAATCCATCATCCCCGGTTTCGATTTCGAAGAAGGGTGGTTTCACCCCAGCAAATGGAAGGTGGAAAGAGAACATGAGAAGTGACAACCAACGTATTCAGATTACAAGTATCAAAACTTTCAAATACTTGCTGCCAGGTTCTGGAAACATTTATGAAATCGTCTTTCAAGTTAGGGATTGCTCTACTTGAACATATCTGACAATTAGACGACATGAGAGTGAATTGCGTGGAAATGGGACAAAGTTGGTAACGTTCAGCGATCGCATGCATTGCGGTCTGGTTGGGATCTATCGGGAAATTTTTAATGATTTAAAAGCCACTGGAAAATCCATAACGCAATACCTACAGAAAATAAGATCCGGAAGAAAGAAAATATAATAAACTATTAAGCACAGAGTCCAAAACTTGGTCAAAAGCATATAAGCACTCGAAATAAAAGAACGGTGGGAAGGTTGAAAGTCTCTACAGAGGAAGTGGCAAGAAAATGGACGGAAGACATTCTTTATTTGGTGACGTTCTGGAGCTTACCAAGCTGTTTACCAAGGCGACGTCTCGACGCCGCCGCATTCCTTTGTCGATCATACGTCCAACGTTATAGCGAATGAGTCCGAGCAACTCGTACAATCCTTAAGGTGCCTGTCCACGTGAGAGTAAAACTCTCGAAAGTCGCTCTCGAGAGCAATACTCGCCAATGGACACGCTCCTGAGAGTAACTCGCAGGCAGTAGCGTCAAACTCGCCGAGAGCAGACTCGCGAGAGCTTGCTCTCAAGTGAACAAGTTCAAATACGCTATCTGATAGTTACTCGCAAAGGTTCGAACCAAGTTCGAATTGTGACAGTACTCTCAGAGGTATGACCATGGCAAGACACACTTGGTCGCAAGAAGATACGCGTGCATTAATCGCAGTATACAAACAAAATCCCATGCTTTGGAATATCAAATGTGATGAATATCACAACAGAGATTTAAAGAATGAGGTGGTTTCTAATCGAGCTGTGGTCATTCCGATGAAATTCCGAAACTGGGACGTGTCCTGTAGTACCAATTCACGTACAACATTATTAGTAACGCCGAGTTGTGGTCTCCGTGTTACCCAGGGTAACCGTTAGAACGATCGGACTGAAATTTGGCACGCAAGTAAAGTAGATATCCCTCTTTAACTGTTGCGATTTTTATTGAAATATATGCAGCCATTCAGATTTTATGTCATTTAAAATTTTTTGAAAAAAGGGCGTGGTCGCTCTAACTTTCGTAAAGGTTCGACGATTTAGCTAAATAGTTCTTCATAACTGAAGATACGTTCAATGTTGTTTGGTATTGAACTTCGAGAAGATCGCTAAAGCGGTTCAGATTTTACGTGGTTTTGAAATTTTCAAAAAATTATCGTTATTTTTTTGTTTTTTTTTTACCTCATTTTTAACTGTATTATCAATAAAAAAAAGTTACAATATTCGGACAAAAGCTAAACTAAAAGACGGTAGTATATGTACATAAATAGCCAAAATAAATCAAAGAACTTCCTCATAGTGGAGGTTTTCTGAACGACGGAAAAGAATCAAGAAGCAAAAAAAAAATGTTCACACATATTTCATAACGTATAAGCACGTTTGTTATAGCCATGTGATTACTATTCAATAAGGGATTTAATCGCTTCGATGGATTGGTATGTTCTGCTACACCCTGTACAGTCTAGTGAAGAGAATCGAAATTCACGTGTTCTTTTATTTTTGTTTTCGTGGTTTGATACTACTACTACTGAAAAAAATCGATTTGAGAGAGACGAAGGGACTCACATTTAAAAAAGCTTGCTGTTTCATCAGAAGAAAAGTGTAAGATTCTACTTTGCATCATTGTGATAGAAAAAACCAAGTAAAATAATGAGGAAGCAATTTGAAAAGTTCTTTGCAGCCTTGTTTTAATATGCAACGCAACTATTATTGCTGCGGCGGCTTGTTGTTTACGAGAAGCCATCTCGGACACTACTGATGGGGCGCGACGTTCGCGAGTGCTCTCAAGTGGACGTGGTCCTGAGAGTAATTCGTGACAGTAACTCTCCGGCTACTGTCTGATCTGCTCGCGAGAGTGAAACTCACGAAAAAATACTCTCACGTGGAAACAGTCCTGAGAGTACTCTCGAGAGCAACTATCAGAATTTACTCTCACGTGGACAGGCACCTTTAGATTTGTAGAGTCTCGACAAGTTTCGCGTTAGATCCGCTAGATGTAAGTAATTGTAAGTCAAAGCGTTAAGACGATCTTTGCGTATGAACGAAACTTAAAGTTTTATCGATATCCATAAAGACTGATATTCAAAAAATGTTGTTTATTATTTCAAAGTTCGCTGATATAGATAACAGTGTTCGTTCGCGTTTCAACGAAGATGTCGAGAGAACAAGGAAAACCATTACGTAACTTTACGAGGTAACCTTAAAATCTCTCGCTATTTCGAACGCATTGCGATTGCTTTTCATTTTCCAAACTTCCACGTTACATCACGATTTAAAACATCCACGCATACGCCTTTATACACACTTTAAAGATGAGCATTGTAATGTATTAATTAAGTTATTCAATTTAACTTAGCATACGCTATTAGTGAACGTTACAATTCGATAACAGAGTAATTTTAAACGTTGGCAGCGTAGTACGAAACAGCTGCTACAACCATTCGAGCTGAGCGGGTGGATTGTAGCAGATTCATTCCTTCAGTTTCCAAGAAGCTTCGCTACGTTCGCTTTTATACGTATGTAAAGTTGTATCGCACAGATGGTTACGCAATACGCTAAACCTTTAAATGTACGTTACCTCGAGTATAAGGTACGGACCCGAGCATAATTTCGAAATTGGAAATATTACGTTATTTATTGCATTCCTGTTGCTTCGAGCCGGGTGGTGCGAAGGAAGAAATCCAATTTATCCGTCGTCGTAGTTTTGCCACAATATCATCTTACTTATTCCTATCTAAGTAAAATTAAAAACAACGTATGTTCCGTAATAGATTTTATATATAAAAAGGGAAAATAGTGTTTTCTATCGATGGACAAATTTTTACCCTTAACTTTATCACTGAGTGATTGACGACTGCTCGCACCACCCTCGTATATCATATATTCTTGTGCCATTACATATACCTGCGACTCATTATGTTTCACGTTTACAGAAGGTAGCCTTAAGAGTATACGACGCGACAACAACTATTCACTCTCGCTCTGGAGTCGCTCTATTTAGTAATTCATTAATCTTATAAATGATCTGTATTAGGGGTGTCACTTATTATTAAAGTTTAGTAACTACACCCTTAGAGTTTTTCGAGCACACAATTTCCATTTTCATTAGATTATTCTCACGTTTCATTCATACCTCATTCTTTGTATTGTTACGCATCGATTTTAACTTTCATTAAGAAAATTGCAATAACAAAATGAGAGAAAATAGAGAAAAAACTTGCTGAAACCATATTACGCAGTCACGATATTTTTTTCTCGACTTAAAGGTTGCTACGCATTTACACTGTGGTGCGCTCGGCTGCTCGCTGAACATTTTCCACGATTATTTCAGGTTATAGGTCCCGCTTGCACCATTCTGTACTACCCTTTCTTCCTCTCTTGTTTCTTTGTTCACAACCCACATAGCGTCGTCCCAAGCGCGTTCAACTGCATTCGCTGCTCGACTGGTGTGACGAAAACGAAACCAGACAACGTGGTTGTCAGATTTTTTTTTTCGGGATTAATCAGAATTCCGGATAATAATAACGAACAAGAGTCCGAGGTAGATAATGACGAACGAGAGAACTATGAAATTATTGTACGATCCACCATCGCGTTCCGCGAGAATGAGCTGCGAGATGTTTTAATCATTTCGGATCATTAGGGAATTTCCTATTAAATGCCAGGACGGTTTACTTGTCGTCGTTCGAACGTGCAAAATTGTAAGCGTTTGGGCGTGCAAGTGTGAAGTCGCACCGCGATGATACCTGCAGCAGTTTCTACTTTATTGATGCTTATTTGTACCGTGTCGTAAAAGCGAATATACATATACGAGCAGCGCATACTGTTTCTACATATTTGCTTTATTCGTTCATTCGCGTAACTGTACGCCATGGGATCGGTTTTACGTGCAAGTTAAATATCTGACGGGTCCCTTGAGAAGAATTAGATACGGATTCGCAGTATCGATTTGTCGTTATCGATATTTTGAAATTTAAAAGTTTCACGCATGCGCATACAAGACAACGCTATGTATTTCATTACGTTAATTACTTAGTGGTGAAGTTAAAGTAGTTATGTCCGAACCATAGTAACCAAGTTTTTGTCCATAGTTGAAAATGAAAATTGAGCTTTTATGTTATAATAAAAAAATCTGAAACTAAATTAAAAACAATATGTTACTTCCTTAAAAATAATATAATAAAATTAATATTATACCAAATACAAAAGACTTACATATTTTCAAGTGGGTTATGCGCGAAAAAAACAACAACTCTGCCCAACTGTTTATGCGCGTGCAACTTCTGATTAATATAATAGTAATAATAATAAATATAATTATTTAATCTAAATATGAACAATAACCTTTAAATTTGTTAAGTTGAACTTTCATTTTTACTACAAAGTTAGTAAAAAATCTAAACGGACAATCAAGTCTATATTGAACAAAAGCAACTCGGTACAATATGAATTATTTTGTACCAAGAATCAAAAAGATATTAAATTTTGAAATTTAGAATATAACTACCTTAATTCATTTATTCAACGCTGCACACATTTTCTATTATCAATCAGTAGTCATTTACGCGCATTTCAACTTACACCTTTGAACATAGATCTTTCATTAATAGAAAAAATTGATCTTACACTTATTATGAGATACAAAGTCATTCATGACGTAATGCCGCCTTTTATCGAAGTTAAATACTCAATAGTTATACAGTCAATGAGTTCCTATAGTTAGTACAGAGGCCTTATCGAGGGGCAGTGTTTCACTCCTGTATAATGTTTGCTATTCGCATAGTATTATGATTAATTGTTACAGACTAGAGAAACATCCATCTTCCCAAGATACAGCGACGAAAAGTCACAGTGCAGAATCTCTATGGATGTTTTATTGAATTCTCTCGGCGATTCTTCGCTCCAGATATTCATCCTGGTCCCCTTGCGCTGCAGAACAAAAGTCATAGAGTGTCGACGTCCCGAAGAAGATCCGGCAGACTTTTAACCCAATTGTACTCGAGGCGCCGTTCTTCGCGGATTTCGAGGTACTCGCTGCCCAGGTCCCGCAGTAAGGATTGTTCCGCTTCCTCCAGGGGATGTTGCCGATAGGAATGAGGTCGTTGCCTGTAAGGCAGCTGATGTCTTGCCGCCACGCGATACTAACTAGCATGATCAGGGGACGACATGTCCTCCGTTTGCGTGGCGGCGTCCTTCCCTCACGTGAGCGTCGAGTCTCCACAACCCCCGTGACCAGTTTCCCAGGGTAATGGCGGGGGTGTATTCGCCAGGGAAAGACTCGAACATCGCCCCATTGAACATCTGTCCATTGAGCAACGTTCCATACCTATAAAGAAGAAAAGTACGATTTCGCGCTCAGTATGAATTGAAATCTGTTCATCGAATTAAAATGGCAATTTTATGGAAATTATGTTGAAGTCAACACGAGATATTTTACGTGCCGCGTTTCATATACGAATCATAGACACGGATCGTAAAATATAATTTTTTAATTCTCTTTTTTCCATGTTTTTTATTACAGGCTACAATGTAGAAGATTTGCTCCAGGTAAAAGTATTTTTTTTAAATCCTCTGCTGCGGGTTGTATAGAAACGAAACAGCATGATTCACGTGCATATAGTTTTTCCGCGTGAAAAGTTTACTACAAGAATCGGTCCTTTACCCGTGTTCTTATCTGAAAAGGTTCTACACGTATTTTACCTGATAAGTCTAATCCGCCGATACTGCACACATCCAATCCGCCTGTGCTGGTCGCGCAACAATGTTGCTTAGGACCCAATGGTTTAGGGCGACAGAGAATCTGAAATCAATCGCAGGAAACAATCAGCTCGTTTTGCTCGAGTGCGATAAGGACTGTTTATGGTGGCTATATTTTCAATATCCTCACACGACAGTAAAGTCGGTGATAAAGATACTGTGATATGGGCGATAAACGGAAATCACTGTAATTATTACACGTTATGGACTTACGATCTATAAAGATCTCGTAGAGATTCATGGGGTGTAAAATTCAAACGAAAAAGTATATTGTATATACAGGGTATCCGAAATTAATATCTAATAGACAGATAAGTCTGAAATAAGTAGAGAAGGACACATTTTTTTATACGAAAGTTTTTCCGTTTCGCGACGGGGAAATGATGCTGATATTCGTTCATTCGTCGATCAAGCCGTTTTAGAGGATTTTAACTTGCCCATTCTTTTTTAAAGAATAACCCATTTCGTTTTTCAGTCAAGATATGTTGATGGCATCGAGACGAATTCAAGCATTTGTATTCAAGTCCGTTTACCATACACCGCTCGTTATTTTTAGCTAAAACAATAATTAATGGATTTGCACATTTTCAACGCCAGATTCAATTACGTATAAATGTCGTATGAAACAAATTTTTTCATCTCTACTTATTTCAGAGTTATTCGTCCATGTAAATTAAATTGAGACTCCTTATATATATGTGTATATAATCATGACTGCAAACGTGCGGTGATCTATAGTTATTTCTACACATTAACAGTAAATCAATCTGATATATGTATGCACGGAGAGAGTCCTGAATAAAAAGTGAGAAAAAAGGAAAAGTGTAAAACCAGTATTTACTCATTTTATTACCTGTTTTCTAGAAATATTCTTTATAGCATTATACCTTTTTACCCCAATGAGCATAAACTTATAAAGTGTATTCTTACTGTCGAATTAATTCTATGTGAAGTAAATACATTAAAATCTATAAAAAGAAATGACTACAGCAAAACTACAATGTTACCTAAGCGTGCCTTTCAAGGCATCAAAAATAAAAGAATATTTTGTTATTGTTTTTCTATAAGCTTCGGTAAGTAAATTCCGGATGATTTTGAGTCAGAATTTATTGGAATAGTGAGAAAAAGAATTTGCAAAATAATGTAGAGTATTCGTGATATTTGGAATTTTCAATATTTTACATTTTGCGAGATAGATAAAATGTTATAAATACCACAGCTATCTTCCTCGCTAATGTCATGTAATATTATTATCATTCCCGTAAGAAACTTGAACTTCGACCTTTTGAGCAAATAACTGAAATCCTTCTAATGGCACTAACGAGATCTTTGTAAAACGTACGCTTTATATGGTATACATAGAGGCATTTAGCAAGAAACGCTTTCATAGCATATAAATATGAGGTAGTCTTTTAATGACATTTTCTCGCAGCCTTGTATTTCAAACGAAAAGTACTTAGTGCCTTAAGAGAAAAGTATGGCCAAGTTGAGTTCCATTAAAATTTTCTAAATTCTGTAGCACTTCGAAAAGGTCGGGCAAACTTTTTAATAAAGCCTGTAACTCTTGTAACTTTCTTAAAACCAATAACTTCATCGTCATAAAACTTTTCGTTCCGATCATAGGTCAGATTGTTTACTATAGAAAACAATAGTATACTAAGTATAAAATTTAGTCATTGACGTACCAATATGCTCTAAAAATTTTTTGCAGAAAGTTTTTAACAACTTGCCTAACCGTCACAAGAGCTGTGAGCGAAATTGTACCCTACGACCTATCACTCGTCCGCATTCCCTTCTACTTGCAATAAAAAAAACTTGTCCAATTCCATGAATTTCTTTATTAGATAATGACAGAGAGACTGATGCCTATTTTATTGCAATTAGATGTATTTAAAGTAGGGCGAAATACATGCGAAGCCATTAAAAAAACACTATATTACAGTATAAAGTACAGGGTCCTTCCTTACCAACCTCAGATCAAAATTTTCGGTAAAATTTTCCTAGGGTATTTTCATACCTCTAATACAATTCTAAGGTTAATACCTTCGTATAAAGCAGCTCCCTGGAGATACGTCTGAAGTGATTATTGAGCAGCCAGTAGAGAAAGGGATTCCAAAAGCTGTTGGACAAAGCGAGCCACGTGGCGAGGAAGTCGAGAAATGGCGGAGGCTTGCTTCCTGTGCAGGCTGCCACAACTTCCTGAATAGTCCATGGCGTGACCATCACGATGAAACCAAGGCTCATCGCCGCCATTGTCCTCGAGGCTGACGTCGACAGACGTCTCTCGTGCGCCACCAGCTGTAACCAAATATCAACGTTCCCAGTTAGCATCGCTTTCAGTTATATTCTTCGTAGCTGTCGTTTTCCGGTGCAAGTTCTCCTAACCTCGAATTGAGAAGCAGTCTACTGGATGGAAAACTATTTACACCCATGAGTTGTATCGCCAGAGCCTCAGGTTAGTGAATGGGGTTAATGTTGTGAGTTAAGCCCGTCAATGTCAAAGCATCTCGGAGAGCAGGATTATGAATCCAGCCATTTGCCGTCGCGTTTACTTCTACGTCGACGTTCAGGACGACTAAAGGCATCAACGTTCACGGGCAGTGTGCATAAAGTATCCTAGGGACACTACAAGGACTTACTACTGTTATGAAAACATGTTTCTCATCTTCCTGATATTTTATGCAATTATTTTCTTATCATGGAAGCCTGACATGTTTACTTTGTACATAAAATATAAGATTGTACTGACGTACGTAAGGGATATGAAAATTTCCAGCAGATGCTTTAAAATTCACAGTATTCGTATTGATCATATAAAATGACAAGTGGAGTGTCATTTAAAAGAAAAAAGGGTAGTGGGACAAAGAACGTGACGAATACGTGGGAATGATGTATAAACGGAGAACTATTGTTCTGATAGAAATAGAATGGAATATGCGACAGAAAAACATTTATTCAGAATTGAAATATGAAAATAAGCCATTAGCATACGGGGTTATACCACGGTGGGGCAACGCTCAAGACAAATTGCTGTGCCGACATTAGCATGCTGAGATTTATAGTCCGAACTTGCGCGACGTTGGATTTGTGTTATGTATATATGTATAAAAATACAGCACGTGAAATCCGTGTGCATCTTCGAAATTTCAATTTCATATATCATAGAAACTTGCCCATTTTCTATGAATTTTATGCTCGTGTTCGATCGGCTTTATTTCAGCTAAACTATAGGATTTTAAATTCGATCCGTAAATCGGCTTTTGTACAAGCGTATCTACTCACTCATTTCTATAATAAAACTATGAAATAATCCCAGAGGATTGTACTGACTTGTGTCGCCAGAACTACACGAGTATCGATCGAGGAATACAAAATAATTAAAATGAAAAATCATAAAGTTTTACAATAAAGGCAACAGGAATGAAGCATGAGGAAATAAAAAAGTGATGGTCTCGCTGGTTTCGCAATTACATTAACTAAGAGTAATGGCCCAGTTCTTCGTGATCAGGAAAAGTTAATAAGAGAAAGATCAGTTATGTTATTTTCTTTTATGGAACAAATAATTTTATGCTCTGTTGTGTCTTTTTTATTCACAAGGGAAAAGACAGAGGAGTTGTACGCGTGCTCGAGTATATTTGGCTTTGAAATAATTGCTGTAGAAAGGGAAAAAAATATCATGCCTGACTAAAAAGTATACAGAAAAACGAGCTTCGCATGGTCAATGTATTGAATCCAGATGCGTTCCTTTTTCAGTCTTTTTCAAATACCGTCAATGTATTCGACCTGCATTGATTGCTGGCATTCAACATATGAAATCCTGCTTGATATGAGAATAAATAGAGATAATTTTGCGGTATTTTGTTCATATAAATCTAAAGTTTACGTTTATATTTTAGAGTAAATAACCTTTATATCCAAAGTACGGTATTAAATCTTACAAGCAAATAATCTGCGCTGTATTATCTTCGGTAGAGATAATGGTCAGTTGAGTGGTTTATGGATATATTTAACCCTAAAAAGCGTACAGGGATTCGGTGGGACCCTTATCTCTTCTATGCTACGTATCTCTTCAAGTATTAAGAATTTAAGCGGAGTGGGGCATCTGTGAGTTAATTTTTGAATATTCGTATTTATGAGGACCGCTTGTGTGACGTTTTGACTATCCCACTTGAAATAAAGAGTATTGATATACTATGTATTTTAGAAAGAGTTTTATTTAATTTCGGGGTAAGCGACATGAACTGACAATTTTGGGAACATCGTTATATATTGCTTAAATCAGTTCATTTTGAAACATATTTCTTTAAAAAATGTATAAAACGCTTACAGAAACAAATTTTAAAAATATCACCAATCGACAATGCGTGCATAGTTCAGACGTAAGCAAATATTATAGCGTGACTTTCATTAGTATTAATCGATTTCAATTTCAATGCGACATAGAATTTTATAATTATATCTTCTTCCTCATTATTGTTGAAACTGTGTGTGTCGCATTTCCTCGTTATTGTTAAAAATATTAATTCAAAAATTTGAAGATGTACAATATTTATCGAAAGCACAATTTATCTTGATTGAGGAACACGCATATACAGCGAGCAGTTGAGTTTATTAGATGAGTCGTATGGATTTTACAGAATTCTCGTTATCACTCGACAACGGGTCTCACGTTATTATCCTTTTTGCCATTATCCCATTCGCAGTGGTACCAGGGGACAGTTTTATTCGATTTTATTTCTCCCCAATCGACACTCATCTTGGTGTTCGTTTTTAGTTCACCATCCCCACCTATGGCATTTTCTTATTGGGGAATCGTCTCCGAATTCATGTGTTTTTCGATTTTATCATTCGTCATCTCCTTCTTCCTTTATACCCAATGCATTTCTCCTCCGTGAAGAAAAGAAAATAGCGCACTGCTCGTTATTCAATAACCTGGCATGTTTCTTTGTTTCAAATCCTCATTCATTTTAATCGTCAAACTATTCAATTTCCCATCGCCCCTACAGTTCTTATACTCATAGCTCTTTCTTCTCTGACATGAGAAATCTTTTGCTTTTCATTTTTACTTCTCGCTCGAAGAAAAGATCAAAATGGGAAGGATAATCCCGGATAAGGCAATCTTCCTCCTGTAGAATCGCACTGATCCTGGTTCTCACCTCCTCCTCATGACTATATCTTTAATACATATTCCACCCTCGCACGAGGTACGATCAGGAAATTACATAAATTTTCACTCAATATGGCCGTCGGAAATGGACGACTAGAAGATATTTTCGGCCATAGAAAAACAACCGTCTAGCAATATTATATAACTTGGCGTGCTTATGGGGAAACTTTACAAAAATTATTTACGTAAATAAAGTAAGCAGTATGACAAATCTTTATGGTTTATTATTTACGCATGACTGCATGGGAGTGTCTTACGTACTCGCCATAAAAAAATTGTGTATGTGTGTGTCTGCTTGCTGCACGCACGCAAAATTTTTTGGGCAAAATTCCAAACAAACGGTTAAACCGATTGGAGCTCAATTTATAGGAGATACAGTGTTCCGGATGTAGATGGAACATTTGTAGATGCTCGGCATTTCCGGTTTCAAGGCAATGCATACGGTAAGCTCGTAAAACTTAGTGTCATGTTCTCATGTGCTTCGTACACAAAATTGTAAGTGACCCGCTTATCAAATCGGACTGAAACTTCAAAAAAACAAATATGATCACATAAAATGTCGGGCACTTTAATTTTGAAAATTCCGCATTACGAAACTAATTTTTATTTATTACGATGAATAAAATGTGACTGCATCGTTGGAAAGATCGTTATTCTTCATGGTAAAACTGTTAGCTTCGATGTTTTGCATTATAGTGAACTTCCTTGTTTACTAGCTATGGTTATTAAACATCTCATATTGACTTCTTTCACGTTGCTAAGCGAGAATATGTGTCAATGCTATTGCCATATTGATCACAAGATACTCCCTATCCCTCTCGCATCTTTTCCGTCTGCGTTGGACTGCCCTAGCGCCGTGAAGCTGCCTTCCTGATTCCCACACAGTTTTCTCGTTTCAGACCATCATTTGGATTCACCGTCGCCCCCATCTACGCAAAGGAACTCATCCCCTTTTATCCCTACCGCCATCAAGTTCGCTTCGAGAAAACCGTCGATGGCTCTATGGAACCCCCGCAATCCAATAACTTGACGAATATAACAATTCCTCGGATACGTAAGCACAAATATATATATATATATACACTTATATTGGTATACTTATGTATAGATATATTGGCCAATAAGAAGAATGAAAATGTACTTCACGAATGTGAGAAATGTTACCAGGACCGAGGGTGGCTGCTGTTATATTCCCTGGATAATTCTCTCAACAATTTACTCGATATTGAATAGGCGTTTGACAAATGCTTCCAGCTTCCGAATCAATGAGCCTTCGGACGAAGCTTTTCGATGGTTCTCGAATGCTTGGGGCTTTAAAACCGTAATACAAAATAAATATACATAAATTTATTAATCACGATCAATTAAAATGATTCTATTGTTTTTATAAAACTGTTTTTTTAATTATGTAGATTTTTACTCGCATTAACAATTTACGTATTAACAGAGTTACGACATTGTATGCTAGAAATATTAAGGGTGTACTTATCCAAGCACGTATGAAGACTATTCGCTGTTTATTAAAGAAGACTCTTTAATGGAAGGTTGGAATAGGTACTAGCCCTCGTGTAAGTTTCTGTCAATCGTATCGAGCCTTTAAGAAAAATCTTGTAAATCTCCATATCTCGATGACCTTTATTAATAATTAGATTTTTTCTCTTTCTATTTCCTGGAGAGTCTTGCACCTTTTTAGAACATAGCAAGATCTCGAAGATATCTTCAGAAGACATTCCTACGCCGTTGACCTACATCGGAGTACATGAGGGCACATCGGTATTATGGGAGACTTTCCTATAAATAAGCTGTCTGCCACGTTTTCTATTATGCATCAGGTTTTTGAAAAAAAATAGTGTAACAACATGAACGGATTTTGACCATACGTATATTAAAATTTTATTACAATGTCCAAGAGGGAACGCGATAAATTGAGGGAAACTCAAAATTTCAAGATAATCCTCAACTCGGTGATAACCATTTAATAAATTAGAAACAGTTTTAATCCAAGGGATTGTAATTTAATCCGTTGGATTAAAATTGAAATAATACCACCGAAAACGGATATAATACCGCCTGTCAAAACTTTGACAGATCGCAGTATTACCTCATGTAGGAAATATTAAAGTGATTCGTTAGAGAAGTAGGTAGGTACGTACGTAGAAACGTGAAAAAATACGATTGTCAATCATTATAACGCTAACGAGGACACGATTTCAAATGGTTAATTGCATCTGCACCAGTAAAGCAACGTGAGCAGAACGTTCAACGTGTTCAAATTAAAATCCATTTTCATGGCTTATTCGGCCGTCGCTAAATCCTCAGCGAAGTCGTAGGGCCTCCCTGTATTCCGAACCTGTCTCGTGTTGGAAGTTAAGAGAACGAAAGATAAAATGTATGTATACGAGGATGAAGAATAGAAATACGAGAAAGGGGGGAAGGGACGCTTCCGCTTCGAATCAATTCCCGTCGGGCCAGGCGCTCGTTACGGCAAAGACAAAAGAACGAAGCCACTCTCGAGCTTTCGAGTTGTTCGGCCATTCTCGCTCGTACATGCACTCTTCTAGTTTTCCACTCTTCCACTTTTCTCTCCTGCTACCCTAGAAGCTCCTCCGTCCTCTGTTGATCTCGAGTTTCGCCATTTCGTTCGTCTCCTTCCTCCGCTTCTCGATTGCTCTTCCACAAGTGTCTCCAACAAAGTCCCTAGAAGAGTCGAACGTGGCGAATTATTCTGGTTGCTATCAAGTTGAAATGCTTTAGCTATACGGCTGGATATACTACTGGTTGCTGTTGAAGATTCCTGAGGTCACGAGAGGTCATGTACCAACTACGTGGAGGTGCAGTAAAAGTCTTTCGAAGGAGAAGCCCATTTTTATCATCGGTCGAACGTCTTACGATAATCGAGTGAGTGTGTCTCCGCGTCGTTAGTCCATTTCTTTTCTTTCTGACCCGTACCCACCTCGTATTTCTTACTACGTAAGAATTTCACCGGAAGTGGGTTAAGTGCAAAGCGACAAGGGATGCACGAGATCCCCGGTTAGCCATTTTCCGGTTAATTCTCTCTTGCTCGGTTAAACGCTCAACCGTACATTACGAGCTCATTATAATGGTGGGAAAGATGTCATAACAAGATCATCCAGATTTTATGAGTGAAAAAAAAAGAGAAATAGAAACAAGAATGAGAATTCTCTAGATGGTAACTGCTTCTCGAAGTGGCCGATAAATGTTGCTGGTGAGAATTAACGTTAAATGCACTCAAAGGCTAGTCCTCGTGGTAAAGGAATATCACGCTATTGGTTGGGCTGGTCAATGCGTAAACGAACCGAATCTACCCCATTGTGACTTGTGTCTCCGCTCGACACTTTTTCCGGCTTTGTTCCCATTTTACACGGACCGTTTGGAATTGGCGGAACAAACGGAATTAATGACGGTTGCGGAAGTACAAACAGCACTTCCGCCACGAATTATCAGAAGCATTAAATCATCCTATTGGATTTTGTGAAAATTCAAAAATGGATGCACACTCACTTTACAGTGGTATGGTAATTATGTTATGTGGTATATATGTATATATGTGCGTATGATAATAAAATATGAGATAATCCGTCTTCCAGAAATATTAGTTTTGATTTCCTTTCTTAGTATCTCATTTCCCAATTTTCCCAAACCAATCATACCAACATCGATATCCGTTTTCCTTCTGGCAGCGATAAGAAAGATGATCGATCGTCCTGAAGCTAGACGTTAAATAAAATGGGTTAACTTCCTCTAGCATTCTACAAAAATCTTTTTCACCCCTCGCCCTCAACGCTCATCTCTGACATCGCTTCTACTCACGGACCAGTAAAGTCAGCCTGATATATTTGTAGTCGCATAAATCTAATCCGTAATTCGCTCGACCGCTCAGAATTTTGCAGAATGTTATGCCGGCGTCCCGCGCGTATCGAAAAATCGGAAATTGCAACGCCAGAGGCTTTCAAATTTTTTCTCTAGCAAACCAACGACGCAAATATCCAATGGGAATCCGGGTCATGAATATGAGAACAAGGGGAACCGCTTTGCTCCGTTCACAAAGAGATCTGGCTAATGTTGAGACAAATGTGATTTCCAAGCGGAGCGTAAGAAAATATTATTTGCTCTTTGAAAACTGGGTCGCGCTATCTTGCATCTCGAGCGATCCTTACGGAAGCGAATGGAACTTACCGATGTACATGGTTTTTTTTTTCTTAAAATTTTTCCGTGACACTCGTTTAATCAGTTACTCGTCTGAAATGTTTTCATCGTTGTGACGTCACAACAACTGAAATATAAAAATTCCATAGACAATTTTCCTCAAATCGTTCTGAAACGTAATTAGCCCTGACTGTATACTTTAAATATTCAACATAATAAACTGTTAATCGTTTGCGAATTTCTTAGTATCTCCAGTGACTTTTTACGTATCTCTATAAGTCCTTTCATACAATCTTTCCGGCTGGATTAAGCTTCATAATACGTTCCCGTAGCACAATGTCTTCAGCACCTCAAAGCATCTAGTTAATTGCTGACGATTGTTGCGATTTCAATTGCTAACAAGTAAGCACAACGCAAGTTCGTTTAGGAAACGACAATTGATCTCTTGCTGGATGTTTGTTCACAGATTGGTCCAATCTCCAAGATAGCGGAAATCGTTGAATGGGAGCCTTTATCGCAAGGAAAGTCGCGTTGGTCCTGGAAACATTAATCAAATATTGAATACCCTGTTCGTGCAGTTGCATCATACTTTTCTCTCAGGTTAGTCTCAATTTAGGATGTAATATTTATGAAATGATGGAGAACACATTTAGAGCTCTTTTTTTGTTTTGCTTTTTACGAATTAATCTCTGTATTGATTTATTTAGTCCGCCAGTTGCTTTCCTATATGTCGAACGTTATATATCATGAGAAGGCAGTGGACCGTTTATCATTTCCTGAAAAAGGAATGAATAATAATGCGCGCGATATCGCGTTTTACTATTTTCGTCAATATAGGTACTTATCATCTAGAATTCGTGAAAGTTCGATTTTCAGAATATAGCAATTTTAAGGAAACTTTGTATGTGTACGGAGCATGGATCTTACTTGATACATTTGCTCATAACGTTGTTCTCTTTGAGGACAGGCTGCATGTCTTCTAATTCCATTGTTTATTGTAATTAACTCATGTAGTACTCCGACGAGCATTCGTAGTTCACAGAAAGCAAATACGCCTTTATCAAATTAAAGCATTCGAGCTGAGTCAAATGCGACCCAAAATTTATGTAATAATCTCATTTCACTTCATTCTTAATTTAAATGATTTCCATTTTTCAGATTTAAAAAGATATCATATTTTACAAGCTCATACTGTATGATCTAACTATTATATTAATCAGGCTTCTAGCCAAGAGATTTTTATTCTTCTTTCTCATTATTCCTTTCAATTTTGTAATTTTTTTTACGTTTTCCCTTTCTTTTTTTTTATCTTGGCCAGTCAAAGTAGTCACTTTCTCTCGTTTAGGTTATGGATTAAATAATCTCTCGAAATCTCCGTCGCGGAGTTGGCTGAGCTTCGAGAAATGGAAAAAAATCGTAAAAGCGAGGGAGGCATTGAATGACTATGCGAGCTGTCTCGAGGGAGATCTGAATTCACCTAGAATTCACGCTAAGGATTCATGCCGTGAATTCATCCAGCTGGAGAAGACTCTATCTCCCTTAAAGTTGGCCGCTAAGAGGTCCGTGACGATTTTTTTTCCATTTTTCTTTGTCGCCGCTACACTAATCTACGATGAAAAGTATTCCAAGATCTTAGTGCTCCTAAATTCTCAATCTTTTTTTCCTGAATCGCACCGCATGGGAAAGTTTCCTTTACAATTTGCCCAGAGTAAGGCATCATTATTAGTGAATGGATGCTTTCACGAATAGTTATAAACTACACATAACGTACGGTTCGTTTGCTCTGCCTAAATATATTGTTACGCCAAAATTCCAGGGAGTACTAGAAGTTTTGCGAAACATCCCTCGCTACTCAGGGAATATGCCTGAATATTATCGTCTCGTAATCAACGGGAAGCCTCGACGATCTTCGCTGGAAAAATTCTTTTGCAAAAATGCTGTTACGTAAGTCCATGATGAACGCCGTGACCAGAAGGTAAATTTCTTTCGAAAAAATGGAATATCGCACGTATAGGCATTAAATTGCGGAAATTACTTCATGTGAACGTTTTTCATTTCTCCTCTGCCACTGCGGAAATATTATGCGAATATCGAACGGACGCGTTAAGAATAGTTTTTAAAATACTTATGTAATCTTTATTTAATGGCAGTGATTATTATTATATGTATATTAATTGTACAATTACGAAAATTATATATTGATAAGGAATAGTTAAGAAATCAAAAAGATATCTACGAAAGCAATATCTTAATGCGTTCTTTTTAAGCTTTTGAGTCGTCCTAAAATAAGAGTTATATTAATAAACTATGAAAATGGAACATAGTTGCTGACTATATTTTGAAAAATTTATACAATAAATTCGATGGGGTTGTTAGAGATTTAAATAATTCAAAAAATTATGTGACAGTGTCAACAGCCTCCTTCATATTTTAAAACGAACTCAACATTATGTATGTTTAACCGAGTATTTATAGATACAGTCAATTCATAACATCAAACGATGATAAATTCCCATTGTCCACTTTTAATATCACGTGTTTATAAATTTTTTCATTGCCACCATATTTCGCAAAGATCAACATGAAAATTGTATCTTTAAATTTAATTATTTTTATCCATTCCTCTTTCATGAAAATAATCTTGCACGTGTCTAAGGGACAGTAAGCTTTCATGTAATTTTGAGTTTGCAAGGGATGGTTATATGAATGTGGCAAAGGGAGTGAAAGTATTTTCGGGAAACACGTCACGTTTCGCAAATTGCTTCGATAACGAGTATCAGTTCAACAGGGTGTAAGGATGAGTTTCCGAAAGTGGCGTTTGGGTCAAAAGACTCGTAGAAAGTTTCTCAAGGTCAGAGAGAAGGGTGCGTTCTTACCAAACTGCAAACTATAATATTATCAGTTATCAAGCGAAACTCACCCTTTCGATGTGACCGCCGCTGACAACTTCCGGCGTATTAACGCAGACAACCCGCTTCAGACGCAACTTGTTGACATGGAAGGCTGATCCATAGCAGTACATCAGTACCATAGTGGTCGGAAAGTAGAAGCAGCAGCAGGCGAGTATCCTGAAAAGGGGAAAACTTTAATTAACTATCCTTGTGGTTAGGGGTAAATTTCAAAGAGCCACAGTGGCGCCATCTGCGCGAATATCGGCTGATGGAGGTAAATAACCCGCGGACCTTCCGCCCAGAAAATTCCTTACTCATTTCTTTAAGGAAGATCAACGAGAACAGCGTCCTGACAAAAAGATCGATAAAAAGACGCCATTGGCCGGAGCCGCAAGAAAAAGGGAATTATCTTCCGGGCATAATGCGCCCCGATGCTCGACATCTACTCGACTTGATGATCTTACTATACTAGTAAATGATGCGATACCTCAGGGAGGCTCTGGCGAAGAAGGGATCGCAGGCGAGAAGACCAGATCCGTTGAAATAGTAGCCACCCCTCGGTAGAACCAACGCTCCGAAAACGGCGACGCTGGCTATCCAAGTCGTTGACATCACTGCGACGCAACCCTGCCGCATGTAATACTGTGTCAACATAGACAAAAACCAATGTATACATAAACTCACCGATATCGTCTAGCATTTATTCGATCACCCTAACCGCCTAACAAACATAATCTAAAGTATACAGTATACGTCCTAAAATCTTGGTGCATGCAAATTTCAAGGAGGCTCCAAAGCTTTTTGAGACGTCACGCTCCTTTTTGGACATAACCAAAGAAACGACCGTCCAAGAGAACATTTCGGCTTTATGGCCGCGTGGACATTCTACGAAGGCCGTTCCGCAGACAGAACGACTCCTCGTACTTACTATGTTATTGTCATGATCTCACGATACGCTCGTGCGTTGTGGTGATATAGGAAACTGTATGGGGACATTATGGTCGGCGATAATACGCTGCCCTGAACCGTCCGCTGTCGAGGAACCCTCTCTATCAGTTTCGCGAATAGGAGTCATAAGTTCCAACAGGTTTTATCGCACTTTGGGTTTTATCGGTTGGGTTAGTCCGTGTTGAGAATCAACGGGATTAGATGTTCTTTCTAAGCCTTTGAAAGGGTATCGAGGACTTGTATGTGAACCAGTACGTCGCCCAGGATGGTAATGCGATATAAACAAAACTCTCAGGATATTGCCTTTTAACTATACATATAGCATGAATGTATAACGATACACACTAAACTAAATCGGCCATCTGTTATCGGTGTTGCAAACCAGCCAGTAAATATTCCAATTTCCAATTCCACCGTTCCTGGACGCAACCCACTCATCTTTGGACCATCGTCCAGTATATTGCCCACGAACCGGCCGTGCTATCTTTCTGGGACGTGATTGGGCCTTTTTGTATTTGACTTCTGGTTGTTGGTCATCCAATGTAATTCGATTGGCTTTTTTATTTGAAAAAACAAACTCGCCGATTTCCATGGACACGTCCCGGGGTTTGTTTCGATGCTAACGGGACGGCAATACACTCTTTGGGACTTTGCTGGCTACAGATGATTTCACCTCCATCTCACATCTTCATCTCATCATCGATACCGTATAAAGTATGGATGATTTTTATTAATATGCATTTAATGTATGGTAGTGAAATAGTTTAAATACAAACTAAAATTTGACTTGCAAAAAAGGAGAATTTTGCGTTAAAGATTTGTTTATGAGCATACTTACAACTGAAATACAAGAATCTTGTATAAAAATGAGTAATGAGATTTTGAGGGGCGTAAAGTGGTAACGCTGACTTGCGATTTGGCAAAATTACTTTCAATTCATAAGCGTCCATCTTACTGAAAATTTGTAGGGTGGCTTTCCACTGTGTGATTTACCTTGCAATTAAGCTCGAGATAATGGCGCCTAAATGTACCGTGCTTGCCGATGACGGGCAGCGAAGAAACGCAGTTTCTTGTCTATAAATTTCTCCAGACTTTCCTACCCTATTTTCGACTTAATTTCATCATCGGAATATTTTGTTGAAGTTAAAAACGAATTTCCCGGGCAGATTGTAAGGAACCCTACTACGGAAAACTTTCAGAGTTATACCTACGACACTTTCGACAAAAGTTCATCGGCCTAATTTCGATCTTTAATCACTTGATAATTGGTGCTTGGTCCAAAGAAGCTGTGAGTCTCGAAGTTACCGTAGAAGATACATGAAACAGAAACTGGTAACAATTCGGCAAGCATATCTAAGGAAGCGAAGCAGAAACAGAGTAAACCGAATAGTCTAATCAGTAGCTTGCAGATATTCTGTGTATGAAAATTTCTAATTATTATTATCCTCATTCAATTTCTAATGGTAACTTTATCATGATTTATCATTTATTTGAAGTTTAAAAAAAATCCTTTCGATGAACGATGAACGTTCCTTTTAACGATCACCCATAAACGATCTTGATGATAATTAAACAGATAGGATTTTCGAAAGATTTCAAATCGTTCTGAGTAGTAAAAGAGGATTCAAAATTGTATATCATGTCTGTCTGAGTGCACAAAGGCAACAGGGAATAGTTAAGCTTTTTGAAATATTCTCAAATCCCTTTATCCCTTATATCCTTGAACATTTGAAATATGTTTGATGTACTTTTATAGGATATAAATTCTACAGTGATAAAATAAATTTTTTCTATAGAAATGAACAAAACTGAAATTGTGGAAAGAAAAATCGTGTAAGTTGATACCGAAATACTTTAAAACGTTATACAATTAGATACGTGTTGGTAAATACTTTATTAAACTGTAAACAGTCAGCGGTTTTTTAGCTGCAACTTTAAACGTCTTCGTGATACAGTATGTGCCAAAATAGCTATTTCTTTCGAAGAGATGCGGCCACACATACCAATGGAAGTAAACCCTATTGTTTTCGCAAAGTCGGATGTACAAGACACAAGCAGGTGAGTTACGAGCGGGCGTGTTGGAAAAGTAAGTAGTACTCGGAATCCCGTAGCAGTGAGAATCGATCAGACGCGCAAGAAGTGCTGCGTTACAAAAAAACAAAAAGAAAAGATCAAAAAGAGCAAGTAAAGGAAAAACTCGACAATACAGTAGATCGTGTAGTCTACACGCTCAATTTTGTAACGAATAGAGAAACGGAGGAAGCGAATTCGATAGTCTGAAAATTACAGAGAATGGAAGGGACGAGTCAGCAATTCATTAGATCGCTCTTTTTGTCTCGAGAGCTTTATCTATGAGACTACTGGTTTTTCTCGATTTAACGACTAGTCAGCCAGCCTCCTATGGGCCAATCACTGTCCAATCAAAGCCGCAGCATTAAATCACCATTACACTACGCCGCCCACGATTTTTTTCGCGTGACTTCATTCATTAGCCTTAGCCCACACTTCAGTTGTACAATTTTAAATTGATCCGCCTACGTTCAGAGGGTCGAAGTAGTTGATCAATAGGTAGCGTGCAATAACTTTCGGCAGGCATTTATGGAAAGGGGAGCACGAGAAGGTCCTACACAATTTTACTTTCCTTTGTCTAGGCGCCGATCAGGATAGCTAATGAAAAATTCCCCTAAAAGCTCCCCGTAACATTTTTGACAGGTTTCCTTCGTGAATTCAAGACAAAAGGTCATTGAATTTACAATCATAATTGCGTATACTTGAATTTGTAGGTTATTAATAAATAATATGAAAACAATAAGAAGTACATAAATATGTATATAGTTGTGTACTTTAGTCACGGGTTCGGTCTAGTGTTATTCTGACGTTTTATCTCATTTCTAGTTGATCATCTAACGTGGTGCCACGTGGAGCGTTAGAGTAGATATTTTCAACAATAATTCTCATGAGTCTGATAAGCTTTCAGTTAAACTTAATATTGGTGTTCCCAATGGAAGAAGCTCAATTCACAGTATCGGAATGCCAATTGAAAATGAGCTTAGTTTACGAGATATATTTTTAATGATATATCATGAATGACATATATTAGTGAAATTGTGACGTTTATTCGAGGTTAGAGTCTTTTTTCACATAGAGTGGAGCGATTTCCGATTTCTACATCGAGATTACTGCATAGATCGATCGAGTAACGAAAATTATAGTTCTATTTACGGGCACACCTTTGAAAAAATAAAACATGTTCATTTATTTTATTTAAAGTGCGACATTTCTCTTATAGAAGGTGGAATTTTACGGAAAACAGCGAATTAGTCAAAGTATGTGAAGCACGTACCGCCTTAACCCCCCATGATAAATCGGTCCCTTTGTGCTGTCATCTCGAACGGAAAATTTGTTAATAAAATCCGATAATGAAATTTCATCACCTCGTGTTGCGTTCCTGTAAGCACGCTACTAAAGTTCTCCGTGAAGAAAGCAAGCCCTTATTTGCCGAAGTTCATGGGAAAGGCGTGAAAGGTATACGCAGTCTATATAATGAGGGATGATTGATACAGAGATGTTTACAGTGTTGCCAACTAAGGTGCTATTATAAAACCTACATCATTTATCACACCTTCCACGCGGAGCTTCAGCTTACGATGAAACTTCGAGGCGCAGCGCTTCGTTATTACATTTCAAAGATTAATATTTAACAAATGAGTGAATCAATTTTCATTTTAGTCGTTTTAGTATTGCTGCTAATCTGTGAATCTCAAATGAGCTGCGTTGAAAACTCCAGATTGCGTCTACAGGGGAAAAATGTCTGAGACGTCATATGGTTTGCCGTGTTATTTGCTATGCCATTTCAAACACCCTGTACTTTAAATACGAAATGGCTAGAATAAAATCGCTAGACGCTTGGACGCCTATAGATTTTCGAAAAAGAGATTAAATGAAGATGCTGGATCAAGAAATAAATTTATGGTAAAATGTTGATTTGATTTGATGTTTTTAAATTAAGAAATTAATATATTATTGATCGTTAGGATTCCTATCATGGGCAATTCAGAACCCACCACTCCAGTGCTTATTAAATTGTTATTTGGTTGAAAAAATATTTTCGGTTAACGACATTTACTCAATTTGACTAAAAGATTCGTCAGATGGATTCGAGGGTTTGAAAAGGCACGCGGGGTCACGGAGGAGAGCGCTACTTTACATTTTGATGTGCTTTTAAATCTTCTCTAAAATTCATTTTATTCCGGACAGGGGTTTACCTTTTTAGGACCTATGAAGGGTAGAATGATAGGTCAGGTTGGTATTATAATTCCCTGCATTTAGTATTTTTATTTATATCTCAACACTCAAATCGACCAACCGCGAAAAACTCATTAAAAACTATGGAATTAAAAGGTGATAAAAGAAAATACAAAAAGCGTGAGCTCTGCCCATTGCGATTCGAATATTTTGAATTCGGTTCGACTTTTGTTTGTCGACTTCTTAAAAATATGCACGCCAAATTTAACGTTTGTCGGGAACCTGGAGTGTTCTGAACACGAGAAGTTTTAGTTTTAAGATTTCATGCAGTAAAGTGCAATAGAAAAAGAAAGAAAGTTGGTGGAAATAAGATAGAAAGGAAAAACACAGATCCCAATCCATGCTACTGCTTCTCTGACAGAAACCTTCGTCGTATCGAACAATTCAATTTATCCAATACATCCCCTATTTCCTGGGGAACTAAAGTTTCCCGATAATTTTTCAATAATACCAACCTCATCCCTCAGTGACTCGCAAGCTTGAAGTTTTGCGGTCCGCAAAACTTTATTTTGACAGTCAACGCGTCTTTTCCTATAATTGCAATAATAGATTTCGCGCGAAGACGCTTCTTACGACCGTAAATTCAGGATAGGGGTTGAGTCGAGAGGGCAGCGGGTGGGTGGAACAAAAAAAATATCCCAGAAAAATACGCTCGTTTACCAGTCGTAAGGAGATGAACAGGAATTGAAAGAATTTTAATAAAAGGAGGTCAAAAAATTTATAACAAAAATGCGTCCCGATATTAACTTTTATCATAGGTTATTTCAATCTCACAAAGAGGCATAAATTAGGAATTATTTTTCATAAGTCAGAGCTATACTAATCAATTGGATTATTTTTCAAATTTACAGTGGCCAACCCAAACTCCGCTGTATAAGATAACTTTGAATTAAAAATTCATGTCTTGGATGCTTCATACTGACATTGACAAGAAACCTGTATAAGCAAATGGAATAGGAATAGTTCTTCGTATCTATATCATGCACTAAAATAGGTAGGGATGACTCTTGACGCCCAACATGAAAATAACATTTGTTCAGTAAGGAGAGCAGGGCATCGAACTTAAGATCGACCCAACATCGAACCTAATGCGAATGAGTTCACTCTCCACGTTTCACTTTTAAATGGCTCAACTTTGACTTTTTTCGATTAGACCTACATATCAATAATTAATAACTATAGCCAAAATTTTCTTTCTCGATGGATTTCCCAATAATTATATACCTGATATGCGTTGGTATTCAATGTAAAACTTCATAAACCTCATATCTCCTAACACAAATCACATCCTTCGACATGAAGAATAATATGTATTTTTCACGATAACACTGTCACTGATAAAAATCGAAATTTCAATTACATATGTACATGGCAATGTCCATAGAGACACATTGAACAGACTTCAATTCCACGCGATTTCCAAACGACCACTTTGTCTGAAAAGTGACAGAGGCCATGAATGATCATAAAAAAAGAACGAGTTTTAAAAGCTCACAGTCTTTCTTTTTTACGATCCCGACATACTTTTTCATCAGACTACCACAATGTACTAGCCTCTTTCTCATTCTAGTATCCAATTCATCTAAACTCCTTTATTTCGTTCGTTGTTTGAAGTTTCCCAAACGAAATTGATTATTTGTGATTTTCGAGCGCTTCAACTGAATTCAGTGTGCGACTAGCTGAGAGATGAGACATATGAAAACTCGCCTGTTCCACTCCATATTATTGTTTTCAGTAACGCAATGGTGAGGTTGGTGGTGAGACTACTAAACACGAAACTCGGTGCTTTTCAACTGACCCCAACACATATTTTACTGTCATCGGCACGCGCTGTCTCGAATATTACTTCTATTTACGTTCACGGACGGACGTAATGGAATCCGAATTTACAAAATCCCAACGTATTGGGAGTTGCTCCTACACGCACCTGATGACTCACGAAGTGTCGTGCGAAGTCAGAACGCGATGTAACAGACTTTACTGATAATGTGAATTGTGTGGGTTTGGGTTAGCCGATTATACGCGGTTCATCGGATTCGATTAGCGCGTTATCCCAGGAATAACTAATCGAGGACGGACAATGCGGGCATCGGAATATTTTTGATCAGGGAGAATCCGGAATTCCCGGAAGGGTCAGTCAGTCCGTCAGGAGCGTAGTATGTGGAAGCATCCCCCTGAAAAAAAACTGTTCTATTCGCTTCATTATCCTCAACTGCCACAGAGCACAAGTTACACGATATTCCGTTCATGACTCAGCTGTATATGTATATATCGTGCTTGTTACCTATACAAACAGGAATGCTCGATATGGAACGACTAATCTGCCGGGACAAGGAAACTGCGGAGGCGAACGATTAGTTGGCACGAAGTCCCGTCAGCGAACGCCATAAAACCGTAAACTCCGCTCGTAAACTCAACGATATTGCC
The DNA here is from genome assembly GCA_963971525.1 of Cephus spinipes. Taxonomy (NCBI): domain Eukaryota; kingdom Metazoa; phylum Arthropoda; class Insecta; order Hymenoptera; family Cephidae; genus Cephus; species Cephus spinipes. Next base: position 7,162,327 of record OZ020581.1, on the reverse strand, counting down.
AAATGTTCGTTACGCGACCCAGCAAATTGGAAGATTTCAGATTTTCGACGCACTCAGCCATGTATTTACATTCCACCACTTCGTATAACTATATACATATTTATTTTGAAATTTTGATTTTTGACAAACACGTGGTTATTGCGTCGTTCATTACGTACATAATGCTTTTGCGAGAGTTTACGTGTAAACGTCATAGGCACATATATACCTGATAATTCACTACTTACATTGAATATTGATACTCGGCGGCTTCAGATCAAAGGATTAGTTTGGACTGATCATTAGCAATGTTTAGAGAAATAATATTTATTTGCTTGTCATCCTAAGATAGGTATGCGCCATCATTAGTATGCTTATGAGTATTGATATATACGTGGAGAGAATTTTTTATGAAAATTTACCGTGAGTATCTCGGTAATCACGGGACATGATGGTATTTCATGCGATAATACCTATATGTACATATATTTAAGAGTAACTCACGAAAATATACTACAAATTAAGCATGACAGGTCAGCTTTTACTGAAGTGTAGGGTAAAAATTTCGAAACTTGAAAATATATAATGTAAAAGTATAGCATTTACCCTGTTCAATGTAAAAAGTCATCTAAAACTGACGTCATCTAAACGTCGACCTAAGTTCAGCTGATGCATTGCTCTTAAATATCACTATACGTTTTGCAATGGTGTGAAAATATCAATCAGTTTTTGGTTATATCAATCAGACTTTTTTTATAAATCAACAGAGAATTTTACACTGAGTCGGGCAATTTTACCGTAGAACGCAGTGAAAATTGCAAATAAAAATATTTACCGTGTTGATTGTAAAATTTACAAAATACAAAAGCTACTAAAAATATAATTTATTATAACCAATAAATACCGAAATTCTAACTATGATCGACGGTGAATGGTTTCTATGGTAAACTTTATCGTAAATTTTATTTTAAAAGTTCTCTTCATTTAAAAACTAAAATTTTGAAAAGCAAAAACAACAAAATTTGCCTTATACAGTTATGGTATCTCATTGTGAATATAAATATTGCTTTGAAAATCAGATACATTTTAATAAAATTGAATATTCAAATTCGCCGCCTTGTTATTCAATATAATAATTTAATCCATCAAGAGGTCTTGACGTTGTGAAAGTATAACATTTATGAAAGTTTAACTAACGAAGTCTTATGAAATGTCCATAAAGAGATATAATTTTATTACGCAATCTCTAATATTTTTTTCTACCGGACGTTAACTCTCAATTGAAATTGTCCGATCGTGAATATTATGATGATGTACAATATAATTATTATTAAAAATCGGGGTTTGAAAAATGTTTCAGAAGATAAAAAGTCAGTTTAAGCAATTGCAAGAAGGTAGTAGATATTATTTGGACTGAGGAAGAATGTCGTCTATTGGCTCGTCTTCTTTTGTAACAGTGAAACTACATTATCTGATACTTTAATGAATAATAAATAAAAAAATAACGCAAGGTTTCGTACAAGTTCGTCAAGTTACGATAAACATACCCTACATATACTACGTTCATCGATATAAAAGCTCGAAAGCTCCGTCATTAACGAAAGCATCGAAAAAGAATGGTGATAATAAATTAACAGGGGTAATTAATTGTAACACGATTATCTCGACTTACCTTCTTCGAAGAGTGTCTGTGATATCGATGAGGATGCAGCATACACACATAACGATCTATCGCCATGCAGACAAGTATCACTGCACTTTGCTGAGTAAGTGCACCCCTGAGCAACGCCTGAAAAGCAGCAAGTTTTCATGTCATTATTATTATTATACATCGGATGCAAATACGAGTCGCAGTCCGGACGAATGAAGTACACAAAGTTTCTTGGCAATTATTTAATTTTTGTTTTAAGTCTAAGCTCTTGGGAGTAAGGAGAAGCGCTGCCATTAGTAGATAAGGAGTAATACAAGTGGAAGTGTTGGTGAAGATACTCATTGTCATGAACGAAACAAAATAATGATTGAAATAAGACCAAAACGAAATGAAAATTTCTGAATATTTTAAATAATTAAACATCCGATATATTTCTTATATCAAGAGAGCTTATTTGCCATGTATATTGTATAGTATATTAATATTATATACGTATATCATGTATAGCTCATATATCAACTAGTTGATCGAGTCTTGTGCCAAATGCTATGTTGTCATCTATTTGGTACATTTTAATATTTTGTAGTAATTAAAGAAGGACTAAATAATTTTTGGTATTAATTCTGAAATCGAAAATAGAGTTAAATCTGTGTTTTCAAGAGATCGATAGTCGAGATTTAACAAAGAATCGATCATGAATTTTGAATAAAAATGTCTTCAGCTTAAATAAAATTTATGTTGTAGAATTTTTTATTAATTATTCGTGTACAAGGATATTTATATCACGAAAGAGTAGCAAGCACTTATGCTCAGTATAATCACCAAGTGAGTAACAGCAGAGTATCACCTGCTCACGTGTAGTATTTCACTTGTAATATAATTATTATTGATTACAAGTCACATATTACAAACATTAAAATAGACAGCTGTACAATCTTATCTAGTATGGGGGGGAGGGGGGGGGGGGGGGCTTAAAAATTGTTAGATGCGAATCCACCACTATTTGTTTCATGTACCACGATGGTATACATTTTCTCAAAATATGAATTTCATCAGTGGCCAGTAGATACTTCCAGAATTGAACAATAACATTTTCCTTACGTGAATATATTGAACAAAGTTTTCAACTATTAGAAAACTCAAGTTTTCCAAGTTGCTGAAGAAAGGGTAGATGGAAGCAAAGTAATATTATAAGGTAGTAGAGGGTGAGAAAGTTCTCGAACAAGAAAAAAAATTCATTACTTATTTTCAGGTAAGAGAAATACGTTAAGAGGTAATTTCGAGCACAATTTTTCATTTCATTCAAGTCCGTAACCATTTTACCCTTGTTCTTCGTGCAATTTGAGCACGAAAATAGGGTCTTCCTCTACCCAATTCGTTATCTCAATCGTAAATAACTTCTGTCATTTTCCGTGAAAATCGACTTGTTAAATTTGGAAAATGGTGATAAGCTTAAATATATCGTATCTGTCTATAGCAAGTAACTAATTGACATATTTCTGATTGAAACAGTTATTCTATCTTCCAGAGTTAGCGAAATTCCGTGCTTTCGAATTGCGCATGAGTACTTATTCAATTCGAAACTCAATTTGTCATCCCCTTCAATTTTGTGATACTTAGAACAAGACTACTAGACTTACTGTCCTACAGTCTGAATGGTTGCATGTTTTATGTGAAGAGTCCAGTAGTTTCAATTGTTTGTATTCGAGATGTCCTTTTTTTTAAAAACCGATTGAATAATTTAGCAATAATTTTTTTAACATTTCAAGTCGTATGCCACACAAGGGATTTTTTTCTTGGCCAAAATTTCATCCCTTATATATGGCAAGATCAAGCGAGCCGTTTGGCGTTAATTTTTCGCAAGCCTGAACTCTGGTTCTCTTGGAAGTTAATTTGTCCGCAGTCGAGGGATTTGGGGGGTGTAGGTGATTTTCGGGAGTTAAATCGGGAGTGGTCAGGACCAACCCTTAACTCCACGGCACGTCTGGTATCCTCGTATTTAATTAGTTCTATCCGTTGGATCGAAGAACCCTTGGTTCCAATCCAGCAATGTATTATGTGTGCTAGTAGAATCTTACCCTCTTTATCTACCCTTCCATCCACTGTACAATATTTCGTGTACCAACAACTCTTCACACACGGGACGCATATCGATACACTCGGCTCAAATAATATTTCTAGATAACAACGAGAACTTCCCCTAGTATTTGTCTATCAAAATTCAACCAATGGTCCCTACTGTTATAGTACACGTGCACCATCTAGTGGAGGAAGGGTGTGATTTGTTGAACGTTCACGAATATCGAACTGGGTACCTGTGTAACCACTGTAGTCCGGGGGCTCCGTGATATTTGGTTATCAATACGAGTAAACCATGTAATTCGTATGCAGAATAAGACAAAAATCGATTCTATTAATTCCGTTGATAACAGGCACGAATCGCCATTTCTATTTGATATTCTAGCCGTACTACGTATTAATATCTTCAGGTATCTGATTCATTAAATATAAGATGGGTATAAAATTACATTACACGTTGATGTTATCGTATGTAGAGGAGACTGGTGTCAGTTGAAACACGATATCGAGTGAAATAATATTATTTCATCTGCCACCTATTGATAATGAAAAATTGTAATAAAATTTCCCTACCGCCTACACAAAAATTTTAATATGATGAAATTGTGGAATCAAGCATGGGAAATTTCAGGCAAAAAATCTAGCTTAAAAAAACATGTATTATATTCTTAATTGTTTTCCCTACTCCCGTAATACTTAAGACACATTGTTTAAACTGAGATTATAATATGCAAGTGAAGAATGCATAACAGCAATTGCTAGGCAGTTATCTCATTACTCACCCCCCTTGGCTGTCACAACAACCCCCTATAGATTCCTCGTGGTCCTGATTCGTTCAAGGCTCGTACATACATTGAGCGAAACAAGCTGTCAGCCTGTGGACAAGCAAATTGTTCAACCTCCCCCCCCCCCCCAACGCCCCCCGTTTAATTGAAACCAAACCCCGTTGCACTAGCAGTCACAAATTAGCTGCTATTATCAGGGGGCTAAACGGATAGTCGCGGTCTGAATAGCGCTAATACTGATGCAGTGATTTTTCAACCTGCACCCTGGAAACGATCCCAATTTTACTTCTCAATTCTCATGTTCTCTAAACTTATCAACTATTCAGCCGACGATGGCGTAAGATTAGGTTAGACTAAAAAATATTTTAACATAATTTCTCAGCTTAGATACGATTTATTTGGAGCTAAATAAAAAACCAATGATTTAAATCATTGGTTACACATCAGTTTTCAAAGATGAAATTCAGAATCTGGAAATAGTTTAATATTTTTTAAGGAGAGTTGCACTCAATTCTACTACGAATCTACCGAAGAACAGAATGGGAACGAAAATCAAATTCGAAAATGAAAAAGTATTTAGGTGATACGCGATCATCGGCTGTCTACATTATCGTGGAAACGAGCTTTATTTGGCTTTCAAGTGGTAAAATGAGAATTATGTGAAATAGTCAAGTGAAAGGTTTTTTACACGCAGCTTAAATATTTGTTAGACCGTTAAGAAAGACCATTGTTATGTGCGTATTCAGTAATCCCAAAATGATAGGATACACGATCGTCGCAATAGGAACGGTACTCCGGTCAAGTGTCTAATGACAATAGTTGTTGGTACTAGGTGCTAGTGACGTTGGTACCTATATCCATAAAGATGCAAGGGGACATTTAAGATGGTTGCTATGGTGACGGTTGGCTTAGAGCCAGGAAAAAAGCTCTGATAATATGGTGGACTGGGACCGGCCTCGTTTCGACGTCCCACGAGACTCCGGAGACCTTCACCCAATATTTTTCCTCCGAATGATCGCACGCAGTGCCCCCTTGTTATCTATTGGTTAAATCGTGTACAATTAATCCCATAGAGGATTTCTTCCATTGCCTCGATTTAATTAGTCAGGATCATGCTAAAATTCATCCCTAATAAAGACGACAGAAAGCTTTTGACTTTGTAGATCTCAAGTACTTTCTCTCCCCGGGTCAACAGATGCGAGAGCCACTCGAGTTCCAAGTACATCCAATTGACTTGTCGCATCCACTCCAGACCAGTCAACATCATGGTTTTGTCTATTGACCCTGGGGAAAGCCAGAAATCTCTCTGCCAACCCTGCGTTACGCCACACCAATCACCAGGCCATCCTAGACCTGGCGAATAACTACGTTGTTCGACCTTGTTACAAACGTAGACTAACGACAAGTAAATACACCAGCAGCGAACGTTCTCGTTAAACTGTCCTTTCTTTATTCTCGTTGACCCGGAAGCAATAAGGTTTCAGTTTTCAGATTTATCGTGCTGCATTCGTACAGTTTTTTTGTTCTAGTGCTTCTTGCGGATTACATGAAATGAAAGAAAATAAAAAATAAAAGGATGCCTAGGAAATTTAATGGATGACGCCTGGCACGTCATACCGACCAAACACTAGGTTAAGTTATGGGAGGTTGGGTTAGGTTAACTTAGATCGAGCTAGGTTGAACCAGCTCAGGTTAGCATAGACTAGGCTAGAATAGGCCGATGAACAATTTTAGATAAGACTTCGTTTAAAAGGACGAATCTGCCATTCAATGGAATCTGCCGAACTCATTATCAGACTGACTCGTCGACTTGAGCTCCGCATATTCACCCGAGCGTGACTCTGCGGATTTTAATAGTGGAAGCTGGAGCAACTTTGGACGTCCTTAATGCACGTTCGAGCTCCGGGAAACTACTATGTCACGAAGTTTCGTAATTATCTAGTGAACCGGATGGAAGATACGCATTGCCATGCTATCTGATCTGTCCCTTGCTACACGGTTTTTAATACGTGGACATAATTTATAGGCTATAACGCTAATTAGGATTAATTCTGTCCACATGACACAATCATAGCGATAGAATTTAATTATAATCATATTTCTATCTGACGCGTATCAGTCTAGCTGTTAGATTATCCTCGAATACCGGAACGTGTCTGACTAATTAATTGACTTTAATGGCTTAATTGGTTTTCCGTAGCTGGCGCCGATCTCAGATAGAGGAGACGAGACGACCGACGTAGGGGTCGATGTAATACATATTTGCCGCATGTAGTTGGAATGCTACCAGCGCACTGGATGATTTGTCGTTACAGATACCGCACTGATTTATGATATTCGAATGAAAGTGCTCGGGCGCCCTAGTCTTGCTACGTTACTGTTACTGTTATATCGTAGCTACATCCCTGTTACGCTCCCGTACATTGATTTCTCGTTGGTTTTTGAGATCTAAGTTCACGTTTCCAGTCCCCAGCAGTGTACGTGCATTTCACGATTACCATAGGTGCACGTCGTAGCTAACTGAACTTCTGACAATTTTGTGAAATTGAAAAACTCCAACTTTTAAGGCGACAGACGCTTCCCTCCTACCTTTTTCCGTATTCGTGCAAGAACTTGCCAATAACACTGCGCCTATCTATTGACCTTGAGATCCAAGGTCTACTCGATCGCGTGAAGTGCTAGACACTTTATTGACGCGAATTGCATCACGTTCTCGTACACAACGCGGAATGTGCGATGTGCACGAAAATTGGAAGTATATTGACAGCTATGAGTTTATTTCTCTCTCAATGAAGCTATTCGATCGATCTAAGAAGTTGAAGTATTTTCAGATGCATCTGCTTTAGTCGATTTATCCTTTTTACCTGAATCTTTTCGTACCTCGTCGCAAGGGTGATATAGAATTTTGTGTTAAATTTTTTTTTACTTTCTTATTAGGAAAAAGCCTGTTTCAAAATTTCATATTTCTTGCGAAGACTCTAGCAAATGACTGGCAAGCAAATAGTAGAAAAAAGAGGAAGTGAATAGCAGTGCTTGCAAATAGTGACACCTTCCATTTATTAATACCTTAAAAATTCTGATTGATAAATTTGAATAAATAGTTATAAGACCTGATGATCCTTATTCTTAAAATCGAATATCAATAAATACGTCGTCACAAATCACGTAACCCGGCACGGGGGGGTCATAAGGATTATCACCCGGAACTCGATAACGTCCGACAACTCGTAGAACGAGTGCCGGAAGTGGCGAGATTCCTGCCGGCAATTTCCTTTACTCGGTATACCAGGAAGTCGCGGATCCTGGCAGAGAGTAGCTTTCTGCAATCGAAAAGAGACGGACGACAGAAAGGATGGACAGCGACAGCTTAAAATTCGATGATGGAAATGAATTCAGGAACGTTTACTGTGATTCGCAATTTTTGATAAATGTATTTTTGTTTTGGATACCTGAATTTGACAGACGACCTCTCCGTAAGGCCAGCATCCATAAACGGCCGGAAGGAAACCGAATGGCGTCACCAATAGTCCGATTGCTAGGTCGTTGCTTGCCAAACTTGTGAGTAGATATCTTGGCTGTAAAGAAAAGTACGAAAGATCACAAAGTGTCAATGCCGCACAGCCTTGGCATGATATAAATAAAAGATAACTATTTACAAAGATTAGAAATATACTTGTTTAAGTAAAATTTTGAAACAATATAAACTTGCGTTGGATTAGGTTAAAGTCTGTCTAATGAAAGCGAGAATGAAACAATGGCAGCCATTAATCTTCAGCCTCCAGAAGTTTATGTACCCTAACCTCTTATTCTTCAAAATAATAAATATTCCCTAATTACAGTCATTATCCAACAGCTTGTTAGGCATTTATTATCATTTTAAATTCTTTAAAGTCTTCTAAAGGGAATAAAATAGGAAATGACTCGGAGTACCTTTTTTTTTAAATGTAAAAAATTTAGAAACTCATTTCTGCTGTTTGTACATTACAAGGTCGAACAAACACAATACTCTGCACTTGCACAAGGATGCTAAGCCTTTCGCGCGAGCTGATTGTATTTCGGAGTCTCAACTCTATGAAACAATCCTGATACCTTAATGTATTTAGATGTATTTAGTAGGCTGTTTGAAATTTGCATATGCATGAGTTCCCGTCGTGTCAGCGAGTTGCTGCGATGGAGGTGGAGCAGACAGTGAAAGGGGATAAAGATGAGGGTGAGAAGGACAGGGTGTTCCCACTGTTACTACTAGTAGAATTCAGGGCAGGACTGGTATAGGACTGCTACGTGTACGTTAGACAATAAGAGGGTGAATCTTTAAGGGTGGCTTCTGGGTGCGAATGTCATAAATGTGTAATCCGATGCTAACGAATTCATACCACGAATAGTAGAAGCTGACTGGCTGGCTCAAGGCAGTCACATTTAATTGTTTGATCAAAAATGGCGCCGCTAGATTACTTAATTATGCGAAGCGGCTCGATTCTACGGATCCTTTGTGCGATTCTTCTATAGTAGGAAGTAAGACGGGATCCGAACGTTCGTACAAGGAAGGCTTACCTCGCGCATAGAATCTTAGCGAGAAAGTTTCGTTGTTAGAAATCGTATGTTTCAAAGTTTCAATTAATTCTTAGAAAATTAAGAGCTAAGAGTAAGACCTAACGACGTTGAACGATATTTATATAATATTTTTACCGGAATTTATTAAATACAATTTTTTATTAGAATCTGTATTATATTGCAAGTTGTGTTTATATATTAGACATTACAATTTCACAAATGGAATTTACCACAATTTATATTTATATTCTTTAATATTTATTCCAATTTATATTCTTCCTTATATGTGCCGTGCGCGTTTCCTTTGCAAAGTCAAAAGATTACCCGTATCAATGAAGATTTCTAGTTTTCACTTAAATCGGTAATTATGAATCGTTACTAAAAACTGACCATACTATCGATCCTTTCGGTAGATAATTAACGATAAAATGTGAAATAGAATAGAGATATGAATGAACGAAATCGACAGAAAGGTAATTAAAAATATGATTGCCTTTTGAATAGTCTCGGTATTACATACGGCAACGGTAAATTTCATCGTCCCAGTTTCAACCTACAACTACTCGCTCCTATCGTGGCTGGAATAAAAGGAGTTTATTTAAATGCATCAAAGGTACTCCAGACTGTAAAACCCGCTGAAGGAAACAATACTAGAGTACCGTGAAGAATGTTGAAAAGGTTAGGAACATAGAGGGTAGCGGAAGAGGATGGAAAGGCAAAGAGGACGCCCGGTGTTCCCGCAAATTATGTTACTTGCTCACTTGCCTCTAATGCATCTCGTTTATCTCTTAGTTCGCTCAGTATTCTCGTCCGAGCAGTTTCATCTCGCGGCTATCGGAATTACGTCATAATCATGACAAGCATCTGCGCTACCAGTTTCCGGTAAGAAATCGTATACTTTGCTTTAACTTACTATAGAACATTATCGATACGTTTGATCATGAATTTGATACATCAATCCGCCTTATCGTTATCAATCATTGACATATCTTCTGCGTATATTTGCGCAAGCAATAGGCTTCTGCGTGAGCTGTTCGTGTTAGGATGGAATTGAAAATTGTAATTCGATTACATGAATCCTACCTGAGCGTGGATGTATTTGCTGTAGCGCCGACTGTTGATAACGCAGATCACAAGAAGATTGGCGCACAGAATCCCTAGACTGAGTGCCAGGATGAGAGTAGCTCTCACGAGCTCCCCAGGTCCAGGTCCTGTCCAGGAGGCAGTGAGTCCACCACGCCAACAGCTACTGTTGCTCAGCGCTGGCGCCAGCAGAATGGTCTGCTTGTGCTCTATCATCTTCGCTCCGTAATTTCCTGAGTTATAATATATAGTCTTCGTATATACATATATATGTACTCGCTTCGCTAAGAGGACTCTCTCGTCCACGATTTGCGAGCGACCGTTATCGTCAAAGTCTTTCGTTTTGTTTCACGGTGGCTCATCATCCCGCGCCTTTCGATAGTCTTTATCGGATACGAATTCCTTTCTCCCTTTTGCGAGCCATTTTTTTATATTTTATTTTCCGTTTGGTTACGTCCTTTTTACGTGGAGACGATACTGCGGCATCTTCAAAGACGATATCCTGCACCCTCCACTATTTTACTGCACACTTTTATGCCAATGTATATTCCTGGTGAGGTTCCACCTTTTCCTATAGGATGATCATACGGGCTGGAACAAAGAGGAAAAACAAGAATGTCACTGTTTGCATGAGTTTTACTCACAATCAGATATTTTCAGTGTACTCGGTACCGCGGACGTGTCAATAGACCACGTGTCGCGAACAAATTTGGTGAGGTTTGCCTGAATTAATTCTCGTACACGGAGAATTTTTGTATTCTGTAATTCACAGTAATGAAATTCATTGAATTAAGTAAACAGTGAATTTACCATATTCTCATACATGCGGTATAAAAATTTTTCTCGACAGGCACTGGTTGGAACTGTTGATCAAATCATGGTGGATCTAGAGATCTACAGGTGCAACTTGTTGATCTTGTTGTGGAGGTTCTTCGCGAAGGGTTGTTAGTTAGGGAGAACTACTATTTTCTGGGAACACAGTGGCTCGACAATTTAAATTAAATGGATCGCTTTACGGTTTTACCCTTTGTTCAGCTACCCCATTTAATTTAAATGACGCGCGCTGGAAAATCTTCGCACGATCTTATCGACCGTAAGAGTGGCAATGGGATAAAGACCTCGATGAAGACTCTGAGCGAGACTCAGAGTGAAACAAGAGAATCGAAGCATTGCAAATTATAATGGCGCTGTTTAGGTAGATTTTTACAGGTATTCAGGTTAGCTACGTAAGATGAGGAATCGAGCGAGAGACGAAGGTGGAGAATAATAAAGAAAGTTAGAAAGATGCAGAAGTAAAAAGAATATTTTGTATTTACGCAACGTAAAAAAATGAAGGAGAAGCAAAAAGCTGGGGCATGAATGGTTTTATTGTACTTCAAAACTATAAACTTAAGGTTGGCACTGAAACAAAAAGTAGATATTTATTAGCTAGGCACGTCGAAACCATATCTAAGGGTACAGGTTTGGCTGGCAGTGAATTCTGAAATACGAACTATGATCTACATGTTGAGTTGCCAACTTTTCATCAATGCGGTACTGCCACTAAAAGTTGAATAGCTTTCAAGTTTCAAAAAGTTTCTAATCGAAGGTAGGAATTTGCTGGATGATCAGCATTAATTTTAATAATATTTGTATATTGCTATCGTTTATGTGTATAACATTTACCTTGCATGCATAATCAGCACAATATATATTACTTGTTTTCTGTGACCTTCGTGCAATTACTTAGCGTATAAAGACAGAATGTATCTTCATGGGTAAACGGACGAAGTTCGTTGCCTCTACTTATATATATTTTTGATAAATAAATTATAATGTGATATATTATTTTGATGAGGTGTGTTGTCTACTTGGAATTGAATTGTTTTCTCATATAGTAAATCCTAATTTAACTCGATAATTTCGAGCACATAATTATCTTCACGATATTATATACGTATATATGCACGGTAATCTCAAACTAATGTAATATATCTCGAATACCTTATGTTTCGTGTAGTGTGTTCAGAAGCTATACGATATAACGTATGAAACGCAGCCCTTTGAAATAATACTTCAACATGAAAATTTATTCGAAAGTCCAATAACAATGTATCGATGAGTTAAAAATATGTTCGAAGCATTAGGGGGGAAACCATATTAGGAGGTTCAAAAAATCGTTTTTTTTTTATTGCATAAATTGTTTGCTTAACTATCCAAGAATATACTGTAAAAATTTCAAAGCGAAATTCGTATTCGTTTAGATTTTATGAGCATAGCACCGAGCGCTCATCGGGTGCAGGCTACAGGTTCGAGTGCGCAGCAGATAGGGCGGACCACTACCTCACGTAGTGTCACGTAATTTTCAAACGCGTTTTTCTCGAAACGACATTTTTCACATTTGCGGGCACTCTAACTCAAAAAGTAATTAACCGATCATTATGAAAATTGATACTTTGATTCTTTATAAAATTACGAAGAATATGAACCAACTTTTGAGATGATATCATGATTTTAAGGGTGTTTTTTTTACATAATTAGTGAAAAAAAACTGGTGAAAATTGAAGTAAAATTTCAAACACCTGCCAAATTTTTAATTTTCATTATTTTCACCTGCATTGAGGTTCATATTCTTAGGAAATAAGTTATTAATGTGAAATGAAAACCTTTTTAATTTCCAATAAAAATTGGAATAGCTACACGTCCCGCAATAGGAGAATTTGTGTTACGACCTTCAGCAGACATCAGTGCGTAACTTTGTTATTTTTTGATGAAATCTTTAAAAAAAAATTCACAAAGGTTGTTCAAAATATGAATAAACTGATGTCAAAATTTAATTGAATTCTAATTACTTATTCCCACTCAAAAAAAATCTTAAAATATCACTGAAAATGTGCCTCCTAATGTGGTTCCCCCCCTTAATATAATTTATAGTTTAAAAACTTGTACGATGTTCATGAAAATCTGCTTTTCTCCGAGACTAATTTTGTTTATTATCTATTTTTCACGGAAACAATGAAAATGAATTCAAATCCTATGTATTTCATAAAGCCTACTTTTAAATTTCGTAATGTTCCATATGTTTCAGTTTGGATATCATATTGTTTACAGATATCATACGGCTGCGTAATTAAGAACAAACAATACCGAAAAGAAATGTATTAAAAAATAATATTTGATTTTATATATTTTTCTGAATCTCCAATGAACGTTTGTGAAAAAATAAATAAAAAAAGTTCCAAGTTATTAAAAATTTGCGTACTTAATTATCATTCTACGAAATGAGACTATTAACGAAAACGGACCTACGATCAATGTCTGTCGAGTAAGTAAATTGGACAGTGACAACTAGATACTAATGTGAAAAAGGATACGGAGAAAGGAAAAAAATAGGTTTGGAAGCAGCACCAGATGGCTGGTACCAATCTAATGTCACAGATCCGATTGCAGGGCTCAACTGCCATGAAAATAAAGACGCATCCACAAGATCCCAAGACCTACTAGGTCTTCAAGGCCCCACTGCAAAACTTGATTAATCGTCCGGTATTTATTCACTTCCTGCGCCATGACCCACATTGTAGGAACTTCTAAGCCAAAGTTATTATATTTACCCTAGGGGCGATATGAATGTATAAATATATATTTTCAGGGTCTCTGCGCTTTTATTTCTTTCTCCTTTTTTCTCCATATTCCATCCCTCTCTCCCCCTTTCTCTCTTGTGCTGTCACTCTCACTGCCAACCATACGTATACCTCTTACTTCATTTACCACCTTTGCTACCCCAGCCTTCACATCTTTCTCCTGCCAGCCGTGCCTTTACGTAATGATGAATAATTAATTACGCTTTTTTGTTGAGAATGACGTACGGCTGAAATATCATCGCCAGTGAAAAATTCACTGCGCAGGGTTTTACATGAACGCGGTACGCGGCGTGGAAGAAATTAATAGCGGATCGTTGCAACGAGGCGAGGAACCTGGCGAGTCTCCCTTCTTGTCGTCCCGATGCTCGGAACGTTGTGATACCGCCATTAGTTTCTACAACAAACGCAATATATGTATGCATATTTTGTTGCGTATTTCCTGTGTTTGATTCTCTATCACCTTTTGCTTTTGTGGCTCAAGGAGTCCCTGAATTTCACCGACAAAGTCATACAGTAGCATCGTATCAAAGGGTAAAACGAAAGTCATTCCAAGAAAGGGTACTGAGAGCATGCCTATATAGTCCAGTTGGTAGTTTGAACTGAACTTATCCTGCGGAAGATAAAAAAAACTAAACCAGATATGACTTTGAGTAGAGTCGATGTGAATCTGATATAATGAGAGGTAGTTAACCACGTGAGTTTTGCTCACCGTTTCAGTATAATTAAAACATGGCCGCCTTCGCGATTCCCCAGAGACTTAATTCATTTCTGTGTCCCAGGCAATCATTTGAGAGACATCCTTTACTCTGCAGACCCGTCTCTCCACTTCGTAACCGTCTCTTATTCTAATACCCTTCATCTTACATGTTTCTCAACTCACCGTTGAATGTCTCAACTGTTAGAGGTTTCTCCGTTATGACGTCGAGGAAGAATTTATTTTTGTACTCTCTCTATCGCATCCTGAATACAAATCATACTATGCTGCTTTACGTGGGAGATCATATATTTAAGGTGGTGACGTGTACACGTCTTTGGTACATTGCAGCTGGCCGACCCAGAACAGCCCCTACTGAGTTCCTGTCGGGGACGTTAATATTCTACGAATTATTCGAGTTATCTATTTGACGCTAGTGCAGGTACGTTATTATTAAGCATCTTAATGAAAAAGCCACCTGCGATTAGCACGATCCATGTGTTATTATATATCGTCACTGCTTCGTAGAGTCAACAAGATTTACAGCTTTCATATTTGTTCCGAAGTAGATTTTCCTTAGAGATTTTCTATTGCAGTAAAAACTGATGGGTGTCTAAAGGTTCTTGACTTAGCGCTTTGTGGAATATATAAGAATCGACGATAAAAAGGACTCGTCTCGTGATGCGCATGCGCGGCATCGGCTTAATTACTCTAGTCATTAGCCATAATTCCTTATATAACGATCGTATATAATTTTTTGGACAGTTCCATCGTGACCTTAGTTCTCCACCCTCAACTGTTAAAAAAAACGTCTAACTTTTTAATTTACCGTAACTGTTTTTTTTGTTCGACAAACTTTTATTCACGCATTACGATCCATGTCGGATTTTAGAGTCGGTGCTTTATCGCGACTGGGTGATTATGCTAGTCGAAAGTTTTATGGAATTACGATAATTTATTAGCGGTGTCACAACAAATTGAATGTATATTTTTGTCAAAGTTCTAAAGAAGATCGTGGAAAATTATGCAATTTTTCGAGGTATCTAGGAATGTATTATCGTAGATCTCACAAGGAAACCAAAGGGTAAGAAAGATAAACAGTATCTACGTGAGATAGGGAGATAAAGAAACAAAAAGAAAGTTATGATTTCGCGGTCAGGGATTTTCTCGAAATTCCGTATAAAGTTCCTCCATCAGTCAAGTCGAGCAAACACTTTGCTCAGCCCCAGAAACTCGGTAACTCAGTCTCGAGTCCTGCATCAAATTTCTCGTTGTTGGGCTTGAGTTACGTGAAAAATAAACACCCGAGGATGTGACTTCGTTATAGCGTGAATGAACGTTAGCATTAGAAATTATTCTATTTAATAATTGACAAGAAAATGTGAGTAAGATCGAAAAAAAAGTAAACGTATTACATCATCTATAATCTAACGTAAAAATGTCTTCAACGTTAATGGAACGAAATCCTCTCCTGGCAAGACTCTTCGTTTTCTGGAAAAAGTGGCAGTAGCCACTATAAGAAACCAAATAGAAAAGTTGAAGACGTTGATTAACTGAACTCCTTGAAGTTCTTCGTTCTCCGTAATAGAATGTTAAATTATTACACTTTCCCGTTTAGTTGTGCAGTTACTGAGATTTCACGATTTTTATTATTTTTTTTGCCAAATATGTACCTTACATACACATACATAGATTATATAAGAATTTTTATTCGATATCAATTTACCGGTCGTTTGTGCTATAATTCATTACATCATCCTCGGGCAAGTAGTCAGAAACGGATATGATACAGCAAACAGGTACATAAACACAAGTATCCGATACCCGTATTCCAACGTTTCCGGTTGCCGTGATGTTGGCGTCAATCCGCTTTGCTGATATTCTCAGAAATTCAGTTATATCATTTTGGAAACACGAGTGCGTTAATCGGATACCGAAATAACACGCCCTTCTCTACATTGACGAGGATTAAAACTGGAGGAAAGCTTTAAAACTAGATTAACCAAGAAATGAACGACACGCGGTTGATTCAAATGGGTTAAAATATTTTCGGTTATTTTCATAAAATAAATTCGTTATGAATTTTTAATCAGGGTTCGACTTTAGCTCGATCTTATCTAAATTTTTCATATTCATATTATTCCTATATACTCATATAGTCTCGTGCATGGACCGTATGTAGTTTCTGCACTTTGACGACGACACTTCTAAGAGAACGGCAGAAGGATTAAGTCTGAATGACTTTATTATCTCGGAAACTACCAGAATGTCCCTCTAGTCTTCTTCAGAATCTCTCTCCTCTTCCCTTTCTCTTTCCCTCCCTCCCAACCATCATCTTGCTCTTTCTTAGCCACAAATGCAGACACACGTACGCACGCATACAATCCTTCCGTTTCTCAAGTCACAGTCCCCTGAACGCAGCGCACAATTCTGCAACAATTTAGCTTGCAGCACCGGATGCATTTAGATGGTAAAATTAGGATTTTTCATGAACGGGTGGTACGAGAGGGTGGATAATGGTCTGAAAGATACAAGATACAGGGAAGAAATTGTAACTGAACGGCGTACGACTTACGAGAATCGTTAGTTGTAATAGCGGTGGATCTTTCAGGGATGTAGCTCAGATGGTATCTGAAGTCTTCCTAATTAATTCTCTGAGCGCAATTCCTTCTTCCTTACCAGAAGACGTATTTATATGAATTATCCAAAATTTAGGTATAAAGTGTATATGATATTTATTTAACATTGTACATTCATCGAAAGAGACCAGTGCCATCTCAATAACAGGAAGTATGCAGTATGAGCTGCATAGAGTATGGAACTCATAATTGGACTAAAGGATGAGTAATGAGAAGATTAGAATGCGGATACGTTTCTGAATATATTTTACGTGTGTTATATGTAACTACTTACATAAAAGGAGTCATTAACAAGAAACTGGGCTAGACCCAGTAAAGTAGTGGAGGCTCGTGTAAGCCATTCGCTCAATACGTCTTAGCGGACTTTCATAGAGTCGCGATTTAAGAAGTTTTGGGGTCAGAGACTTTGAGAGCCTCTGGATTCTAGATGGAGATCTTCCTCGAGTACGTAGTCGAAGCGCGATGCTCGTGCACGAACGTAACTCACTCATTCATGGCTCTCGAACGTTCCGCCAAGGAAATCGAGCCACTTCCCCATGGAGCATCGATGGCGCATACGTAATTTATTTGGACAATTTAAGGAAAATATATATATTGGTTATTTTCTATTTTGACGCAGTGCACGGTTCCGTTGTAAATGTTTGGTATTTTAGGTACGTCTATACCTATATATACTGTATGCAGGTGGCGAGTGGATGAAGGGGAAACGAAAGGGAAGGAAACCAGGAAACGTCCTTTCTTTTATCTTGTATTTTTATTCGTTATTCGTTACTGCTATTCTCATGTATGTTTACTACGTCCTATCGAATCTATTGCCTCAAGGAAACATAAAAACGGCGAAGGAATAGGCTCGACCCTCTTTGCTTTCAAGATAGAACGATTTAATATAATGCCTAAGACACACGGCATACAGCATGAACAGGAAAGGAATGGGTTAGAATTTTTTATACTTTAACCGGATATTCGGAAACTCTTGCATGAGTTTCCAGTGATCAAAGAAATTATGGCAGTGGACATTTTTTTAAAATTAACCCTTAAAGTTCATCATGGGTGAAATTTGACTTTATGCGAATTTCGGTTTAATGTTATTAAAATAAAACGTAACCACTCGCCACACTATTTTTATGGGTAAAATTATTCATACGTTCGTTGGTGAGAACTGTTGGAAATCAAATTAATTCACTCCATACTGGTTTCAGTATCTGCTTCATATGCTTCGTTTTGGTCCCTTTGACAATGCTCTTTTATTAAAAAAAATTGTACATTCGCGTTCTAGTATCCCTACGGGCATGTGAACTGTCTGTTGCTCGTCAATATATAATATATTACATAGTATCCGATTCTATAATTTCAACAAGAATATTATCATATAACAGATCAATTCTCCCACGTGCATTTCTATTATAACAAAAAAATTAGCTTGAGATGATATTTCACCCATGATACACTTTAAGGTTTAAGTATCTGCTTTCAACTTTCTTTAATCATTCTAGAGATATTCTCAGGATCAAAGTGTTCTGTCTCATGCGCGGGCTTCTTTTCAAGTAAATAAAAAATATCTTATGTAAAAAAGGAACTGTGATGACATCAAATATCAAGCCCGCAAAAAAAATGTTTTACTGCTCACGGCACTGAATCCTAACACTTTCCAGCACTACCTTGAAAAGGGCCGTTGCCATTCAACTTCCAGGAAGATTTACGCCACTACGAATCTTTATGGAAAATGCTGTAGAGCCACTATAACACTCCTGCGTAACGATAATGCTTCTTGGGTTCTTCAACCCAGTCGAGAATTTCTCGCCACAAGCTGTGGTCTCAACCAGATACCACTTTGTGAGGTTATGTAGCTAAATTAAAGCCACGGACCCGGAGACCACATATCCCCAGGCGATGTTTGCTTCTCGTCTTTAAGAAGACCTATCACAGTCGTGATAAGACACGAAAGACTTCAAGCCATCTCGGTCGCTTCTCAAGCATATCCTTCATGTATCATCCTATATCGCATTCCGAAACTTCTTTTCTTCTGGGGAACCACCCATGGAATAACGACGAATATCCGAATACAATAGCCAGCATCTTCGGCATCAAAACTCTTTAGGGTAGTAGAGCTCTTTGATTTGATCTGGTAGCATTGAATTTGAATAAGTTTATATATGGCATCAGGAAACAGGAACTGTCCGAATATCGTTTGCGAAAAAAATTCCATATCGGACATGCAAAGTTTCATATGTCCAAAGGAACATCAATGGACACAAACGGGATTTCCGTAGGAGATGTATTAGGACGGTCAACAATGTTGTTTGGTCTTCAATGGATTAACGTAACCCGACGTAATCTCAACCAATAGATCTCAACAGTAGGTGTCTTGGCAGCTTAGTATAATTTTGGATGTTCTATGCAAAGTGATCCTAGACACTAGACAATGATTACTATACATAGTGGATGACAATCAGCGTGGAATTCAGGAAGTACTATTAGAATTATATTGGGAGTGTTACATGGTTTACCACATGGAATACAGTGTTCAAACCATTTTGCGACGCTAAGAAAAGGACGCCAACGTTACACGAACAGGCGCAACTGCAGCTGCGTCTGCAGTAGGAACACAGAACAGCGAATCATTGATGCGGGACAAGTTTACGATGCGATGTCCTAGACATTGAACAAACAACGAAAGTTTGCGGTCGAATCAAATAAACGAGTGCGGAGTATTGTGCATAGTATAGTAGTACGTAGACAGTATACATAGTTCTTCATACGTAGATACTGGCGTTGAAATTCTCGACCTATCTTTTTAGCCTACATTTTGAAATTGAAGAATTAGGTTGAGGATCGTCTGATGAAGGCGCGTGGATATTCGTTGCTAATACATTGGTTAGCCTACCCTCAGACTAAAAATGGCAGTTATTTCCGTTTTCTTTTCCGATAATATAGTCAATATGAATATAATTTTTTAATTTGAAGATTATTGTACTTGCTAAGTAATTATAATGGCGATTATCACGTGGGTAGATATTATAGTATATTAACAACAAGTGATGCTTGGGCAGTAGTTATAGAGACCGAAAATAGGTTAGCGTCGAGGGATTTTTCCTAAACGGGAGCTGTGAAAGTTAATATTGGAGTCTATAAACATAGCGTTGATTCCGACAGTCTAAAAAAATTGATTTAGAAGCGAGAATTTCGAGGTTTAGGATACATCAAAAGTATACATATAGTTTATGACGGATTGCAATAGGCGGAGAATTTAGACTGAGGTATAACCTCGGGTAACAAAGCGTTCTGATTCTTTTTCCAGCCGGACACCCATGATAAAGAGAAAAATGTGTTTAGATGGTGAAAGCTTGAGGCGTCGGATACGACGGAAAAATCGCGTCGGTAATTATGTAGAGAGTAAGTAAAAAAAAAGTAAAATTAAATATTTTATAAGATACTAGCTGATCCGGCAAACGTTGTTCTGCCGTAGAAATTATTTCTAGTGAATATTTTGGTTGTTAAATAAAAAATAACGAATGTATTGTAAGTGTGTGGGGATGGCATCTATGACAGAAAGAAGAATAGAGCACTGTAGACGATGACCGCCGATAAAAACAAAAAAAAACACCAATCATTCATTTTCTCAATAAAATGTATATCATTAACGTAACGGACATATTCATTGTTTGATTTCGTAAAAGTTAAATGTAAAGTGAAAAAAAATGGTTAAATTATTTGGATGGTGTTCATAAAAAATATACTAAAATTGCGTATAAGATTACCGCGTATTAAGAAATGGAAGGGTGGAGGTAGGAGTGTGAAAATTTGGAGTTATAGGTATTTTCTGATGTCAAATAAAAAAGAATACAAAAAAAAATTTTTGCAAAAAAAAATATTATACAAAAAATTTTTCTGGATGGGACACTCTATTGACCTAGCGGTATGAAATATACTTTACATTCTATTCTCATACCTACCAAATATACATAAAAAATTTCATAAAAATCGGTTGAGCCGTTTCGGAGGAGTTCGACCACAAACACCGTGACACGAGACTTATATATAAGATAAAGTAAATTTACAGATTTGCATATAATTATGCAAAATGAGTCCATGCTAAATTTTAAATAATATAAAATGACCGATGCTTTTATTGATTTGTATATCAAATAAGAGTTTCCCGTTATAAATTATTTTCTAACAATAGAATAAGATCAGTACGAGATATTTTGCACAACGAATTACACGAGGTGCGTAACTTCTCGCGTATTCTTAGTCCTCGAGACGAAAGTAACAAACAAGTTAAACTTCCCAGACAGAAGGATTCTCGCGTAAACAACTGAGACTCTTTACGCGACGCTCGCAGACATTTTGCTCCTCGCATGAAACAAGAAGGCAACGTTGAACTTCGTGAAGAAATCTCTTTTTCGTAAGTGTGCAAGGGAATGTTGGTTGTATGGCTAACGGGGTGACTGGTTAGGGTAACTGTAAGAGAAGAAGCTGAATTGAGAAAAAAAGAAAGAGAAAGGGTGAGAAAGTAACGGAGGAGGAGATACGAGTTTCAACTTAAAATACGCTAAGGCTGCGTAATAGTGGCTCGAAGTTGAGATTCTCCAAGTTTTTTACGAGTCTGGCTGTAAAAAAAAGGCATGGAAATACCTACTCCCTGGACGAGGAAGACGCCACGATGCGTTCCTTACTTCCGGTTGAATAACTTTCCTGGCGTTTGTTCACGCCTTTTCATTCTTGTTCTTTTTCTTTTGTTCAATAGGTTTTGCGGCTTTTGCGTTAACTTTAAGTTTTAGGAGATCCTACGACTTTTATACGTGTATGCCAAACTTGACATTTGTGATCCAGACACAAATCTATAAAGCATTAAAAGAAATGCAGACTCAAAGCGCAGAAGCAATAAATATGCACTGATGCTTTATTCTTTTTCTGCACGTATTAAGTATGTACGTATAGTCGGTCCACGAGTTCGATGTGTTTTTTTTTTTTGACAGATGGAAAACAATGAAGCTTCTGTCAAGGTACACGTGTCAATGAATAAAATATTTGTTTACAAATTATATGTATACAGGGTTAGTCAGTAGAAACGCACCAGCAGAAGTTGGCCGCAAGTGGCCGACACGGCCGTGTGGCCTCTTCAAAAAATGACATGAGACTGTGACCGATTCCCATAAGCGCAAACTGACAGTTTGCATACCAATAAGGTTATTGAAATATTTCAATAGTTAGGTCACTGAAATAATTAATTAATATTGTAATGACAAAATGTAATGTCAGTTAAGATTTATTTTCACAGCAGATTGCAATTAAAATAATGTAAAGTTTAAAATATTCATAATTTTGATATTTCCAAGTAATGATCACAACTGCAATTCTGCAATACAATGCTGCAATTAATTTAAAAATCAATTAATTGAAATATTTTTATAGCAAAAAAGTGCAGGAAAAAAATACAATATTAATTAATTATTTCTGTAACCTAACTATTGAAATATTTCGAAAACCTTATTGCTATGCGAACTGTCAGTTTGCGCTTATGGGAATCAGTCACAGTCACATGTCATTTTTTTAAGAGGCCACACTGCCATCTCGGCCACTTGCGACCAACTTCTGCTGGTGCGTTTCTACTGACTAACCCTGTATATGAATTGTTTTGCACTAAATAATTTTTTTTCTATCTCAGCATATATTTACGTTATTCTATGAAAAATCACGTGTAACTTGGTATGGATTGCATTGCTCACGAACTGTCAAAAAGCACGTTGTTCATGTATTATTTGTATCATTTTTTGTTTGATTTTTATAACCTTTTTCCCAACCCGTTGTAAAATTCGTCAAATTCGTCCGGTTAATCTCGCATAGGCACCGGTTTT
Source organism: Cephus spinipes (assembly GCA_963971525.1). NCBI lineage: Eukaryota > Metazoa > Arthropoda > Insecta > Hymenoptera > Cephidae > Cephus > Cephus spinipes. The sequence goes on along the minus strand of OZ020581.1, from coordinate 7,139,388 downwards.
TCGCCCGGCACTAAAAGGGTTAAAGAATAACTGATCCTGTCGGGATAGAGTGCATTCAAAACCTAATACCTAATATCAGGAATCTGAATCTTTTTTCGATCCACGTTGTCCAGTATATCGGCAGCAATACCAGAGTGCAAACAGGTCGAAGATTGATCAGAAAAAAGTTTCAAATCTCTACGTAGTCGCATTTGGCACAAGGATTACGATCTAGCCATTTGTATCGGTTCTGTACCTCCCCATATCCCCATGGTAACGCATCATTAAGCCTGTGATTTTACGCTAAGAATTCTGAACTACTCGCAAGAAGAGTTCGTAAAGAGGTAAAGCCAGCGTAAGGGATGGAAGAGTGCCTTCGGCAGAAAGTTCCTAGGTATATGTATATATACATATATACAAAAGCACTCAATGTCAACGACTCCATTCGGCTCTGCCGAGGCAATAAACTTGCAATTTGTTATTCGGCTAGCACGCCCTCGTGACCTTCGTGATATCTCCTGCAATCGTCTCGAATCTTACGACCTTTACGAAAGTCACGAAAAAGCGTGAAAACCCGCAAAAACGCAACTGCTAGCATTCTTCGTATCACTGTACAAGTGTACATACTGTTGTTCAAGGTTGTAGTATCTTTAAAAACTCAGATATTCTAATCTAATAGGATATTAAACTCATGCATTTTATATTTTACTTTGAAAGGACGAGCATGAATTTTCATAAGAGACTGTACGACATCGTCTTAAGTCACGTAGTATTCTCCTCTTACCTACATTATCTATATCGCCTCGTCTCAACAAGACTTTTGACTACAGTAAAGTGTTTCTTTCTGACGTAGCTAGAGCACATCGTACCTTACCTTCGTGACTGCGTTTTTATGCACATCGTAATCTAAACTCCCATGCATCATCACCGACGTGCGGTTACTGTTACGGGAAGTAAATATAAAAGTGGAGAGAGAGCGAAAGATA